>JANAVB010031417.1:14439716-14888776 GCA_029216955.1 Iris pallida | reverse complement strand
CGGATGATATTGATTGACTGTAACGACGAAGTTGGAGATGTCCCGTATCGTTACTTTTGCTATCATCCGTATAACTAAATTTTTGTTCTGGTCCTTTACTAAAAAGTATGATTGGACCTCGCCTCTCTTTGGGACAATAAAGTATGAATCATCTGGGTGTTCGAGCGAGACTTCTGTTTGAAGAGACTGTACAACTCCCATTGTAAATGACTGAAAGCTATCTAAATATCCAATAGCATTTAGCATGATAAATGACATCAGTATACTGGAAAGGAGATGCTTTTTCATTGATTTGTACATCTGTATTTACAACAGGACCTGTAGCCTTAGCAGCGTTGGTCAGATTGATTACAAGAGGGGAAGAAGAAGAACGTGGAGGAGGATTGGACTTGTTACGACGAAGGTCAACAAATGGCTCAGAAGAGGTGAGCTCCATTTTATCCTTGTTACAAGATAAATCAATAACAAGTGGCTCAGAAGAGGTGAGCTCCCTTTTATCCTTGTTACGACGTAAGTCGATAACAAGTGGCTCAGAAGAGGTGAGCTCCCTTGATCTTGACCATCATCAGTTGGTTGCTTCTGGATGGCAAGTGAATAGCCAGTGGTTTGGAGGTTGAGGACGAGAAACACGTCCTTTGACAGGTATGATGAGGGTGTCGTTGGACACTGCTTCTTGTTCTTCTTCAGAGTCTAGAGCCAGTACTACCTCTGAAACGTCTTATCTTATACTGCGAGCGTCGTTGCAGTATGCTTCGATACCTTTGAAATGATAGAGATCTGTAACCTCATTTTGAACTTCTCCCTTGTCATTAACGTATTTGAAATATTGATGGAGAGTAGAAGAAACAATGTTGTGTTCATGTAGGAATGGTCTCCCCAACAGAGCATTGTAAGAACAACCATGGTTGTCAATGATGTAGAAGGTCACTTGTGCGGAGATTGCCTATTTGGAGTTTTAGGCGAATCTTGCCCAGAGGTTCACTTCTTCCCTGGTTGAACCCCAAGATGGTAGTGATTGTGGAGAAAGACTATGTACTGGGATCTTCAGTGCATCTAACATTGTCTTTGGCATGATGCTGAGTGCTGACCCTGGATCTATCAGAATACGATCAACTTTTATCGAGTCGACATATCCTGTATAGTATAGAGGACGGTCATGCCTATTGTCTTCCATCAGCATTCATCCTGTGTGAAGGTGATGTTTGGAATTAACTCCAACACACTGTGACAATAGAGGCAAGAGACAGGCTCTGCCTTCGGCTTCTTTAGAAGGGTTAGACAGATTTCCGCGTGCATTAGAGCTTCACTCAGAGTTTCTTGAGTCTCTTTGGAGAGGCGCAAGAGCTCGAAGAAGATGACAGCCTGGGGTGTATTGGGCTAGTTGAGCCAAGATATCAAAGTTGTAAGGCTTCTCAAGTCCAAAAGGAGATGACTTCTTCAAAGGTTTGTCGAAGCGGACTTGTTTTTTGCCTTTGTCAGCTACCGTCGGCTTGGGATGAGTAGGTTCTAAAGCCGGTGAGGATGCAGAAGGGATGTCTTCAGTAGAGACAGGTTGCACTGGAGCGGACTCAGAAGAAGAGAAGCAGGGTTTTCTTGATTTTCAGGAACTTCCGTAAGTAGGCTTTCCCTGACTGGTGCCCAGCAGGAATTCCTCTTCAACTATGGGGTCAAAAGACACCATATTGCAGATCTTTGTTTTGCTTTTGGAGCGGTCTTTTTTCTTGGAGGAAGAGGGAACTTCGAACTCCGAAGCAAGATAGGATGAATCCACATAATCTCACCATTGTCAAGAGATAAGGGGACGAGACCTTCACTTCGTGGAGGAGGGAGATTCTCGATCTCAAGAGTGGCTTGGGGATAGGGATGACACCATATTGTACCATTTGTGGAGAGAAGTTACCGAACTGTACTGAGACCATGTTCGCGGGTAACAGTCTTCTCGTCTTGCTGCAGAGTGACAACACCAGCGTTGACTAGCTCTTGAATCTTGCTTTGAGCACATAACATGCTCGAGTGGGATGCCCAATGAACCTGTGATAGACACAATACTGGGATGATCAGTCTTACCGACCTCATCAGGCTTTTCGGGTCTGGGAGTTGGAGCTTATGCTTTTGATCAAAATCTAAGATGCTCACGGTATCGTTCTCGTCAAAGGAGTACTCTACTTTCGGACGAGGTTCCCTTGGTGGAGGTGCAAAAGGAGTAGAAGTAGACGTAGGTGGAGCTACGTTGACCGCCAGAGATTCTTGTTCTTCAAGTGATATTCAAAGTCTTTTTCCCTTGCGGTTGTTCTGGCGATTACCCCACCCGATGTCTGATGTTCATACCGGTCGGGGTTAGACATGTGTACCCCCAACTGCTTAAATTGTCAGCGCTAACTTCAGCTGCTTTAGCATTGACAATGAAGGATGGCCAGTCTTGGAACTGAGTTGACCCTGTCCACATGCTGATAATAGGCAAAAGATTTGCCTTGCAGGTGTCTATAGTTACAGCGGCCGGTGTCCCATGAGGCATCTTTAAAGCTTCTCGGCGGAATCTTTCAATAAAAACTTCAGCAGTTTTATTATGTCTTTGTTTGATTTATTAAGGGCTGACATGGTCATATCGTTGATCCCTTCGATAGAATTGCTTCAAGAAGATTTGTTTAAGACCCGAGAAAGAAGTGATACAGCCATCTGGCAAGCTTCTATACCAATCGTATGCCACACCGGCTAAACAGCCGACGAATCTCATGTTAAGAAGAGCGTCATTTGGCTGAAGTTGAACAGTCATTACCTCAAAGTGGTTAATGAACTGACTCGGAGAAGTGCTGCCGTCAAACAGCGAAATTATGGGAATCTTGTATTTGGAGGAAATGGGACTTCTTTCCATGCAACTGGATAGGGTTGTTTGATCCCCAATCTTTATAAATTGTCCTTCTCTTTGAAAGCCTCGAACTGCATGCGTAAGAGTTTGACAGCTTCATTAGCATCCTCCAATGATGAAGAAGGAGCAGGCTGAATCAGAGTGTTAGGGGAGGAACAGCGTGGTAAGCATACCTCCAGTACCTGACTGACTGGGTGTGGGGTTGAATTTGTACAGGGGGTATTGAGGAGATACTACCCCCAGCCTGCATTGACAGGCACCGACGATGCTATGATCTCGGGATTTGCAGCCGGTACAGGCGGTGGTACTGTATGTTGGGCCACAATGATATAATGCATACTTGTAACTATTTCAGCCATGGTCTTCAGCTTGTCTTCTAGTGCAGTTATTCGTTGTTCTTGACTAGCCGAACTAGAAGCATCTGGGTCTTCAGTGACAACATAAGCTGTCACTTCTCTAGGTACAGTGGAGGACACTGTCTGTTCAGAACTTTCGCTGTATGCATCATAATCAGAGAAAGAATCATCTTCTGAGTTAGAAAGAGGGAGATGACCGGAAGGATCTTGGAGAAGATTCTTTTGACCGATTGTATCTCAGCTTCGGGATCGAGTTTGTTGGAATACTCCTTCAGAAGATTCTTGAGAGTAGATCCAGATATCTTTGACTGGGTCTACGAGGCTTACCGTGCTTGGAGCATTTCCTACCCCCAGTATATCGGGAAGCCATGTTGACAGAAGCATACAACATTTCGTCCTCGTCTTTCGACATTGGTTCTGAAGTTGCAAAATTCAGACGATCGAAGACAGATCGTTTTGTTGTCTGGCAACAGCACTTGATGACAACCTTGTGATTACAATGGTGTCCAAGTAGCTGAACTGGAGGTGTTGAAATATTGTCTCTTTTGCTTGAGATGCTCTCGGAGATCAGGAACAACGACGGGACGAAAAGAAGGTTGAGGGATATATTCTTTGACAACATTCGGAACATGGTTCCGGTTCTTCAGATATTTTGTCCCTTGCGTGTACAGGGAAGTACTCACTTCATTAGCATAAGTGTCAGGATTTTGATCCTGGAAGTTTGCCTTTGATGCAGGTTCGTCTTCGGCATTGGCTGCTTGCGTTTCGCCGAAGTTGATGTAGACCGAGGTCTATTGAGATAATCCCGTAGATCAATAAACTCACCCCCAGGGGCTTCTGTCTGAGACACCCATAATTTTCCTTGCTTTGAGCGGGATATCCGGTGTAAGCCTCCTGAATTTCAGGGCTATTTTAAAATTTTCTAAATAAATTTTCGATAAATATTTATTATTTAATTGTTTAGATCATTAATGTACCTTTCCATGTCTTGACTTCTGGAGCGTCAGGGATGCCAATCCTTGGAAACTCTCTTCACGAGTTTTGAAGTAGACAAGATTATCTTCGTTTTGATATAGCATGTCCCACTTGAACTTGTTCTCTTGTGCTCTTTTTGTATCGCGCAACTTCGGGTCAACTTAGACCGATTAATCGTTGAATATTATTCCCACTTTTATTTTTGATCATCGTTTGCACGTTACCGTTGCTTTTAATTTAGGAGCGCCAGATCAGCTATTTTCTCGAAACCAACTTCACATAAATGATCTACTCGAGACGCTCTCCACCCATGACCTTCGTGTCCCACTCAGACACTCCATTTTGTGCTCCATTTTCTTCGCACAACTTTCGGTTCAATTTAGGCAGATTAATTATCTACCGTGAAACCCGATTTAATTTCCAATTTAATTTCGGGACCCGACATCGATCCAACCTAGTCGACCCAAAGTATGGACGTGGCCCACACGAAGCCTACTACCCACATGAAACTTGTGTCCCATTTATTGGAGTCCCCGCATATTATTTATTTTCCCGTGATCATAAATACCCATTTTAATCCAATTATTGCACCCGGTTCGATTTTGACCCGACCCGGTTCGACCGAACCCGAGCCCAAGCTCCATGTGGCCCTCTCATGACTGCTCAAATACCCCGCTTAATTTTTCTATTTTTCCTATTTTGGAAATATCACTTCCTCTCTCTACTTTACAAATATCTATACATATATATATATATATATCATACATATATAGTATATAAATAACTCTCTCTCTCCTATTATTAAACAAACACCACCTCACCACACTCTCTCTCACACTCCCATCACAGCCATCCCCATGGCCGAATACCCCTCCCTCTCTCTATACTTTTCTCCCTCTACCTCTCTTATATATATACCTACATATATATATATATATATATATATATATATATATATATATATATATATATATATATATATAAACAACTCTCTCTCTCCTATTACTCCCACACAACACCCCATCACATCCCCTCTCCTTTCCAGCACAAACACACCCCCCTTAGCCGACCACCTATTCCTTCTCTCAAATATCTCTCACTCACTATTCTCACTCTCTCTTTCTATTTACACCCTCACACATATAAACATACACACACACATACATCTCTCTCTTACTCTCAACACACACCCACGACCACCACCAGAGTCCTCCACCCCCTCACTGTCGACCACCCCAGCCCACTCCGGCCGAACCCTCCCCCATGGCCGAGAGTCTCCTCCCTCTTCTCCTCCTCCTCTTCCTCTATTATTTTCCTCTTCCCATCACCCTCACCATATTCCCACCACCGCCACCACCTCTACAAGCCGCCGCCACCACCGCACAGCCCCCTCGCCGTGCACGACGCACCGCCGTACGCCGCACCACGCGCCGCAGCAGCAGCTGCGAGCAGCAGCAGCAGCAGCATGCGGCAGTAGCTGCCGCGCCGCCCCCGCGCGCGCGATGGGCGCGTGGCGCGCGCCCCCGCGGCCGCCACCGGCCACCGGCGACCCCCCCCACCGGCGCGACCCCCCGACGATCACCCCCTGGCCGCCGCCTTCCTCCCCGACGTGTTAAACACACGATTCGTGCGTTTACGTCGAAATCCCGTCGACGCGCGCGATTTCAAGTTTCAGAAATTGTATTTCGGGACAGCGACTTCGCGCGTGTTTCTGGAAGATCCGACCGTTGGATCAGCGAACTTCTTGCTTCATCGCAATCTCGGTATATCCATCTTCACTCATGTTAATTTTGTCCGTTAATTTCGTCGTTTGATACCTCAAAACTGGCCACCAAGTTGACGTTTTAAATTGAACTATTTTTGGACAGTTCGTGGAGCCGACTTCGTCAGCTCGTAACTTCGCCGTCGCAGCTCGGTTGACGCGCTACCAGTTCTTGTGCAGCTGGTATAACCATCTTCCTGTTCTTTAGATTTCGTTTCATTATAAGCACGTTTGGTTGGTCGAATTCGACGCCAAAGTTGGCCGTCCGAATTCTTTAATTTACACTTGTTAAATTCCATTTTTGAACCCGGGACTCCGGATTCAATTTCTGACACCACCAGTAGACTCGTGGCGACGTTCTGGCATGTTTTCATATAAAATTTGCTTGATTTGGAGAACGTGGGCCCTGGCACGCATTTCGGTGCAAAGCGGGTCCCACTTTTCGAGTCAACGGGTCACTTTGAGTTCGGCTCATCGGAATCCACTTCCGGATATACCGTTGAGTTCGTATCGTCATTCTGGACTCGTTGACATATAATTTGCTGAGTTTTGAAGACATTTGCTCCGGCACGCATTTTCGTACAAATCGGATACCAAATGTCGCGTCAACGTATCATTTTGAGATCGGCACATCGGAATCCTATTTCGGACATACCGTTGGGTTCATATCATCATTCTGGATTCGTAGACATATAATTTGCTAGGTTTTGTAGACTTCTATCCTGACACGTTTTTCGGTGCAAAGTGTGTCCAACGGCGGACATCATTTTGACCCGAAATTATCGTTTTGCCCTGTGTCTAAATTGGACTTATGGGTAGGCTATCCTAGCTGATTTGACCGTTCTGGACACGTTGGTGATATTTATTTTATCATCCGACAACATCTGTAGATTTTGATTATGTATTATCCTTAATTTATAATTATTATTTTTCTAGATATTGTTGCTTTCTGGTTTTAAATTTTTATATATTTTAATTGCTGTAAAAATCTTGGAAAAATGGTATTTAAATATTATGTTAATTTAGCTAATTTATTATAATTTTCTTTTAATTTAATAAGTACTTTTGGTATTTTATAAAAATAGGAAAACAGAACTCATTTTCAGTATTTATGTTTGCTGATTTTTAATAAATATTTATGAGGGTTTATAAATCCCAAAAAAATTAGTATAAATTTCTATAATTAACAAGGATTATTTTGTACTTTATTTTATATATTTTAAGCTTTTTGTCTATCTCTAAAATTATTGGAACATAGTGTACAGTAGATTTAATTATTGAATAATTACGACTTGCAACATTTTATGTTGTTTCGTGTTTTAGTCGTATTGGATCTCACCCCGCACTAGTGTAAAGACCCTAGAGAGTTAGTTTGTGTATAGTGGCACTTCACATTAGACTTTTATGCTAGGTCCCCACTTGGCTGGTATCCAGTTAGGCGTCGTGTCACACCACTAGTGTAATCTTGATCATAGCTTAGAACTGAGTTTGTATGTCATTATTGACAGGACACCGGACATCTATATCTTCGTACTAGTATTCTTGCTTTGCTCGAGGCAAGTACATCTACACACTCATTTACTGTCTTTTAATGCTAGAACATGTATTAACCCTGTTAAAATACTGCTTTCTGAATAACTGCAAGTTAAATCTTCACATGTTACATTAAATTGGTCCCTACCATGCTTAGGACAGTTATCATATCTTCTCATGTTCCTTACTGGTTCTCAGTACATGTTTTACTATGCTTTTGTACTACTCGGAGTATTCACATGTTTCATACTGTTCCCAGTACCGGCTATGCTTATATTACTCCCAGTGTCTCTCACATGCTTTTACTGTTCTCGTATCTCTCACATGATAGAATATGGGTTATGGGGAAACTGATAGTAGTGTACGTGATCACGACCCCCCCTATAGTAGCGAGCTTGGTCGCATTTTATATGCATACCTTGCCGCAGGTAAATATCCCGCATTTTCTGTACGGATGTACACCTATGCTTGTCTACTTGTACGTATGTATATTTCATTATGTGCCACAGTGCATTGTACATCTATTGACCGATCACGTACCTGCTACAGTTTTAAACATTACATATACATCTGTCTCTATGACATATGTATCCTTGCCATGCTAGATTATGAGATATACCATGATTCCAGATATGCCATGTTCCCTGTGTTACTATGATATTGTGATCCCAGTTGTACCATGAGGCCATGTTTCTGGTATTTCCTGTTTTATAGACTTATCACACCATATTTCTTATTGTACATCTTTCATTATATGTTCAGTACTTTAGTTGTAGAGGTTGTACTTGCTCCCGTCCTGACAGGATAACGTTGTAGGTATACTTTTCGAGAAGGAAACGATGTGTGTTACATATTATGGTACTGCATTGAGGACCTGGCCTTAGCTCCAGAAGAGGCCCCAGCGGGGAACCTTGCTTAGTTATTTTTTTGTGTTTTGAGGCTAGACTTTGTCTATACTTATATTTGGATACTGGACTTTGTCTCCAGTTAGATACTTTGGTTATGTATTATTAAGTCTGTGCTTATGTTACCTTCGCTTATAGATGCTGTGTTGTGATGAACATTTAAATGTGATTTTAGAACTGTTAGTAGCTTAAATCATTATTGTCTATTCTTAGAACAGCTTACTGCGCTTTAACCAAGCGTAGGCTGGACATGGCTCGGCCCGGCCCAACAATTTGGGTAAGGGTCGTGACATCCGGAGAGTTGGGAGATCTTGGAATTCTGCTACCGGAGTAGGCAGAATACCTCTTTGATCAGTACATTTCTCTTTGGCAGAAAGAGAAGAACTCTTGTTTGAGAGAGTCTTTGTACTGATTAGTGCCGAGGCACGTTCAGATTGATCTTCCGAAGTAAAAACCCGGGAAGACTGAGAAAAGACCAAAGGACCTTTTCCCTTGTTTTGTGAAGAAGGGTTGGCTAAAGAGCGTTTCCCTCTGTTGTCTTCCAAGTCATGGAACGAGAAAGTTTGAGAAAAGACCAACGGGCCTTTTCCTTTGTTCTGAGGAGGAGGAGGAATAGTCAGCAGACTACCCCCAGTGGATTGTGCTGGAGCAACAGGGTGCTTGGGAAGAGGAGCAGAGTTTTTTCCCTTGCTGTGAGAAGAAGGGAGAGTAGCCAAAAGACTATCCCACTTAGACTGCGCTGGCACAGTTTGCGCAGGGGTTGAAGTGGCAGTAGGCGCATTGACTGGTTGTGCATGAGAAGCTTTGACAGATGGCCTTTTGGCCACAGACACTGTAGCTTGCGTAGCAGGAGTCTAGATTTCAGAGTGCTTGAGTTGCACTCTGGTTGATGGAGTGGTGGACTGCGCAGGAAGAGTTGCAGCCAACTGTGCCAGGGGAAGAGGAGTCTTGCACTTTGCCAGGGCAGCATAGGAAGTGGTTTGTGCACTGGCAAGAGGAGCAATTTACTGTGCATGGGCAGTAGAGGCAGCAGACTGTGCAGCAGTTTTGGGAGCAGAGACAGCAGACTGTGCAGAGGATTGCGCAGAGGATTGTGCAGAGGACTTTGGAGTCCATACTGAACAGACTTTGCTCTTGGCAGAAGTTGCAGTGCGACGAGTAGTCCCGGAGTTGATCATCGCCTCGTAGGCCGTCTGATTGACCTTTACAACCAGCGTCTTCTGCGTCTTTCCGATAGACGCAGCGTCACATTGAGTTGTCACTTCCTCGTCGGAGGAGAAAGTCGTCCCCAGCAGAGTCACCATTTTGTTTGCAAAAACAAAAGGGTTCTTTATTTCACAAACTTTGTAAGAAGATTACAATAGAATTCTGGGAAAGTACAACTATAGGAATCCGATCTGAAGACGATCGCTTTATCCCTTGGACGATGTGAACTTTGAAGACGATAGCCTCTGAAGAATGTAGCAGCACTTTGGCAAGAACTCCTGATCTCTGGTGATGATCTTGAATGATCTGATGTTCATAATGAAGGACTTGAAACTCTATTTATAGAGTTCTGGAAAATAACTAATTAGTAGTTATTTTTGGATTGCGTAGGATGGATTGCGCAGGCATTGGACTGCGCAAGCAGCGAACTGCGCTGGCAGTTACTCGATCGTGGACCAACTGTATGAGACGCGTGGCATTGTTTGATTGAAATACGCTTGGTCGTGTACAGACGGTTGCCACGTGGTGAGCAATTGATGGCATGTATGCCACGTACAGAATGTTAGTTATCTTGATGGATTGCACCACTTGAACTGCGCTAGCATCAGACTGCGCTTCCAATGGGTGCACGAAGACTCGGATTGCACTGAGGTTGAGCTGTCAGACCGCGCTGGCTTTTGGCAGCTGGACCGCGCTAGACAGTTATGGCGGTGTGGCACAAGAAACGAACATTTCCTCGTTCTTCGGGCTGTCAGTTGTCAGAAGATCTGATTTTGTGTCAGGTAATGATGACGTTGCCACGTCAGCTAGCGCGCTTGGATGGGTACGCAATTCAGCTTGCGCAGTTGAGTTGTTGCGCAATCTGTCTCCTGCGCAGTTCATTTGAAGGATGCACAATTTGATTTTCATTACTTCTTTAATGGGTGCAACTTGATTTTTAGGACCTACAACAATTATCAATGGTGACAAGGCATGAAAGTCAACTAGTATTCAGTGGGGTCGAGTCTACAACTCTCAGGGTTTAATTCCAGTCATACTGGGTATCCATAAACCAATCAAGACAGGACACATTCTACACAACCATATGTATTAAAATATTAACATGCCAAGATTATCGAGTTCATACAAAAGGCTGATCTATGCCATGACTAGTCTATGCCCAAGCTTTATGCTCAGGCAACAATACGCGCATAAAAAGCCTGCCTGCGTAAAATAGAGTCGGGCGTAAAACTGGTCTTACGCCAAACTTAGAAGAGTACGCGTAAAACATAAAGTTACGCGTAAAGGAAGTAGTAAATAAAGGAACAAGGTTGAGCGTAAAACTCGTTTTACGCCGAGCCAAGGAGTACGCGTAAAAAGATTAGAGTCTACGCCCGAGGCGCTGTGTACGTAAAAGGAATACGCCAGGTCAAGTAGACTTGCAAAAAACAGATCTACGATGACACGAATGATCGTGGGCGTAGAGCTCGATATCACGCTGGCACGTGAAAACGTAGGCATGAAGCTGAACTACGCGAACACGTACAACGTGAGCGTAAAAACTGATACTACGCGAACACGTATAACGTGAGCGTAAAAACTGATACTACGCGAACACTATAACGTGAGCGTAAAAACCCCTCCCGAACTCCAAATTCCATGAAACCTTTATTTCCAAGCAGACATTGGAACTTCCATGGGTCAGAATGGCATATAACACAACCCAACAATCTGGAACGAACAAAACTTGGAAACAAGAAAGTTTGATAGATCAAAACCACTAAAAATCCGAAAATAGCAATTTCTAGATCTACGAAAAATAAGACTTCAAAATGCAAAATGCCAAGTTCTAAACTCTCTTAAAATTACGAGAGGAAGATAAGTGAACCATAAAAATGGGTTCTCATTGTGGAAGCAAGAGGTACTTGCCTATGGTTTTGGTAGGTGGAGAGAGTTATGAGGAAGAAGAAGAAGAGAAATGGTGAAGGAGAGTAATGAAGAGAGAGAAAGGGTTTGGGGGCTTTAAATGGGGGTGTTGGGTTCGGTTCATGATGAACCACTAAGAACCCAAAAATAAACCAACCTAGGCCGAACCTAAAACAAAGCTAAAGAAGAGAATAAAAGCAGAAAGTAAAATGCAGAAAATTAATTAGCGTGAAATTAAAGGAATTTAAATACAGGATAATACATGAAAATTAAATAAATACATTCAAGTAGTACATGCATAAAAATACGTATTCTGGGAACGGGGAGTGACATCTCTTATGGTGTTGATAAGATTTTCCTCATCCTTTCATTGTACAAATGCAATCCTATATATATGTTTCAGAAATCCGTTTTAGGCAGTATTTGGATTCGACTGTGTAGGTTTAGTACTGATACAAAGAAATTTGACACTATTCCATGTATGACTTCCTGTACAAACCTTGCCATAAGTATGATATATGTAGGGTAATTCCCAGGTGCTGTAACATGAAGGCAAATGTCAGATGTAGGGTTAGATGAGAAAAAGTCAGAGGTGTAATAAGCACAGGACAGTAGGTTATAGTCTTCAACCCAGCAACTATGAGGCTGGATACAGGACTAAGTGCAGACATGGCTCATGTACCATGAGTATAGGAGGTTGTGATTAACCATTGGTAGCATGTGTAGGGCTAAAGTCAAGAGGGTGGGGATAAGTGAGGTATCAATCATTACCTTGTGTTAAGTTGAACTGATATACTATTGTCCATTTTGGTACTAGTTATACTAGGATGTTAGGATAAGTGTCCAGTAGCAGTTGGTATCAAACCATATATGGCATGAAGACCATAGCAGTTCAAAGAAACCCTATTACTGTACCAGCATTTGCAAAGCAAAGTACTGACTAGGATTTAGTTGAATTCAGAAACAAAGATGGGACTTTAGCCTAGATAAGATTAGCTAGGTATAGAAAAAAAAAAAGACTGAACCTCATTTAGATAAAATATATTCTTGCTTCAATTCATGTATTGACATAGTAAACTCACAAAACAGGTTACTTGGACTTTGACACGGATTCTGACCCGTGCCAGTAGCGCAGACCTAAGGCAAGTATACCTTACCTTTCTACACAGCTTTATTTACATGCACTGTCTCTTTATTATCATCCAGTTTTTTGTCACGCCAGTACCAAAATACGGAGACGGACTAGGCCAGCTACTCCATATGAGGTATACAAATGTCATACATCGATCGTGGCTGTCGAGAGACAAGGGGATGTAAACTACATTCAAGTCTTCTATGGTCACACAGAACATCTATGTCTCAATCATTCAGGCAAGAAAACATCAATTAATGAACATATAAGATAAAGCAGTAAGGCGTCCCCGACGCTTCATCAAAATGGTCATGGGGATCTAGCTTTATAAGTTAGCTAGCCATGAGAGTCAAAGTTACATAATTGTACTCAGCTGCAGTCTGATTTAATTACAAATTATGCGACGACAAAATATCCATTTGTCGGCTAAAC
This sequence comes from Iris pallida, assembly GCA_029216955.1. Lineage (NCBI taxonomy): Eukaryota > Viridiplantae > Streptophyta > Magnoliopsida > Asparagales > Iridaceae > Iris > Iris pallida. The sequence goes on along the minus strand of JANAVB010031417.1, from coordinate 14,875,704 downwards.
AGGTGGGGGCTAAACTTTAGGACATAAGTAAAGATATTAGAGTGGTGGAGAAAAAATCCACTTGAGCCCCCTGCCAGCCATTCTTCTAGTATGCACCATTGACGTCAGAGAAGAAAGTCGGATCCTCAGGCTCTGCTACGTGATCTGGCCAAACAAAACCAGCGGAGTCAGTCCCGAATAACAAGTACCACAAGGGAGCACAAAAGAGTGAGATAAAATCCAAGCATAAATTAATAATAATAATAATAAGCATCCAGTCGTAACCTCGGTCCACAGCCTGTCCTGGCACGTTAAAGCAACCCAACAACCAAACAAGGACATGGGTTGGACCACGCACCATGACAGTCCATGTCCCTCGGCTACTAACGGAAGGCTCAAGCACAGTCAAGTCGTTTTTCAAGCGGCCATTCATTCCTGCGGCTTTCTAGATTTGGCGGAGTTATCCCCGCGATACTGATTAAAAGGAATCCTCAGATCGTGTCAACCCAGCAGGCGAGCCAAACCATAAGACATATAGCACATTGATTATGCACCGGTCCCCAAAGGGCTACCGTGCTAAAATATATAACACATAGCTCGTAGAAGTCGGATATAGCCATCCGCTATAGGCGAATGAAACCATATCCGTGGCGGCCAACCCGACACGTCAGGACTGGACTTGGGGTGGCCAGTATGGCACAATCGGAATTCGTCCCATCCAATGCATCTACCAAGTTAGTTGCCTAGTTAATCCCTAGGTTATCCTCCGAGTTCACATGTCGTGGTCACATGTTCACTCCTCTAGATGTCGTACATCGTACGAGTACCCCAAGAAGGGATCCGTACTAGCTCGAGGAGTCATACGTATGTTCCCCCTTCTCGGTGTAATGCAACACATCATCACATCACGTCATTGCTACCGACTATTTGCTATGTAAATGCTGGACTCTTGGGAGTACTGGCAGGTATCACGTAGGAACACTTAGCACATAGGACAGCACCTCGGTGCTCTCATAGATTGTACCTCAGTACACACATAGGGTTATCCAGCCATCACATAGGTAGTCAGCTCAGAAATGAGGACTAAGACATAAAAGAACATGCGATCGAGGCTCATGCGCTGGAATTTGGAGTCTTATGCGGCCAGAACCAACAAGCATATGCGGCAATAACCCTGCGGCTAAGGCCTATGCGGCAAGGAAAGGAGATGCTCATGAGGCTGGAGAAAATCATGCATATGCGGCAGTGGGAAAGAGGCACATGCGGCTGGAAAAAATCATGCATATGCGGCAGTGGAAAAGAGGCGCATACGGTTATGGACAGTAGGCCTATGCAGCTGGAAGATAGGATCTTATGCGGCCAAGAAATCGGGCATATGCGGCTGAAACTGCCCAGCGTCATGCGGCTGGGAAAAGAACAGGCGCATGCGGCTGAGGAATGCGAGCGTATGCGGCTGAGTCATGCGAGCGTATGCGGCTGAGAAATGCGAGCGTATGCGGCTGAGGGAAACTTCTGCGGCTGAAGAAAAAGGTTATACGGCTACTGAATATGCAGCTGCGAAAGGCTCATGCGGCTGCAAACTGGTTTATGCGGCGGAGAAGCTTATGCGGCTGGAGAAGCTTATGCGGCTGGAAAGCTTATGCACATGCAGCTGCAATTGCTTATGCGACCGTAGGGGACTTCATCACCCCTGCCAGAGCCAGCACAGAACCTCGGAGATGCCCTAATATTGTTTCGGCCATAACTTCCTCCAAACAAGTCGAAATCTAACTTTTCAAGGTCAAAATTGCATAGAATCAAATTTTCTACAACATAGGACCATTAGTTTTCGAAAATAGCCAAGTGTGATAGATCAAAACCATGTAAACCCGTAAAGTCTAGTTTTAGGAACTCAGATCTACACAAATCTAGCCATTAAAATCAAAGACTTCAAGAACTAAACTTGTAGAGAATAAAGAGAAGAACATTATAGATAAGTAATATCAAGAAAAAATTAAGAATGGAAAATTTGCTAATCTCCACTTTTGAGCAAGGTGTACTTGCTATGGGTGGTGGCTTAGGGAAATAAATGGAAGAGTGAATGAGGAGAGAGAGTGAGGAAGAGAATATAAATAGGGGTTGGCTTAAGAAAACCTTAATCCCTAATCTCTAATCTCTATCCATTCCACTAATGACAAGCTTAAAAGCTACATGCAACCATTAATAAATAATATACAGAATTATACACATGCTAAATACAGATACCGTACACAGAATCCATGAAGAATACGTATATCGGGATCGGAGAGTGATATTTTCTCATATTATTGACATGTATCTTTCATATCCTGTTTATATAGTTGTATCATTGCTATATAGACCGTGTTCACAGTTAGCTTTGTATCTTATTGGATGTATTCATTCGAGCCTTGAGCGAGTCGTGTTGTGGGTCGAGAAGTCATGAACTGAACTGCTATTCCTCCTTGTCTTGAAATCTTGAAGCTAACCTACGAGTCCACAATAGGAACGAGGGTTAGTAGTTATCTGTGTCGTAAGCTAACCTGCGAGTCCACATTAGGGGCGAGGGTTGGTAGTTATTGGTCCAAACCTGCGAGCCCACACTAGGGGCGAGGGTGATGCTAACCTGCGAGTCCATACTAGGGACAAGGGTTAGTAGTATATGGTTCACACCTGCGAGTCCACACTAGGGGCAAGGGTGATGCTAGCCTGCGAGTCCACACTAGGGCGAGGGCCAGTAGTTAATCAAACCTGCGAGTCCATACTAGGGGCGAGGGTTTGAGTATTCGATTTGGCTATCCGTTGACATCGTGATATCGTGTCCTCTTATTCTTCTCCAGCAGTTCATTTATGTGTAGACAGTGTACAGACACTACCAGAATAAGTTTTAGCGACGCCTAAAGACGTCGCTAAAATGACAAATTTCGTCGCTAAAAATATTTACGACAAAATTACCGTTTTAGGCTTGTCGTGAAAATGTAAGTCGCTGATCTTCAAAACGTTGCCAAACATCGCAAGTACCGACGTTTACCGACGTATATATACGTCGGTATATTACCGACGTCTACCGTGTCGTCGGTGGATTAGCGACGTGTTTAATGTCGCTACGTGTCGGTAAATTTACCGACGATTAGCGTCATGTCGTCGGTGGTTTAGCGACGTGTTAAAAGTCGCTACACGTTGGTAAAATCCTGGAAATTTATCGATGTTAGTCCATAAATGTGGTAATTCTGGGATGATTACCGACGTGCACCGACGTTTTCGACGTATAAGGACGTCGGTAAACGTCGGTACACTGAAAATATTACAGATTTACCGACGTTTACCGACGCAAACTTACGTCGGTGGACGTCAGCAAACGTCGGTAAACGTCGCTAATTCTGCAAAAAAAATAAAAAAATAAAATACAGAATGTCCAGTTCTCAGAATCCATTTCTCAGAATGTCCATTTCTACAACAATCACAGAATGTCCATTTTCACTGTACACAGGTTTCAGTCCCTATAACCAAGTCTACAACAATCACACAACAAGTATCCAAATAACCAAGTCTACAACAATCACACAACAAGTATCCAAATAACCAAGTCTACACCAAATAACAAAGTCTACAACCAAATAACCAAAGTCTACAACCAAATAACCAAAGTCTACACACAACCAACAAATAGAATAGGATCCAAACATCCAAATCTACACAACCAACAAATATCCAAGTCACAAACAAAGAATGAAACAAACACAAACAAACAGTCCTAACTAGGACTACTAGGAATCTGGTGCAGGAGGGGCACCGCCGCGACGAAGGGATAAGAACAACTCATACTCCTCAAGTGAAATCGATACCGATGGAGCAGGCAGTGACGTCGGTGGAGTCGGTGTCGAAGAAGAAGGCGGTGGAGGCGGCGGAGTCGACGACGATGAAGGCGCACCGGAGGACCAGGACGCTCCAACGCTGTAAGTCGCTGGTGGTATGAATCCATGATAGATAACATTCTATCACTGCTCTGGACCATCGAATCCTGTGCCAATCTCAGCCTCTCGGCCATGGTCACCTGTTGTCTGCAACTCCGTCACCGTGCGCTCTAACCCTCCAACGGTGCGCTCTGTTCTCTCAGTCGTCTCCATGAGGTCCATAATGCCGCGGTCGAGCGCATCCAATCGTGCTAGCAGCGCAGGATCGTCCGTAGGGTGCTGAGACTGCTCCTCGATCCGTCGTAGCAGGTCGTCACGGAGAGACTCCATCATCTGGTGGACTCGGGCAAACTCCTGGGACGGGTGTGGACCATGCACACTAACATGAGATGCCCTAGAGGACTGGGTCGCAACTAGGGTGCCATAGGATCCCGTACCGTAGTACGTACCCTACGGAGTCCACCAGCGGCGGCAATCCACAGCTCGTCCGCCGACGGAGCTTGAGTGGGCTGCGAGGAAGTACTGGCCTCTCCTGCATCAGGTGCACTAGCAGCCGCCCGTTCCCGCAGCCTCTGATACTCGGCCTAGAAAGTATGGATAGTACTCTATAATTTCTAATTTCTAATTTCTAATTTCTAATTATTACTATACTAACATGAATATTTATTTGCATCATATTTACTAAGTTATATTAAAATTGACACGAATATTATATTAAGATAACGTATTGTAATACTTACATCGGTCTGCTCGGCCCTCTCGTCAATAAGGTCTTCGCCCTTCCGATGGGTGGCCGGAAGACGGTCACCATGTCGGCGTTGCCGACCTTCCTTACCTGTAATTAAATATATTATCTTAGTAATAATTTATCGATTTTGTATTAAAATAATATTTCTAAAAGAGGAAGACATACCAGACGACGAAAATGTTTCGTCATCGGAATCGACCCACCGCACCACTTCAGTCGACTGCTACCATCTAGGTGCCTAATATAAAATGGATTGAAACATAATGAAGTTGGGATAGAGCCAAAACACTACTAAAGCAAGTTAGGACTGAACAACATCTAACCACCGATACCAAGTGTCACCATAACATCTGATACTAGCAATGGCCAAACTCAGAAAGGGATTGTTCATTAGCCTATCCCTTAGTTACATAACTGAACTGAAACATATGTAAAGAATTGACTAATGTCTAAGCTAAGGGTAGGATATGCATCTCTGATACACGAGGGTATCAGTAATGTAAGCAAAACTGAGGGGGTCAGTAATGTAAAGAATTGACTAATGTCTAAGCTAAGGGTAGGATATGCATCTCTGATACACGAGGGTATCAGTAATGTAAGCAATATCATAGGTAAAGAATTGACTTACTCTCTAATGTCCTATACCATGCCATACCATATGCTACACATGCATTACTCTCTAGATTACCCATATTAAGTATACCTTTATGGTACCATATCATGATACCACACTATGCCCTTTACCCATATTTATATTTAGCCTATGCCTAAAACCTTAACACCCTTAATATCCTATACCAAGGATACTAGGATACTCTATTAGAGGCACTTACCTAAGGTATAACCCAACATCAATGATACTCATACTATACTATGTTACATAGATGCATATCCCGATCATCACTATATATATAACTATAGCTAATACTTATAGGAATAATGACACCAAACAATGACACCAAACAATACTCATACTTGTAATTTTTTTTAGCTATAGCTAATACTCATCACTATATATAGCTATAGCTAATACTCATACTTGTAATTTTTTTTAATAATGACACCAAACAATGTAAAACCATATAACTTTATTTAATAATGATCTCGATTTTCCAATAATTTTTTTACTAGTTAGAATTTTTTACTTATTTGTTTTACATCAAATCTTTATTTTCTGTCAGAATTAAGTTTGTGTCGTGTCAGTGTATGTGTTCGTGTCTGTGTCGTGTCCATGTCAAATGGCTAGTAGAGAAATGGTTAGGGTTTACCTGATTTTGGGGGTGACCAAGGAAGGGGATGGCCGAGAGGAGGAGGAGGTCGCGCGTGTAGGCGGTTGAGGAGGAGGGGGTCGGTGGAGGAGTAGCCCGGAGAGGAGGAGGAGCACGCAGCAATGGAGGAAAAGAAGGAGGAGGGCCGTCGGTGAAGGAGGCGAGCGGTCGGAAAAGGAGGAGTAGGAGGAGGAGCTCGGTGGAGGCGGAGGAGCGGTGGAGGAGGTGGAGGGGGCGGCGAAGTAGCACAGGGGGTCGTCGGCTTGTGGGGGGGAATAAATATTTTTGGGAAATTTTTGAGTGAGAATGGGGGGAAAGGAAAACCAGATCGGTATATTAGAAATAAATTAGCGACGTCAGAGTAAGACGTCGCTAAACGTCGCTATATTCTAAAAAATTAGCGACGTTACATTGACGTCGCTAATCGTCGCTGATAATAAAATCATAGCGACGTCCACCGACTTTTCTACGACAAATTTTTTGTTATACAAAATGTAGCCGCAATATGTCGCTGATAGTCGCTAATAGTGACGTATTGCGACGTAAACTTTTTACGTCGCTAAGTTGCACAATTTTAGCGACGTTTTGATTAAGCGTCGCTATTTGTGTAGCTTATATGACTTATTTTGGTAGTGAGATTCGTGTTTATTCATTGCTCAGTTTTACTTGTTTATTCTGTATTTTCTCATGCATAATAAACTGTTAGAAAGGCTCATTTTTATGTATCTTGCTAGTCCTCTGAGGACCTGATGATCTCTTCAGATTAGCCGAGTTTGAGTTAGGAGCAGACGAGAGGATTGAGTCAGCATCAGACCGCAGTGTCTTGCAGTAGAAGTTGTCTTGATTAACAGGTTGTATTCAGTTAGTGTATTTCATGTACTTTTCTCTTTCGTCTATTGGTAGGATTTGTGTCCACCTGACGTGACATTGATTCTTGATATTCAGTTATATTCATTATTGTTCAGTTCATGTCTTTTTCATTGATCTTGATTGTGACGCGATTATTCTATGGATGAGATATAGTTTACCATGAGATTCTAGATTGTCGTGACTTGTGTATAGACAGCGTACTACGCTGACACTGCGGGTAGGCTGGGCTTGGACACGCTTCGTCTACGAAAAGCGGGTGCGGGTCGTGACAAGTGCCCTATTGTGAGATACATGTGCTGAAGCACCTGAGTCCACCAGCCAAGAATTGTCATCGCATGAGAGGTTTGTGATAACCTCATCACCAACGACGATCACATCGCCTCCATGTATCGAAGCCGCCGCTGTAGTATTCTCATCTTGCTTTCCCTTGTCGCCCTTCTTCTTTCTCTTCCGAGCGAAACAGTTCCGCTTGATGTGGCCCTTCTTGCCACAAAGGTAACACTCCGAGTCATCGTACCGACCCTTGGACTTCCCCCTGCTCTTGTCTCTGCCACCACCTGGACCCCTGCTTTTGTTCCTTCACGGCTCTCTGAAACCAATGCCTTTGAGTGGTGGGATGTGGATAAAGTGCCCTGAGAACGTCTCCGCATCTCTTCATTCAGACCCGCTCTTGGCAAACTCCAGACTGACCACGCCTTCTGGAGCAGAAGCGATCATAGATACTTGTGCGGTCTCCCACGAGTCTGGCAATGTCCATAGCAACCAAAGTCCTCGAACCTCATCGTCGAACTTGACTCTCATCGAGGATAGCTGGTCCATCACGCCCTGGAACTCACTCAAGTGATCCGTAATGGATGCACCATCTTTGTACCGCAGACCCATCATCATCCGGATCAGGAACAGTTTGTTTACCCCGATCTTTTTTGCGTACAAAGATTCCAGCTTCTCCCACAACGTCTTCGCATGCTCAATATTGGCAACGTTATTGTACATTCTTGTCAACGAACTGCCGCATGTACCCACACACCTGTATATGCTCGAAGTTTCAGTCCTCATCGAATTTGTCACTGGGCTTCTCGGATGCAAATACTGGAAGATGCAGCTTCTTGACGAACAGCAAATCCTTCATCTTGCTCTGCCAATAATGGTAGTTGGTACCGTTCAGGTTCACCATGGGCACCGCTTCGCGTCATCTCTGCTTCCTGATTTGACTGTCAACTCCTGACACTTCTTTGAACCCAAAGCTCTGATACCACTCTGTTGGGAACGAAGCGGAAACCGTTCCCCCAAACCAGAAAGTCCTGCGAGAGAACGAGCAAAAGCACACAAACCAAAAACGCCAAACACAATCGCAGACACAAAGATTTTTTGACGTGGAAAACCCTTGCGGAAAAAACCACGGGACGATCGGAGTCCAACCCTGAAGAACCTCCACTAATGGAGTAAAGAGAATACACCCTCTACAAGCTCCTCCCGATCCAACACGGATCACCACAACTCACTTGAAAGAAGAAATTTTTTGATTGCGGACTCCGAAGAACAAGAGATGCCAAAAAATTATTCGAAGCAATCTCTCCTTCACAATAGTCCTTAATCCTCTCTCTCTCTCGAAGATTGTAAGCACTCTTGTTTTGAGATGATATTCCAACTAGCATGCATCACCCTTTTATAAGCCCTTGGTAATCCATACATGGAAGGCCAATATATATGGAAACTTCCAATATGAATCAATCATATATTTAATGGAAATTCAATCATAATTGGCTTGCCATAATTGAAAACCCAATTATATGGAAAGCTACTATATGAAGGGTCCAATCATAAATGTATGATCAAAGTAAATGTGGAAATCCAATCATATATTTCCTTACCATATATGTTCCAAAAATAGGATCCGTGCACTCCCCGAGCTTCTCTGACACACGGATGGCGCGTCGCTCTTCGGGGTATTCTCCACATAGGTTGGGAACCCCACCCACTCCAACAACTATTGCGTTACCGGTCTTTCTATAGAGTTAAGGGAGGTTCTAATTTCCCTTGGTCATGTTTTAGGGAAGGTTGTGTAGCCATTTATTGTGATTCAATGTTTAAAAAATCGACCGATGATTGAACTTGGTATAGATCTGACCGGAGTTCAACCGAAATTCAACCGGGGTTTAAATAGGATTTGCTTTAGTTTACTTTGATTCAAATATGTAAGATATGATCAACATTTACTTATTGGTTTGATTTTTTATTATGTTTGATTTGGTTTTACAACCATAATATCTCCGAAATCAAACCAACAATCAAATGGTCCAAATCTCAGATGATAAACTTTGTTGAGTTGAAAAAAATAACAGAATTGACCGGTTCAATTGTGTAATGGTTACACCGCGATTTTGAAAAATTGTCGTTTTACAAAAAAGCTCGGATCAAATTCTGATGGACCAAAAAAATTTTAATAGTAAAATTCGATTAGAACCGGACGAATTGTTGGTCCGGTCCGGTTCTGGTAACACTACTGTGAAAGGGATATTAATTCTGCTTTGGTCCGATCCGGTTCTGGTCCTTGTTAGCAATTCGGCAAACGGAAAAAATTCGGAACGGCAAAAGTACGAGTATAAATCGGCACAATGTAAGTAAAATACGGTAAAAAATTCGGTTAAAAATTCGTCTAACGAAAACATTCGGATCAGATTTAATTTGTGTTTAGTACGTTCATATGAACCAATTCGGCACTAAAAATTCGGCATATATATAGGGCCCACCCACCTCTACTCCTTCATAAACAATGGTTCAGTGTGAGAATAAGAAGAGGTTGGATGATGGAAAACCGAAATATTTTTCTTTGATTGTTGCAAGCAACATGTGCAAAGACTCTTGGGTTTCTTTTTTTGGTTACTGTGACACTTTTTCTTCTTTTCTTTTGATAATTTTTAAGAATTGTGCCAGTCTTAATATCTAATAGCAGCAAGAGTCAAGAAAGTTCAAACTGTTGGGTTTCTTGGTCACATTTTTTGGCCAATTTTTTTTAAAATTCGTACGGTACGCGTTTAAAACGCCACATGCTTAAAATTCGCGTACAAATCCAAAATTTTCAAAAGTACGTAAGTATTACGTTTATATAAGATACAGAAAAATTCGCGTATAATACGCGTTTTATTCGGGTGATTGCTAACAAGGGTTCTGGTAACACTACTGTGAAAGAGGGATATTAATTCTGCTCCAACAACCAAAGTTGGTCACATGCCTACTTAATTTGGATACACAATTTATATTTGATTGAATGTGAACAAGGTTCTAAACCCACCGCCCCCTAATATACTGTCCCTGTCATCTATGCTTTGATAAGACCTACATTAGACTGAGGCATTTGGAAAAACTTTGTTGCAAGTATGAGACAATATATATATGTATGAGACAATTTTTATAATGTAGTAGTTTGTTGCAAATATATATGTAGTAATTTGTGACTGTTATTCATTTCACTTCATTGTCTAATTTTTTTTTTTTGTAGTGTAGAAAAATTTACAGGGTACTTTTTGATTGTATGAGCCTAAATTGTATATCAACTAGGTTAGGATCTGTTGTCCCGAAAATTCCAGTCCCACCTCCTGCTCTCTTTTTTTTCTTTTTTGGTGGGACCAACAAATCATAGAGGGTGGGACTAGTTGGGACTATGTTTTGGGACAGCAGATCCGGACTAATATCAACTAACTAGTAGTCTAAAATGTATGACAAGATCTTCTCTCTCCTAGCTACATCAATGAATTTGACACTAATATATATATATATATATATATATATATATATATATATATAATATATATATATATATATATATATAATATAATAGAAGAATGCATGCTTAAATTATGAACATTCTTCTATCAGAACAAGATCAAATATGAGCATATGAAAACTTATGAAGTTTTCATATGTTTTCATATGCTCATATTTTGATCTTGTTCTGATATTTTGATATGTTTTCATATGTTTTCATATAAGAGTTTTCATATGTTTTCATATGCTCATATTTTGATCTTGTTCTGATAGAAGAATGCTTAAATTATGATGATAAGGGATTAATTATTTTGATATGGTGGATGTGCGAACTGATGTGAGCTGTCTGAGCTGACATGTCAGTGACCTAGTCATATACAACTCAGACTGAGTGACTACTTTGCTGTTCAATAGAGAAATTTAATTTCTTCATAAATTATAGCAAGTTTAATCTGAAAAATACAGATATTCAACTAACCCTAACAAGGTATACATACAGTAGGAGCCAATATGATTAATGGATGTATTCTTTGTACAATTTCCTGATTGTCGGCATATAGACCGGACAGTCAGTCCGGTCTGGCTCAGTCCAGACCATGTCCCAGTCTAAACCGGTCTATGGGAGGCCGTACTCTAGTTGGGCTTTGGTGCGCTCATAGGGGCTGCTTGGATAGATGTAACTCTTTGAAAGTGTAAAAGTGGCACTTGCAGTAAGTTGAGTTTTAGCACACTTGTAGCAAGTGGCACTTTCCAAAATGTATTTGGATAGAGTATTTTTTGTTTGCTGCAAGTGGAAGAAAAATGGATTTGGTGTTTGGATGGTTGTTGTAAGTGGAAAGTGAAATTTTTTTTGGAGATATGGTAAACCTAGGTATAGTTACCCCAAATTTTGTTTTATATATATATATATATATATATATATATATATTATATATATATATATATATATACACACGCGCCACCAGCACTGCCACCCTCAGCACCACCAGCACCGCCCAACGCCACCGTCCACGCCACCGCCTCCAGGCCACCAGCACCGCCACCCTGAGCACCACCAGCACCCCCCACTGCCCAACGTCACCCCCCTCCAGGCCACCAGCACCGCCACCCTCCCACTCAAACCCCGCTCCACCACCACTTTTATCTCACCTCACTCACTTTGTGAGGGAAGTGAAAATCACCCAAAACGAGGGACAACAACTGTGCAGCAAGTGAGATTCCTCACTTTCTGCCTCCAGTCCACCCTCAGCACCACCAGCACCGTCCCACGCCACCGTCCAACGCCACCGCCAACGCGCCACCAACACCGCCACCCTCAGCACCGCCCCACGCTACCGCCCAACGCCACCGCCTCCAGGCCACCAGCACCGCCACCCTCAGCACCACTAGCACCGCCCCACGCCACTGCCCAACGTCACCCCTCCAGGCCACCAGCACCGCCACCCTCCCACCACCGCCACCACCCCACTCAAACCCCGCTCCACCACCACTTTTATCTCACCTCACTCACTTTTGTGAGGGAAGTGAAAATCACCCAAAACGAGGGACAGCAACTGTGCTCACTTGCTGCCTCCAGTTGCTGCGAGCCAAACGTCGCGAGTCCCGCAAAATCCAGCCACTCCTCGCAAATCATTGCACTTCCCACACACTTTGTGCGAACCAAACAGCCCCATAGTGGTGCATCTATGAAAACTTGTCTAGATTCGTCGAATTTAGAAATCCTAAGACCTATATAAAAACTTTTTTTTTTTCTCTTTTCATGTGATAAAATCATACCCTTAGTCAGACCATCACTAGTAGTTGGTGTTCAAAATTTTATCTTGATATCCTTTTTTTTTTTAATAATAGAGGTAAAGATATAATATGTTGGATTTGTATGAGAATATTAGACTCGGTTTCTGAGATTGTTTGGTAAAAAAATGAGGTGACAAAAAAAACATAATATCTAGAATCTAGAAAGTATGGCAGAAATGGAACTTACTATTCTATAAAATTTTCTGCAATCTAGAATCTAGAAATTGGGAGATCAAAGCCTTGGGTTCTATGGGTGGGATGAGACCAAAATCTAAATTGGGATCAGATAGAACTACTATTCAACCAAATGAGCTTCAAATTTCTGAATCTAGAAATTGGAACCGGGAATAAAATTTACTAATGATGCTCTCATAACATCATAATTTCTGTTCATCTTCCTCTATCCCTTTTCTCTTCTCTCTCTACTACAGGAGTTCCATCTGCATTATGGAGATGGCGAAGTCGTTTTTACTAATCGCGTCGAAGTAAACCGCTAAACTGCTTCCTTTGGTACCAAAAACTTTCTAAGATCAACACTAATTAATTGTTTTTCTCAAGAAAAAACACTAATTAATTATTACTGCAAGTACTTAATTCCTAATATAATTAATGGATGAGTTCTCTGTACACTCCAATTTCCTAATTGTTCCTTAGATGTCAGAATTGATAATGCATCTACCCCAGGGGTTGCTTTTAGACCACAGGAGTCGTTTTCTCGCATACGTCTCTCCCAAAAGTGCACAGTTCTTCCTCAAATCAAACCGCGGAATTATTTTAAGGCCCTCTAAATAATTTAAGCTACAATTAGTAAACCTAAAGCAAAGATGTTTAGAAGTCTCTTTCAGGCATATGGACCCAATTCAATATCATATCTCATTGGTCAACTCTGGTTCGGATCACACCGTGTTCCCAACAAGTGGTATCATAACCCATGGTTACGAAAACTGTTTTGGACGGCTCTAATTGGTTCGAGACAGATGGTGCTAAAAGTTCATGCGTATACACGTATACAACTACACGACTGGCTTCAACTTTGGATTTGATGCGTCCAAGGTGGAACAAATGTTGTGGCTGGCACACAATGGTGGTGTGGATGAACTTGTTGGTTTGGTTATGTGGTCGAACGGATTGAGATGACGACATGTTGGATTTCTTGGGTGGGTGTGCTCGACTGGCGGAAACGAATAAAGGTAGCAGGAGTGCTAAGGTTGTTCGGCTGGCGGGAACGAACAAAAAGTAACATGGACGCTAAGGTTGTTCGGCTAGCGGGAACGGACAAATATAGTAAGGGTGCTAAGGTTATTCGGCTAGTAAAAACGAGCTAAAGTAAAGATTGTTGGATTGTATCTCGTTTCCGGTTGAGCCCTCAAAGGGGGTGACAATAGTGTTGGTAATTTAGTCCCACGTCGGATAGTAGTTGGGATCATGAGGCATAGATAACTGGAATTGGTCCATGCCTTACATGAAATTCTCTTTTAAAGCATATGCGCCCAATTCAATATCGTACCTTATGGACCAACTCCGGTTCGGATCACACCACATTTCCAACACAATATTCAATGCTCGTTGCAGATGATCTGCACAGAGTAAATTTGCACATTGGTACTCACTCCTCACTGCAGCACCACAAGTCTAACTTAGCATATACCTTGATAGCATGATGAATTAGTTTCCATGAGGTTCAACATTTGAAGATTGCAGACATTGTATTGGTAACATTTGAAGATTGCAGACATTGTATTGGTAAATGGTCAGAGTCCTATTGCAAGAAATTGTTTTCGTTATGCAATTGAACCACCATTAAGACTGCAAGCCACAAGCTATGACATTTCCATCAGAAGCACAAGCAAGCAATAACATTAATGATCTGCTTAGTTCAGCCAGTTTCAGTATCAGAGTAAAAACGAGAACGAATATATAGATTAACAGGATTGGAAGCAAGCAAGTTACTGGGTCTTTGTAAGCAGAAGCAATACTGGTCGAAAGCCCCCAATCGATGGAATTGCCCATGCCATCTTCTTATCATCTTTCGTAGCTTACATAGCGATTTCATCAAGCTAAGGCAAACTTAATTTCTATGTATAGTGTTCAATTAGGTTAAATTAACCTGACAAAGCATGATATTTATGAATGCCTGGTATGTAATGTGAAAAAATTACAGGCTGAACTTTACTTTTCTTGTGTATTAAATGTAGTCCATCTTTATTTACTAATGCAAAACTAAATATATTAGAATCTCAAGATTTTATCAATAAGCTTAGCGAGGATACGAGCACAAACATCAAGAAAAATGTTTAAGTGAAGAAGACTATATTGAGCTAGACAAACGTAACCTACATATTTTGTCAACGAGCTACTGCTGCACTGCTACACACGACTGTCCCTTTTCTCTAGTTGGTTGGCCATTCATTTCCCTCAATGTATCCAAGTTTGGTGTAGGTAAAACTGCTTGACTGCAATTGTCGGATTGTAAGTGCTGTTACAGTTAAGATATTGTTGGAGCAAAATATTATTTGATCACAACTTTGCCAGATGTTTTGGCCTCCTGTGAAGAGAACAAAATAGCAACTATTGAGTTTGGCTATATTAACACATTATCATCAGTTAATATAACTCCGTTGTATCTTTCTTATATATATTTGCTCACAGTACTTCTTTTTTTTTCAGATAACAATGTGGGCATGACGGCGAAGATGGTACATAAATCGCGTATGGATAGCATAATTAACAGGCAATTGCTTACCTCTGTGTTCCAATTATCCGTGGCTTCTATACTTACTTGGAAATTGTTTTAACCAGTAGGATATTTTTCTTAACTAGAAACCAAATATTAGGGATACATCAATGACAGTTGTTTAAAAAGAAGATTCACATGCTTCCCGAAGCTTACTCGACAGGTCATGTTAGACCATCTATCCCTCCAAGTCGCACATGTTAAACATGTAGACGAAGAATATAGCATCCCCCTTGAGATATTAGCCTCTATAGTAATCAAGATCAATTTGCTAAGATTTCATCTTCGGGTGGCGATTAAGTTAAAATATACACATCGTGACATTTTAAGACTAAATATGTTGAGATCTTCTATATGGTAGGTATCATGACGGGGGACGAAGACCCAAGAGAAAATATGATTTAGATGAAATTAGAGATTTAGGATGAGGGATTCGTCTTTGTATCGTTCCAACATTTCCAACACCAAACTTTGTATCTCATTGACATCCCTATTTTTGAAACACCTAGGATGGGTTGTTCTCATATTTCTTCGAAAAGCAAACACTTCTTAATTTGTCCTTGAGTATGATCAATTAAGAACATATTTTCCACATAATAACCCTAACATATAAGCGAAAATGCGTATATTATAACCGTTTCCAATTAATTAATGTACTTCTCATAGTTCTTTCATTTTTTTCCTATCAATTATGACCCTTTATACATATTCAATTCATACCTATGCATAGTTGCATACATAATAGCTTTTTGGGTTGCATAAAGTTTTAAACTGTGAGTTACTTATATACAGTCTCAACAAAAATGCAAGTCACTTCCAGAGGATGAAGATGGTGAACAGTCCCCCTTTTTTTTTCCTGCTTCCTCACATGTCCATAGATTGGATTGGTAAGTCATCATTTGCTATGTAACACATTATTCCCTGCCAAGGACCACACTATCTATATGATTTCACTATTCCACTCACATGTCACTCTCCAAAGCCCCCCCATACCTAATCAATTTCCCTTCCACCTTTGTGAAATCAATCAGAAATTATTCCCCACAAAATTTTAGACTCAGAATATATATGACCTGACCCCATAATAATATAATACATAGATATTAGAGTTTGGGTCTCGAAATTGACCGATGTTAGTGTATGGAGCTCGAAATCACTGTTCACGTACGTAAGCTAATGAACAGTGATTTTGAGACCCAAATTCTAGCATCGGTCAATTTCGAGACCCAAACTCTAATATCCATATACATGTGAGACCCTAAAACTAAATAACCCTAATAATTACACTAACAAATGATGAAATTATTCCTCCATCAAATAAATAGTCTTTGACTCTCTGCTCAGTCTCCCAAACCCCATGGGCAGCAGCTAGTGATCATCATCACACTTTCAGAGACCATTCTCAAAAGTAACAATGATCTTCTCTAGCTCTCATGCAAGTTGATACTAGTAGCAATCTAGGGTTGTAATTATCAGTACTGAAGCCAATGGAACCTAAGATCAAAACTATCAAAACTAGTATAATGTGAAAAGGGTGTCATCTCACTGATTCCATTTTTTGTATTATTTTACTCGAGAATAGGTTGTTCTGGAGATTTGGTTGTTAGTAGTGGGCATTGATTTCTGATTTTATTATGCTTTAATAATTTGTTTTACTTCCTTGTTTATTTGGGTTGAGTGTACTCTTGGAGAACCCCTCATGTGGAGCAGTTGGGACGTGGAAACCTATAAGGATTCAGGTCCTCAGGACATGGTCGAGATGAACCTCTTCCCTCTATAATACTCTTTCTTGATTGATCTTTATATATACACACACACACACAAAAAAACAATAGAAAATCAGCAAGCATGCATACTCATATAATCTACAGAAATTTTTGTAACATTAATTTTTTGGCGGCCAACCATTCCCCAAATCTCGCCACCATTAATGGTAATAGCTAGCTACTCTAGAAGTATAGCACTTGAAAAATTGTTTTTGTACATGTCAGATACACGACAAATACTCGAAAATAAACTAGGACACACCGAAATATACGCCCCGTCTCTGTGTCGGGTTGTGTCCGTGTAACATGGAATAAGACTGGAATCCGGGCGTGAAGTACTGCAAACTGCACGTAGCTAAAGCTAACGATTTTGATCGCGTTTTTGAATAAGAAAAACAAAATGTTGTTACACAATCAAGAAGATCTGCATACTAAACCAAAGGCCAAAATGTTGCCATTATAAGAATTTTGTTTGGAGAAATGTGATATATATAATTGATAAGTGAAATCAAAGGGAAACTCACAAACAAACTTGAAACCCTATTTACATACTACTACAACTAATACTACTACATATATATGGATGATGATGATGATGATGAGTCGTCTGTAATATTACTTGATATAGCAACTGGCTGTAGCTCCTCCTGATCAGTCCGAAGAACAAACCCACGACTCCAGCAGACCATCTCCTCTTCCTTCGGAGGAGGCCTTCTCTGCACGAAACACTGCTGCTGCTGCTGCCGCCACAGTCGGATCCATCTGCTGATGCTGACGCTGATGCTTCAACCGGGTCTCTGCGCCGAGAACCCCCGGCAGGCTGAGCTCCGATCCCGAAGACGAGGCCACGACCGGTTGCGGCGAGTTCAGCTGCACCTGCGACTGGAGGAGCGACTGGAAGCTGATCGGAGCCTCGGAGGCGGAGGAGGAGGAGGGGGCTGGGAATTTGGTGGTGGGGAGGAAGGCGGCGGGCTTGAAGAAGAAGGGGGGAGGGGGGCTGATGAGGGAGCGGGGGAAGTGGAGGGAGGCGGCGGCGGCGGAGGTGGGGGAGGAGGTGGCGAAGGGGGGAGCCGGGATGCCGGTGAACTCCTGCACCATGGCGCGGAAGTTGGAGGTGTCGGTGGTGAGGACGGTGGTGGGGGCCCGCCTGGAGGCGCGGGAGCGCTTCTTGGAGGGCCTGGTTGGTGGTGGTGGGCCCGGACGACGTTGCGGCTGCGTTGGTGGTGGGATAGTTGGTTGGCTCTGGTGGCGGCGGCGGCCAGGAAGTGGGGAAGGTTGGGGAGTCGAGGAAGGTGGGGGGGAGGCCGAGGGGGTCGAAGAAGTGGGGGGAAGTGGTGGAAGTGGGGAAGAAGTGGTCGGTTCCGGTGGAGTTGCTGCTGCTGCTGATGTTGTTGTTTTGGTTGGAGTCCATTTGTGGAGAATTAGGGAATGGACGAGGAAGAATGATATAAAAAGTTAGGAGATCATTCTAGGGAGATGGGGCTGGAGAAAAGTAGTAGCAAAGTTTTTTGAGAGAGAGAGAGAGCATATAAGTGACTGCACGTAGCGATATTGATCTACTACTTCGGGAGAAGTGTGGGATTTGGAAGTGGTGGGAAGTGAGGAAATAGATCAAATGGAAGTGGACAGAGAGGGGGAGAGAGAGAAGAAAAGAAAAGAAGAGAAGAGGGACGGCTTCACTTCAGCTCACATTTCCAGTTAAAAATCTTTGGTGAGATTACTAAAGAAGAGGTGGGACCCACAGTTGGTGAACGGGCCGAGTAGCCAACCCGGTTACGGGACTGGATCGGACCGGTCTCACAATTAGGATTGGACCGGTTTGGCCACAATCCGGTCAATCTGGTCTTCAGAACGGATATATAACCCTATTTTGTTCAAACCCATATTTGTGCCGTGCAAAAAGTTGTACATGTATTCTTATATAGATTATAATTAGGGGTACAATTTGGACGGACTAAGGTTGCGTTGGTTCATTGTAATGTAATCGTAATCGTAATGGAATTGGATTTGTAATGTAATTGATTTTGTAACGTAATGGAATTACAATTACATTACTGTGTTTGGTTGAAATATGTAATCAAACCATGTAATGTAATAATTGCATTCATGTGTTTGGTTTACCATGTAATGTAATTGAATTTTTAATTAATATTTTTTTAAAATACAACATAAATTTAAAAAGTTGATCAATACAAAATTTCAAAAATTTAAAAAGAAAAGAAAAAAATTAAAAATAATAATAAAAAGGGGGAAATTGTTTGTTTTCTGCTAAAAAAAGACCAAAAACGAAAAAAAGACAAAAAAATAAAAAATACCAAAATGACAAACGAACAAAACAGAAGGAAAAAAAACCAAAAATGAAAAAGCGATAAAAAAAAAACGACAAAAAAAAAAGATCAAAAATGTGAAAACCATAAAAGTGACCAATAATGATAAAAAATTGACAAAACAACAATAAATGAAAGGGGAAAAAGGACGAAAAACGACCAAAAACAAAAAAGGGCAAAAATGAACAAAACGACAAAAAGAAAAAAAAAATGACAAAAACGATAAAAAAGCAAAAAAATAAAAAACGATAAAAAGGAACAGAAATGACAAAAAACGAAAATACGAAAAAACCAAAAACAAGAGGGAATTAAAACGAGCAAAAAACGACAAAAAGATCAAAAATTTCAAAAAAATCCAAAAATTACAAAATGGAACAAAAACGACACGCAAAAACAACAAACAAAAAGAAAAAACGAGCATAAACGACCAAAAAAAAGTGAAAAAAACCCCCAAAAAAGTCAAAAAAGGATAAAAAGCGACAAAAACATGCAAAATCGACCAAAAACGATAGAAGACGATAAAAACGTGAAATTCAAAACGTACAAGATCGACAAAAATCGATAAATAACATGCAGAAATGCAAAATGTGCAAAATCGCAAAAAAACGATAAAAACGTAAAAAACAAAAAAAACAAAAACGAACAAATGACCAAAAAATGACAAAAACGACAAAAAAACAGGCAAAACAATAAAAAAGACAAAAACAATAAAAAAACAAACAAAAACAACCAAAACGAACAAAATGACAAAAAATGAACAAAAACGACAAAAATGAACAAAAAAGGACAAAAACGCAAAAACTGAACAAAAATTACAAAACCGAACAAAAAAAGACAAAAAACACAAAAAGGACAAAAACGCAAAAAAAACAAACAAAACACAAAAAAAAAAAAAATGACAAAAACCGAACAAAACTACAAAAAATGGACAAAACTAACAAAAAAAGGACAAAACGACAAACACAAAAACGAACAAAATGACAAAAACCTAACAAAACTACAAAACAAAAAAAAAGGCAAAACGAAAAAAACCGAACAAAAATAAAAAAACGAAAAAAATACAAAAACACAAAAACGACAAAAAACGAACAAAAAAGACCAAAAACCACAAAAACTAAAAACAAACAATAACAACGAAAACGAACAAATGACAAAAAAACGAACACAAAACGACATAAACGGACAAAACAATACAAAAAACTCAAAAAAAAACAAAAACAACAAAAAACTAACAAAATGACAAAACGACAAAAACACAAAAACGACAAACAACAAAAAGGACAAAACGACAAAAAAAACAACAAAACAACCAAAAACGAACAAAAATAACAAAAAACGAATAAAAACAAAAACCGACCAAAACGAACAAAATGACCAAAAACTACAAAAAACAACAAAACAACATAAAATGACAAAAAACGAACAAAAATGACAAAAAACGAACAAAAACGACCAAAATCGAACAAAATGACAAAAAATAAACAAAAACAACAAAAAATGACCAAAAACGAACAAAAGACCAAATTATAGCATACCAACCTTCCGCTTAAGTTGTAATGTAATTGTGATTACGTAGGTTTTATGATGTAATTGAGTTTAGAAGAAACTGATGTAATGTAATCAAACTTGTAATCGCGATTACATTACATCTAATTTTTTTTGTCCAACCAAACACCCGAGTTAGATTGACAACGTAATGTCAATTACATTACGTTGTCCAATCCTGCAAACCAAACGGGCCCAAATCCGAGTCCGATCGGATAAATCTGTTAATGGATTGGATTAGAATCAAGATACTAGGGTTCGGACTCGGATTTGGGTTCAAATATTTGAACCCGATCATAAATTGGGTTGGGCTCGGATTCATATGCCGGATTATCCGAAGAAACTGGAACTTGACTTATATATATATATATTATATATATATATATATATATATATATATATATATATATATATATATATATATATATATATAGGGAGCGGATCAAAAGTCCTCCTTAGAAAGCCCCAAAAAATCTCCCTCACTCTAATTCGTAATATTAATGTTAATATTAATGTTAATGTTAATATTAATTTTAATGTAAGTTTAATGTCAATTTTAGTATTTAATGTTAATATTAACATTAATATTAATATTAACATTAATATTACAGATTAGAGTGAGGGAAGTTTTTGGGGGACTTTCTAAGGGGGGCTTTTGATCCGCTTCTATATATATATATATATATATATATATATATATATATATATATATATATGGGAGCGGATCAAAAGTCCCCCTTAGAAAACCCCCTAAAAACCCCCCTCACTCTAATTTGTAATATTAATGTTAATATTAATATTTTTATTTTTTATTATTAATTTTAATATTAATGTTAATATTAATGTTAATGTTAATGTTAATATTAATTTTAATGTTAAGTTTAATACTAATTTTAGTATTTAATGTTAATATTAACATTAATATTAACATTAACATTAATATTAACAATAAATTACGGATTAGAGTGAGGAGATTTTTTAGGGGGTTTTCTAAGGGGGATTTTGATCCGCTTCCTATATATATATATATATATATATATATATATATATATATATATATATATATATATATATATATATATATATATACTTCTTAAATAAAAAGTTTAAATCCTAAACTTTTTCACCCAAACTCTTCAACTCCTTATCCTAAATCTGATTTCAGTTTGTATTTTATAATGATCAAGACCTGATTGCTATTTAATTATGTGTTTAATATTACTTTTATTAAAAATTGTTTTTGGTATATTAGAGTCCGATAAACCCGATGGACCCGATCCGACCCGAGTTCAACCCGAGCCAAATCCGATCCTCCGGGCTTGGTTTTGGGCTTCATATGTTGAACCCGAGGTCGGGCCGGGCTTGGGCTCGGGCTAGGCTTATGATTCAACGGGTTGGACTCGGGTTGACCTCAAGTCCAACCCAACCCGTCCGAGTTGCACCCCTAATTATAATGAAATATACTTCTTCTTCCTTTTAATCCAATCTAGACCATAACAATATTTTGGGGTTCGTTTGGTAATCGAATTTTGAATGAAACAATGAAAGTGCTCCAAATTTTTTGTTTTTATTTTTTTTATGTTTGGTTGGAATAGAAAGTGAGAGCTGAATTTTCAGCTTGTATATTACGTGAGACATTCAAATTAAAGAAATTTTTGTAGGAATTCCAAAAAAATTAGAATTTGGATTCAGATATTATATAATATACTTTTTTTTTTCGTGTTAAAGAGGACATGTCTCTTAAATATGAATGGAGTAAATGTTTCAAAAAAATTGAGATAGAGACTTGTTGTTATTATTATATACTAAATAACCTTATCTGAATTGAAGGACTAGCTATAAGACTTAATGTGCTCTCGATAGAGCCTTTTTTAAAAAACTAGATTGACAGTAAAATTATATTCCTACCTTCGGTGAATGTATAAATATTTTCAGAATATATAGTTAATATAAAAATATAATTTTTGTTGATTGATGATTAGATATATTTAATAGTTTTTACTAACTGTTTGTAATTTTTTTATAGTGTAGTTGGTTAAGATAATATGTTAATATTCAAGAGAACATGAATCAATTATATTGACATCACAATTCTTCTACTTATAAAATATCTTTTTACAACCCAATATGTATGGAATCAATTATATTGACATATTTAATAGTTTTTGTTGATTGATGATTAGATATATTTAATAGTTTTTACTAATTGTTTGTAAAAAAAATTATAGTGTTGTTGGTTAAGATAATATGTTAATATTCAAGAGAACATGAATCAATTATATTGACATCACAATTCTTCTGCTTATAAAATATCTTTTTACAACCCAAAAGGTATGGAATCAAATCCAAATTTACCGATTTAACTGAGGCTGCACGTGCTGGATTAAAAAAAAAAAAAATTCGAATTCACCGAAACGGAGACAAAAGAAGAAAAAAAGACTTTCTAAAAGAGGAAAAAATTTGAAATAATTTTTTTTTTGAAACAATAAAGATAAAAGCAAAAATAAAAAAAAGAAAAAAAAAAGAAGAAGAAAAAAACTATATTAAAAAACAAAACAAAAGCAATAATTTTTTTGAAAATTTTGGTGAAAAGATATAAAGAAAGGAAACATAAAGAACGAACAAAAATGAATCTTAAAAACAAATGAAAAAGAAATAAAAGCTAAAAACCAATTGTTTTTTTAGAAGGAAAAAGCTTTTCTAAAACAAAAACAATAAAAGAAAATGATTTTTTAAAGAAAAATATAAAAAAAACAAATATAAGAAAAGAGATATTTTTAAAAACGGTAAACTTCTAAAACAAATGAAAGAAGAAGAAAAAAAACTTTTTTATAGAAAAATTAAACTTTAAAAAGTATAGAAAACGAAAAAACTCCAAAATATATTTTTTAAAAGCAAAAATGTTTCAAAAGAAAAAGTTTCTTAAAAATAAATTTAAATAATTAAGATAAAAAAATTTAAGAAAAGTTTATAAACTTATAAAAAAAGAAAAATATTTTTTAAAAGACAAAAAAAAAAGGAAAAATGACAAAACAAACTCTAAAAAGTTTACAACATAAAGAATGAAAAAAGGTTTTTTTTAATAAAAACGAAAAATAAAAAATGACAATTGTTTTTGTAAATAGAAGAAAATTGGATATAATAAATAATACAAAAAACATTTTAAAAAACCAGAAAGAAAAAAAAACTAGAAAAAAGGATAAAAAGGAAAACAAAAAATTTTAATTTATTTTGACAATAAATAGACACATGGCTTGAATCGAAATTCGATTGAACGTTTCGAATTTGATCTAGACCAGATTTATTTCTATGAAAAATAATATACATATCGTTAAGGGGGGAATACTTTCTCATGATTCATGAAAATATTATCGTTTGAATATTCAAAAAAATTAAAAATAAATTTTATAGTCTAAACCAAACATAATAATATATTAATCACCTACCTTAAACTTATCTGAAAATTAAAAAAAAATTGCTTACTAAATACACTTGTCTTAAAGGTGAGAGTTAAAGGCCATGTTATAGCTAATCAAGAAAATTTAGTTAGGGGGTGGTTGAAGGATGGAATTTTAACTCCACCACCTCTCTTTTGAAACCACTTAATCACTTATTCCGAAACAGTCCAGATTCCTTAAAAAAAATTTGGATGACTAGTGATGTAGATTAGTTTTGTTTGGTAGTCCCTGTTGGTAGGTTTAGTTGTGACCTCAAGTCAATCCGAGCCAACCATGATGTTTGAATGTACTGTTGTACATTCAAGAGGATGTTAGTGTTGTTGTTTAAGAGATCCCTCTCACCCTCTCATGGGTTATCGACAACTCTTTTTTTTCCTATAATCACTCCTCACTGGGGATTTAAAGATTCACTCGTGCTATATACCTCGCACAGTTTTTGTCCAATACTCGTGCAAGCCGAAGAAATCATACAACATACTGTAACGATAAAATGTTATAAGAAATTGGAAAAAAACGATATAAGTTTCAAAAAATTTACTTCAAAGAAAGTTTCCGACAAATGGTTTGGCGAAAATTGGACATGTCCAATTTCTGCCAAACCGTATGTGAAATTTTGACCATTTACCAATTTCCGTCATACCTTATGTGGGATTTTGAGCATTGAGGTTGGTTTGATTTGGTTTGTTTTATTTTAGTCCATGATGGATTGTTTTATTTTGGTTTATTTCATTAGGTTTGGTTTTCTAGAGAAGATGGTGGTGATGCAACACCGGAGAATACTATGGGATGAGAGCCCGACTTAATCTTAGAGAAGTTGACCGTCCAGGCTATTGTCAACTAGATAGACATGGAAGATAGTATCTTCATTAAACTTTCTTTTGTACTAGTGTATTAGAAATGCAATTTTATATAAATTTTAACTTTCTTTTACTAAACTTTCTTTCACTACAACTTTATTTTATAATATATCACACAATGTCTTCATTATCTTGGTTGATTTGTACATCTTCTTCTATTGTGTCATAAACCATTACAATTACTGCAACGAAGATCTCTTGAAGATTGATCCTTCGCTATAATACGGTTCTTCTTTCGTCTTTTCGCTTTGCGTCATACATATGGTACTCCAATTTTGCCTCTAACCAATGCATTTTGAAGGTTGTAAGGTGTCACGACCCGCTACCCAAATTGTTGGGCCAAGCCGAGGCATGCCCAGCCTACGTTGAGATAAAACGTAGTAAGCTGTTCTAAAGACAGCAGGATAAGACTAAATGTGCTAACAGTTCTATAAGTGAAGAAGAATCATAAATGCTCCAAACACAAAAGTCGTCGTATATAGTAAAATGTCCAAGTACAAGTGAACTGCAAAGTAAAACTGGATACATGTCCAGTTACAAAAAGATATAGTCTAATACATGTCTACTCTCAAAAGTCTAAGTAAACAAAAGACAACTAGGCGAGGTTCCCCGCAGGAACATCCTCGTAAGGCAGAGCCGGGTCCTCGGCAGTAACTCCATAATAGGTGTCGCAGAGTAACTCCTCCTCAGTAAGGACACCTACAACGTTATCCTGTCAGGACGGAGCAAGTACTGAATCTAGCAAACTAGCATATGAAACATGAAAATGAACATGTGAGGAATAACTGGAAACATGGCATCACACAGTCTATCATGACAAGGATACATATGTCATAGAGACAGATGTACATGTAGTGTTTAAAACTGTAGCAAGTACGTGATCGGTCAATAGATGTACAATGTACTGTGGTACATGTAAATAAAATGTACATACGTACAAGTCAACAAGCATAAGTGTACATCCGTACAGAAATGTGGGATAATGGCCTACGGCAAAGTATGCATATAAAATACGACCTCGTTCGCTACTATAGGGGGGTCGTGATCACGTACTCTACCATCAGTTTCCCCATAACCCGTATTCTATCATGTGAGAGATACATAAAGACAGTTCTAAGCATGGTAGTAACTGGAAGTACAACATGTAGAGATTCTAACTTGCTACCCCAAGGATCAGCATTTAACATGGTGGAGTTTGCAGTTCATTTATGTGACAATATGTAAAGTTCATAGAAAGTACTTGCCTCTAGCAAAGCAAAACAAAACAAGCTGCGATAACAGTGCTATGGATGTCCGGTAACTCGTTACTGTAGAAATAAATACATAAACTTAGCTTTTACACTAAGCTAAAAATACTAGGATACTAATTGGTGAAACATGACTTGTGATTAGGCATCTAGCCAAAATGATAATTTTGGCATAGGAGACCAATGTGGGGTAACACACTACTTTAACTAACTTTCTAGGGTCTTTACACTAGTGAGGGGTTGAGGTTTAACACGGCTAAAACTCAAAATAACACAAAAGCTACAGATCGTAATTAATCAATAAATAAATCAAAAGACCATTGCGTTCTAACAATTTTAGAGATAGACAAAAAGTCTAGTTTTACATAAGACAAGGTACCAAAACGATCCTTGCTAATTATAGAAATTTATTATAATTTTTCTGGAATTTATTAACCAGTACAAATATTTTATAAAAATCAGTTTTCCTAAGTATACAGAAAATGAGTATTGGTTTTATATGCCAAACTAGTGGCAAAACAGTAAATTAAATACTACAAAAATTATACTAAATTAGCTAACTTAACATAGTATCTAAAAACTATTTTTCCATAATTTTAGCAGTACTTTAAGTATTTTAGAAAATCCAAAAACAGCATTGCACACAATAATTAATTATCTGCGTATTTTGTCCATGTATATAATTTGAACCAAAGTTCAAATACAGGACCCAAGGCCATGAAT
This sequence comes from Iris pallida, assembly GCA_029216955.1. Lineage (NCBI taxonomy): Eukaryota > Viridiplantae > Streptophyta > Magnoliopsida > Asparagales > Iridaceae > Iris > Iris pallida. The sequence continues at coordinate 14,848,712 of JANAVB010031417.1, read as the reverse complement.
CAAGTCCAATATGACTTGTACAGGTCTTGAATGTGTGAAAACACATTTGGGCCCAAATACCCATGCTAGGCTTGGACACCAAATGGTTGCAGTAATTTAAATACACTAAAAATACAATTTGGTAATAGTCAAAATAAATATTATTATTTTAATATGGTAAAGTTATGCATAGTAACTATAAAAGTATGAATATCATTTTATAAAAATAATTTGCACTAAGCTAAGTGAAATACATATATAATAGTATATATATGAAATAATATATATATACATAAATATAGGGATACTTACATAATGGATATATATATATATGTAAAAATTATATATATATATATATATATATATATATATATATATATATATATATATATATATATATATATATATATAAGAAAAATACTCAACTATATAATATATATATATATATATATATATATATATATATATATATATATATATATGTATGTATTATGTATACATATATATTTATGTATATATATATTTCCTTGTGTATATATATTATTATATATACTATTATATACACAAGGAAATATATATATACATAAATATATATGTATACATAATACATATATATATATATATATATATATATATATATATATATATATATATATATATATATATATATATATATATATATATATATATAACAGAAAAAGAAAAAGGAAAAAGGAAAAGAAAAAGAAAAGGAAAAAGAAAGACAGCCAGGGGACTCGAACCCAGGCCAGAGAAGCGCGGGGGGGGGGGGGGGGTTAGGCTAGGTCGGGCTGGCCAGGGGGTCAGCCCGCTGCTCGTGTTAAAGGGTTAGGGTTTTGTTTATTTTATTTAGTTTAGGGTAGATTAATAAATAAAAAAAAAATATAAACAACTGTCCTGTGTCCTGACAGTTAAGGACACAGGTATCAACGTGTCCTCGCTTAGCACGACACGTACGAGCTCAGTCTCGTGTGTCCGAGCACAGCACTGAGCTCGTCGTGTCCTGGCGAGTCTCGTGTGTGAAGACGAGACACACACGACACGAATCGGATCCCGCTACTCACGTGTCCGGCGATTGGAGGGTCTTCGAAGGAGCTCGACGGCGGAGAAGTGGTCGGGACGGTGGCGCTCCGGTGGCGCTGGGGTCGTCTCGTCACCGTGCGTCGACTGATGGTGGTTGGGGGCGGTGGAAGTCGACGGTGGGGCTGGGCGAAGCTCGTCGGAGTAGGGTTAGGGTTTGTGGTTTCGTCGGGGAAGAAGGGGGTCGTCGGTGGCCGTGGGAAGAATTTAGGGTTAGGGTTTTGGTCTGGGGGTTAGAGGGGAGTTTTATAGGGGGGTTTGAGGCGGTGGGGGCAGCCGGATTTGGCGGGGGCAGGGCGGTCGTGGCGGTCGGGGCAGCTCGGGGTGGGTGAGAGGCAGAGGAGAGAGAGAGAGAGTGCGTGATCGTGGGGGGGGGGGGGGGGGGGTTCGGGTAGATTAGCACTAGGGCCCTTAGGAATTAGGATTTACATAAAGGCTTTAACTCATATAAAATGCAAAATAATATTTGCATCCCCTAATTAAAAACAATTTTCTATTTACAAACTGATATAAAAACATTTCAAAAATTGCAAAATGATATTTAAAACATTTTATAAATTTACAGATCAACATTTTTTGTATTTAAAAATCATTTAAAATTTCTAGAAAATTCCTAAAAATTCCTAATAATTATTTAAGGCTATAAATGACAAAAATTTAACTAACACTAATTAAAAATGAATTTTTGAAAAACAGGGGCTTACATAAGGGACTGAAATTGGTTCCAGATGCGGCTCATAGACACTTCTTAGTGCTTCTTTAAAAAATATAGCTAGATAAAACCTCTCAATGCTAATATTGCAAGAATTAGCAGCATAACATGCATGTATACATGGAAGACAAGTATGATACCACTTTAAGCATGAACATTGGTTCTCATTTAAGTGAACAACATATGTTCGATTTGTTTTACGATCTACTATTTCAAACAAATAACCAATTATGCGTAACATTTCAAGCTGATGGTTTTCTTTCGTGATACAAGCCATAGTTTTTAACATCTTCGGACAATAATTTGTTTCAAGATTTTCAGGTTTTTGTCTGTTATTGTCCTGAAGTGTTATAATCTTGGCTCGAATACCATCAAGTAGTGTTATTATTGGTTTATCATGTAGGTTTTTAATTCAGTTATTGAAACATTCAACAAGATTTGACGTGTTAATGTCTAATATAGGACAAGAAGAGTAAGCTGTAATCCAGTGTAAAAAAATACGAGTTTCATCATTTACGCCAATGAGCCAATTGTAAACATCTATATTTTCAGCTTTAATTATTTTCATGCAATTGTTGGCATCTGTTTCATTATAACATCTCGCAAGCTAGTCCAAACTACGTTGAAAATGTTTCAATCTACATACCGATTTCAAATTATGCTTAAAATGTTGAATACAAAAAAAAAGACGAATCTGGAAAAACAGCATGTATGGCATTTATCAATCCTTTTTGTTTATCTGATATTAAAAAAATTGTATTCCACGCAACAAAATACCTTTCAAAAGATGTTCTCAAACCGTTTAAAAACCAAGCCCAAGAATCGTTGTTTTCACTCTCAGCAAGAGCATAAGCAATTGTATATAATTGATAGTTAGGATCATGAGCACATGCAATAAATAAAATACCTTTGTATCTAGAGGAAAGAAAAGTAGCACCAGTACTAATCACAGGCAAACATCCTCGTAAAAATCCATCAATGCATGCCTTGAAACAAATAAAAATTCTTTGAAAGCTATTGTTTTCTGCAGTTTTTATAAAACATTTGCTACCTGGATTAGTCTTAATAATTCTAAAACCACACTTTTCAAGGCTACTATATGTATCAATGTAACTACCATTTATTTCAGATATAGCAAGTTCTCTAGCTTTCCAAGCCTTACAATATTTAATATGTATTCGGTGTTCCATAAATATATCATTTACAACATGCGATGGACTATACGACGTACTGATTATCTCGAATTTTATCAATAATCTTATTTTTAACCCATACAGTAGTAGATAATGGATGACAACCGGTTGTAAGTCCACCTAAACAAGAATGTATATTTTCTGACGTAGCAATGCAAAATCTTTCGCCTTTACCAATGACTTTAGCGTATACCCTCCAATGACAAGTTGAAGCGTTACATTTATATACAATCCCACTAGCATTGTTCAAAGAAACCGAACAAGTAATATTATGTTTAATTGCTATATCACTAATAAAACTTCTAAATTTAGAACAATTCTCAAATTCTTTTCCAATAAATAATTCAGAAATGCTAACACTATCAACATAATCATCAAATTTATCATCTAAATTTTTAATCAAATCATCACTATTTTTATCATCGTTATTACCATCATCTACTACATGTTATTCTTGAGTAAATGAAATAGCTTGGTGAGAAGAACTAGCAGCAATATTCACATCTATATTAGAACCGGGTATGTACTACTTACACTATTAATTCTTGGTGGTGGTGGAGTGACATAAATACTAATATATGGTGATTGTATATTAACTTCAAGAATAATTTTTTATGCTTGTTCACTATCTATATTTATACAATTTGATGCAAAAATATGTACTAATATAAATTCATAATCAATAGAATATTGTTCAATAATTAGATTATGTAAACTAAGAAAAAAAAAAAATTCTATCAATTAAAAGAACTTGAGTTAAACCTCTTTCATAAGCTAACTCATTTAGTACACCTCCAAGCGAGGATAGTTGTTATATTTTGATCCATGTTGACTACGAAATGAGCTTTCTGGTGAAGTAGGATGAGATGAGCTTCTTCTTAATGATTGTTTATATTACGAAGAGGATGGAAAATTTTGAGAGAGAAAGAAATTGTTTCATTTGATACTTTCATGTCTCAATTTATAGATGCTATGAAATAGCCGTTGCAAATGAACGTTGGAATTGGAATTGGAACGTTGGAGTACTAGCCGTTAGACCCAACAAAAAAAACCAACCTAAATCAAATAACAAAAAAATCAACCTAAACCAAATAACTAGAAAACCAAACCTAGTGAAACAAAAGTGAAATAAACCAAAATAAAACAAACCAAAACAAACCATCATGAACCAAAATAAAACAAACCAAATCAAACCAACCCGAATGCTCAAACTAAATTTTTGAAACATCTATCGTTTTCTCCAATTTCTTATAACATTTTATCGCTGCAGTAAATTTTCGGCCGAAGAAAGGGGCCGGAAAGATCGGAGGGCAGAGCAAGAGAGAAAGAGGGGAGAGGAGGGGAGGATGGCGAGGAGGGTGTAGGACGGCAAATGGGGTGAACATTATTCGATTTTGGACCGAAAAGCGAACCGAATAAGATATTCAGTTCGATTTCGGTTTTGAAAAAACTAAAAAAAAATTATTTGGTTTTTGTTTTGGGCCAATACCGAAACTGAATAAGACTCGTACAATTATGTTAACAAAGTATCAAAAAATTTCTCTACAATAACGAAGTATTAAGAAATAGCAAATAAGATAATAACTTTGACAAAATCTAGAAAATTTGCCAAAGTTATTATCTTATTTGTTATTTCTTAATATTTCGTTATTGTACATGAAGTTTTCTGTTATGTTAAAAACTCTCAATTTTATGCATATGTTGTAATTAAAATGTATATATTTTGAAAGCAACAATTCTATTTTTGTGTTTTGAAACTAAACTTTGGCAATTTAACAACTAGTCTAATTTTGAACACAAATACAACAAGTGTGTGTACAAAAATTATAATTTTAAATATAATTTAACCACGATTTCAACTTTGGACCCTATACTCATTATACTAATAGAAATAGTCCAACCGAACAAACAGAATAAATCGAATCGTTATCGGTTATGTTGTTTTGGTTTTGACTAATTTCGGTTCGGTTTCGTTTTGGATTTTTAGAATTTTGATCTATTTCATTTTTGACTATTTCAATTCGGTTGTAACCAAATAAATCTACCGCTCACCCCCTAGCAGTGGCGGCGGAGCAGATGGGAGGCTGCAAAGAAGGGTGGGGTGTACGCAAGTACTGCACGAGCCATACCTCTTTTTTTGTTATGGATTCAGTTTTCAAAAAATAAACTTTGACATTTGCAAATGTTTCTTACGTGTTTTGTTATCAATCATCTATACATGCATATGCACAACTTCAAATAGTAGAAATACGATAATTATTTATAACGGTTAAAGACTTTGGACTCTTCGTCATGATTGAGTCTCAATCCACAAAAGTATTTTTATTTCTTCTAGCACGTTTATTCTTAACAATCTTTTAGAAAACTTCTAAAGAGGAACAAATCACCATATATTGATCTTTAAGAATGTGGTGCTAATGGAACACTCGTCCCTTTTTCTTTCATTAAGTTCTTTTTGCTCATTAAGATTTTTCTACTCTTAATATCTTATTCTAATCAAGGTATTAAACCATTTTGATTGAACTTGTTATGGATAAAAGTTGGTTGCCAAACTTAGGTATGCCTTCAGTTGTGTTGACTGAATTATAAATTCAAATTTCAAATGAGTTTTATTTCCTATTGAGATATCTCTCAATTTCAGTTGCATCTATCATCTATACTATGTTTTCCGTTTCTTTGTTCTTTTACAGTTTTTAGGTTTACCAATTGCTTCTATAACTCAATGTATAGCGAATAAATTATTACAAACATAATATATGACTGAATGGGATCAATCCTGTTATAGAATGATACATATAAGTTAAATTTCTTTATCATAATTTGGAATAAGTGTCATGTTAAGTCTGAGCCGTGGGAATAACGTCCACGGGATCTGTGAGTGTCACCTCGCTTCGTGCGAGCGATCGGACGGGTGCGTACGATTCGTGGACGCTCCTTTTCGTTCGCGCGGTTGTGTGGGTGTCACCTCATCTCGTGCGAGCGATCACGCGGGTGCGACCGGTCCGTGGGCATTCCTTGCCGTTCGAGGGGGTGAGAGGATGTCAATGTCAACGAGAAAACGATGTTGAAATGCCGTGCGGACGTCCCACCCACGATTCCACAACATCAGAGATCTGAATAAATATGGTATACTCCGAGTCACGTCCCACCCACGATCCCACAACATCAGAGATCTGAATAAATATGGTATACTCCGAGTCTGAAAGGAAGAAGAAGAAGAAGAAGAAGAAGAAAAAAGAAAGATCTAGGTCTTAGTTATTTGTAGGAGGTGGAATAATATATTAAGACTAAGGACTTAATTCGGTCATAACAAAAATTGTAATTGTATTAGGTTGTTATTTGAATAGAAGCTATAATCTAGTCTAGAAATAATATCCCATTTGGGTAACATCAACATGATATATAGTTAACCTCTATATCTATATCTATTTATGTTTCACTAACATAGGTGTGTATATACATCTATGCACGTAACATGCTATAGAGTTGCAAAATTTGGCAACTTCGTCTTTATTTTTGGTGGGTTGGTTTGGTGGAACCAATTTGCACCATCCCAACCCTAAAACTTCTGAATAGGTCCTAAAGTACTCCCTTCTATGAAGTTTTGACACATAAATTAATGGGTGATAATGACATACTTATGTAATTCTATTTTTTTTTTTTTCATGCATTTCCTTGTAAAGATTAGAGTTCCATCTATATAGGAGTCCCTCCTACTCTATCTGGATATGGAAGGTTGGAATTATTGGTTGAACCATAGATGAGTTGGTTGCAACAGTTATCAATGTGACCGTTGTTCATTTCAGAAAGCAAGCTCGGTTAGCTAGCTAGCTTGATCTTCATTCTTATCACATATTCTAAGCATGTCATATACTTGATGTGCTGCCTAAGTTTTTTCTTAAACTTTAAGCCATTCCTCAAGATTAATTATTCAACTATATTAGGACATTAATAAATCTGTTAAGTCAAGAAATTTATTACCAAATATCAAATGTAGATGTAGTAGTGATCAAGGTTGTTACTTGTTCGGTTGAATGAATATGTATCCGGATTGTGGCTTCCTATGCACAGAATTGGCTCCAGCAAAAATGAAGCCCTAGGCGAAAACGAAAGATCATATACAAAAATTTGGGAACTTTGTAAAATTTAGGAGGCATTTAATCAAATTTTGGAGGGTTTTTTTTTTGTAAAATTTCAAGTGCCTTTTAGTAGCCCCCCAAATTTGCAAAATTTCCTTAATTTTTTTTACCAAACTCTCAAAATTTTGTAAAAGCCTCATAAATTTTAGGAGGGCCGTCTAAATTTTGCAAATACCCAAAAATAAAAACTCCAACTGAGTATCTTATAATCGAACTGGGCGCAAAAAAAAATCATTCTTTTGGATACTTTTTTTTAATGCCTTAGTATCTTGTAATTGAACTGTGTCACAAATTTTTTTTAAACAAAATGACACAAATTTAGTGGAAAACATAATTTTTTTTTTAACAAATTTATTTTATAGGACCGTTTACTCTATCGATCTCAGTTTATTAGTGTATGGATGGGCCGACACATGGCATTCATAGAAACCCCTGATTATGAATTGGTCAACCAGGCCCTTCACACATTCCTATAGGCGATTCTAAGCAATAAATCAATTTAACTCCAATTTAACTACGGAAACTAAAATAAAAACTCAAAATAAGAACTTACAATATATATATATATACGTGACACCTGAATTTCAATAACATTGAAAGTGTACATATTTTTTCCTCTTTAGTCGTTTGGAAAAAAATTAAAAAATGAGATGCATGTAATCCAACGATTTTTTATGGTTCAATTCTAAAAATTAAGAACTCATGAGTGATCCTATCCTGGCGGTGTCAAATCATATTAGACTCGTTTACCGCGTTCTATTAATCAGAATTAAGTCAGATATAAATGTGTTTGGTGTGAACTAAATGAGAAGCTGAATCCAGATTTAGGGATAAAAAAGACAAGCATATAAATATATGTTCTAACCAAAAAAAAAAAAAATTGAAGCTCAAATCAATTTGATTTTTTTAAATTACAGCCACCTTATTAGTATCTAACACGTGGGAGAGCTTTACTGGGTAGCTGTGGATCTCACCACCTCATGGAGCTGTCAAGTGGGCCGGATCTCTCAGGTCTATGTACTATTGCGGACCAGACCGGGTTAAGGATGAAAATATGAGTTCAGTCTGACGCACGCGTGATCCACGGCACAACAGGTTTCGAACATGATCCACCGGGTTTGGGTCTTACACATAAATATGCTTTACATGTTTGTGAGCAAATATGAGATCCTTGCCAATGTGCAAAGTCCTACCCTGCAAAACCCTAGTCTTCCCTTACCAAAACTCCTCGCCTGCAAGATCTTCTTTTCAAATTACTTTTACCTTGCGAATGTGCATCACATGGTTTGTGATCCTCCCTTTTTTTTTTCCCTCTGTTTTTGTGGATTCTATATTTCCACAATCTAGGATTTTATACATTTGTTAACGTTAGATAGGAAATGGCCCAAAATAAAAAGCATGTAAGAAAAAGATTCAAGTGAGCTCAAAACTTTGGGATAGTACTAAACAATGGATTGTACATAATAAAGATATGATGAGCTCTCAATATATTTTTCCGACTTTTACTACTGGTCTCTTACAGTAAGTTACTGCCTCTCCTGATCGCAGGGCCGAGCCGAACCGGATCTATCTTATGGACCGAGATATGAGGTCCAACATGTCGTAATATACAGGGATGTGACATTCCGGGCCTAAGATTATTAGGACCGGACCGACATATAGACCATTTTTTCAGCCGAACTCATGTCAGGCTGGATCAGTCCGGTCCAATTGACAGGTCTATGTGTCTGTGTGTTAAGTAAGACATGCAGTTCATGTGTCAAATTCATATAATGTACTCAACAGTTAGACCATAACTTTGTCCTTTTCTAACCTCTCCAGCTCATAGTCAAGTCTAAATCAGTAATCAGGAAATTTGCATTGATCAAATTCATATAATGTACTCGACAGGTCGGGGGCTGGCCGGCGGGGGGGGGGGGGGGGGGGGGGGGGGGGGGGGGGGGGGGGGGGGGGGGGGGGGGGGGGAGGGTATTTTAGGTAGTTTTTTTTTTTTTTTTTTTTTAAAGTCATTAATAGTCATTTCTAACGGCTAATAGACGGTAGATATTTTTTTGCTCACGCGGACAATTTAAGGAGGAGTCAATTGTATTAGTTTTCTAACGAGTCTTATTTTGCTAAGGAGGTAAATCTAAAGAGGGTTTATATGCACTTTACCCCTACATTGGGGAAAAAAAGATGAAATGGAGCAAGCTAGCGGACCAAGGAGAATTAGAAATTCGAACATAGACTTGGTGGGCTATGATGTGCTGGCTGTAATTGAAGAAAAAAACGAAGTTAGAAAATAAGAGTAATTTGAGGTGGGCTAGAGCCCACCCTAGCCTAGAACTTGATTCCGCATCTATAGCTGACTTGAGAGTGGATAAAATCATTTCTTGCAAAAAAAAGAAAGAAAAAGAAAGAGTATTCATAATCTTATGTGTAAAGATCATGTCTCAATTCATGTTTTTTTTCTATTATTATTTTTAGTTTAACCGTGCATATTTAAAGATAGTTTCAACTATTATTATTTTCATTAAGACATTTATAATTTATTTTTATTTTATTTTGATGAGAAGAAAAAAGATTGAGCGCACATGATGATATCTTACATTATCATCATCTTCATTTATGTTATTTCTTATTCCGTCCATAAATAATTTTATTTTTCTTGTTCTCTATTTCCAAAAATATATATAATAATAATAATAAGACTGGTCCATGGGAACTCTTGGTCTGGATCCAATAGGACTTCTATTCGGGCCCAAATATACTGTGCCCACAGAATTGGGCCTATTTTGATCGCATTAGTAACCCACAGTTCACCCAATTATACTATTTGCTTCCAAAATATTTGGATAATATCATCTCTCGTTATAAGACATCTGACATAGGAGCTGACATAACAGCTGGCATAAAAAATTTTAATCCAAAAAGTTAATTATTTATATTTTAATATTAATATTAATATTAATTTTAATTTTAATTTTAATGTTAATTTTAATATTAATGTTAATTCTAAGTTTAAGATTAATTTTAAGGTTAAGATCAATCTTAATGTTAATTATTATGTTAATTTATTATTAAAGTAATTTTAATTTTAATTTTAATATTAAATTTTGTCTTATATGTCACATAGTAGTGGATGATATCATCAATTTTTTTTTGGGAAGACAAATTACATTTATGCGGTTCACCCACATGACGTGGCAGCAGAAGAACGCAACGCTTGCACCTTCTGCATTGACACTTGTCCACGTAGCCAGCAGCTAGCCGCTCTCTAAGCTTCACTGAACAAAAACACCATCGTAGAGGAAGAACACACATGAATCCACAAAAAAGTAGGAGAGTCGGAGAGAGAGAGAGAGAGAGAGACCATGCTGAAGAGAAGCGTGGCGCCATGCATGAACTGGATCAAGAAGGGGGCGGAGAAGCTCGGCAGCTACATCAAGCCAGCCGCAGCAGAGCCGGGCTTCCCCGTACTGAGTGGCCACCCGAAAGCGAGGGAGCACGCCGAACAAGTCGTCGTCGGTGGCGGCGCCGCCAGCAAGCTCTCGGGGACCACGAAGGAGTTCAAGATCTACCGGTGGGACCCGGACAGGCCCACCCGCAGGCCTTTCCTCCAGTCGTACCACGTGGACGTCGGCAGGTGCGGGCCTATGGTGCTCGACGTGCTGCAGAAGATCAAGTCCGAGCAGGACCCGACGCTGGCCTACAGGAGGTCGTGCAGGGAGGGGATATGCGGGTCCTGCTCCATGAACATCGACGGGGACAACACGGTGGCCTGCTTGAAGCCGGTGGACGCCGCCGGTTCTTCGGCGCCGACCGTCATCACCCCGCTGCCGCATATGTTCGTCGTCAAGGACTTGGTCGTGGATCTCACCAACTTCTACCAGCAGTACAAGTACGTGCGCGCGCGCGCTTGGATTATTTGCTAACGCTTCTCCTTTCTATGGGTTATATAAGTAGGGCCGGTGGTAAGTCCGCCAAGACTTTGGGCTCCGATAAATCATCTCTGTTTAGGGTAACCTCTGGAATATATATATAGCATGACCCCGAGGTCACGGGTGATCCCTCAGGACCGGCCGTAGTAATCAAGGGCGTTTCTGGTCCCAAAGATGGAATAGACTATTAAAGTTGCGATGAGTGTCCAAGTTTTAACAAAAGTTGGACGGACTACAACCCATATGACAAAAGTTGGACGGACTACAACCCATATGACAGTACACCGGATCCGCAACTGATAATAAACGTCAATGGACCACTAAAATTAGCTCGAAACCGTCACCACCACCACCTCCCCGACCGGCCCGAAGAGATTGATAAGATGAATTAAATTAAAGTAGTGTATTTGTGGATAGTTTAAGGAGAAGATAAGAGAGATTGTTTTTAAGTTACTTGGACATACTAAACGCAAACCAATACTGTCGGCAAGGAAAAATAGACAATAGTTAAAGGAGGGACTAGGAGATATCTATAAACAAACAATAATATATTTATGTTTTTTGTATTTATGTTTTTTGTAAGAAGGATATCAACTCCAAATATTTGGGATAAGTTATTTGCTTTTGTTAGACAGTTCCAGAAACTCTCTCCATAAGTTCTTTGAAGATAGTGCCACGTGTCCATGTTAAATAGGAGAATCCAACCCTATTGTCTTGTTAAGTGTTGTGAGTCTTAGGTGGCTCCTATGTGGCATAAGCCACAAGACAATGTCTTGTTTATGTGGCAAAATTATATCTCAAAAGACAATGAGATAGAAAAACTCTCTCCAATGCAAAAGTATTGAGAAGACAATAAAAAATATTTTTTTTCCAACTTCCAAGGCAACTTTTAAGACAACTACTCATCTTCTTTCTTTTTTCTAATATTTTTTATTCATAATTGATGACATGGAAGAGAAGACATTGTCAAGTGCATTGTCTAGAACAAGACAATCAACTTCACAATGTCTTCTTTAATTTTTGCCACATAAGCTTCACAATTGACTTGACAATTGCATTGGAGAAGAACTTTTGAATAAAATTTTGTCATTCATATGTGGCATTAATTTTTTTCAAAGTCACAATAGGGTTGGAGATGCTCTAAAGGGGCTTCAAACCACCTGAGGGAATTCCTTCAATAGTGTTATGAATATTAATTCCCCAGAATTAAGTTTCGGAGGGATAAAAATTATGATTGGTTTAATAGTAGGGGTTTAGGAAGGGTTAATTCAGGGTTTGTTTAACATTTTTTGTGAGTGTATTTTGTTCAACTCCAAATCGGAGGGTAAACGAAGGATTTATATGATTTGTTTAAAAAATCATAATTTTTTCACTATCCTGTTTCATAGCTTTCTTATTTGTAAAAATATTTTAAGTTCTAATTAAAATTTCAATCAAATTTAATTTTATGATATATATAATAAGAATATTTTGGTAAGTATTGTATTTTATTAATTCTTATCTCACTTAAAATCTTCAATTCAAACCAGAGTTATTAAACGTACCCCACTTAGGACTGGGTACGGTCCGGACCGGGCCCAAAATTTATGGACCCGGACCGGATCCGTTTGTTGACGGGGCGGAACGGGACGAAACGGAACGGGTCGGGACCAAAAAATATTGGAACCGAACCGGACTCAAACCATTAGAAACGGATCCGAATCGGACCGACCCGCGGGTCCAAACGGATCAAAGAAGTAAAAATGTCTCAAAAAACAATGTTCTATTCTTAAAAAAAAAAAAAAAAAAAAAAAAAAAGTCAGTCGTCATATGCTTACATTTCCACCTTTGTCCAACATCATATAAGAACAACACAACGTCTTTGGAAGAACACAGAAATGAATGGGCCTTGTCCAGAAAATATAACATTCACGAGCATAACTTTGTTAACCAAAGGGAGGGGTGCTTATCTAGCTAAGCAGCTACGCTGGTCATTTTTTTTTTTTTCCATATAAATAGGTCATGAGAACTGAGAACCCAACAAAACAATAAATATTATTAGTGTTCTCACTATACATGTGGTACTCCAGTTCAGCGCTACGAAGGCGAGGGCGTCGGGATGAGGAGGTCGTCGATGGCAAACTGAGGGCATCGGGTCGGCGACGACAACTTCCTGGCATCGAGTCGTCGGCGGCAACGTCCTGGCGTCGGGCCGTCAGTGACAACGTGAGGGCGTCAGGGATAGTGGTATACTAGGGATCCAGCTGCTCTGCTGCTGTGAATGCTTGAATGGAGAGGAGAGGAGAGAGAGAGAAAGAGGAGTTTTACTTTTACCTGGGCCGACTGATGTGAACGCTTGAATGCTGAGTGGGGGGTATAGTGGTATACTAGGGCAGGGTCAATACAAAATTTTAAGAATTTTCAAATAAAACAGGTCTGATCGGGGTCCGTTTATTTTAGAAATACAATCCGTTCCGTCCCGTTTAAGCAACACAACTCGTCCCGTTTAAATGTGAAAATTTTAAAACCGACTTGTTTGGACAATATACGGTTTCGGATCGGATCGAAACCGCGGATCCTGGCCCGTATGCCCACCCCTAACCCCACTCAACTTTTCCTTCAATCCAAACAAGATATGTATCGAGCAGACCTTAAAAGTGGTTCTTCCAAATAAAGTCAGAAGAACTATGAAACTGGGAACAATTTGTGACATCCTTCATAGTTCATCTAATCAATCGAATAGAAGGAGCATGGAACTGCCAACAATTTTGTGATAGGAATCAAGATAAAAGATTTATTACTCATGATACCTCCTCCTTCGACATTGTTACAGGTCGATTGAACCTTGGCTCAAGACGAAGAAGCCGCCACAGGACGGTCGAGAGTATCGCCAGTCCCCGAGCGATCGGAAGAAACTGGACGGGCTATTCGAATGCATACTGTGCGCCTGCTGCAGCACGGCTTGCCCTGCTTACTGGTGGAACCCGGAGGAGTTCAAGGGCCCTGCAGCGCTGCTCCATGCGTATAGATGGATCTCAGATAGGTCAGTTAATACATAAATCTACGTATCCATTCTAGATCGATGTTCGACTGATTATAAATCGTGCACATTGCATTTCATTGTAGCCGCGACGATTTCGCTGATGAGAGGCTGCAGGCACTGACGGAAGACGAGCACAAGCTGTACAGGTGTAGGACTATAAGGAACTGTACTGCCGCTTGCCCGAAGAGACTCGACCCGGCGAGGGCAATTATTATGATGAGAACACGGCATATGCTTCGCTAAAATTTTCTTCTTTTTGGTTAATTAAGATGGCATGAACTATATCTACGTACCTGTTCTGTTTGTACATTATAATGGTATTTGTACTATTTAGCTACTTTCTACACTTGTGATTTGTTTCTTCAACATGTATAAATTTTTATTTATGGACAATTTATCAGTTTGGAGAGAGAGAGAGAGAGAGAGAGAACTAGACTACTTGTGGAACATGGGATTTATATAATCTGGTGCAACAGGAAGAAACCTGTCTTAGTTATGTTTGATAACTTGCGCAGATGAGCTTGGCACGACGGGTGCACAATTGGCAGCCGATCCTCGCTGTGGACTGGAGAAAGTGTTGTAATTTTGCTGAGGAGGCCTATGAGGATCTTGCTGGGGTTCCCATTACTGGTCAGATGGAAACTGCGTTCAATCGGAGCATTTTTTTTTCTTTTGTAACTTGAAGGATTAATTCACTTCTTAATGGATTCGAAATAACCCAATGGGATGTGTTGTCTAAACCTACTTACCTTGACGTTTCTAACATTTCAAAGGCTATGTACAAATACTAAAAATGGATCATTTTTAACCAATTTTTTTGACATTTTAAGGACTACGTTACTGCAGATTCTAAAAAATTGAGAGACATAAATAAATAAATAAATAAATAGTGATTTTTACATCTATAATATAAAGCACAGTGGGTTTTTGGTCCGACCCATGTGTTTTGGTTCAACGATGATGAAAGGACGACATTGTCCCTCTCTCTATAAGAGAGGAGGAGGTCCCATGTTGGGTGCGGAGCAACCGGTTGTTCCAATAGCACCCCCGCCTCTGGCTCCTCTTGCACCGTCCCTTCCTCCGCCGCCTCCGCTCCATCCTCGCTCACGTCGTCATCGCCCTCCTCTTACGCAGTCCCTTCGTCACAAGCAGCCTCCTCCACCGCGCCGTCGACGCCGACCCTTCCTTCGCCGCCTCCCTCTTCTCCGCCATGACCAACCCCAACCCATTCTCCTTCAACACCGCAATCGCCATCTCCGCCGACCCACTCTCCACCTACTCCCAAATGCTCCGCCGCCGCGTCCCTCCCGACTCCCACACCTTCTTTTCCTTGCTCAACACCACCACTGCCGCCGCGCCACCATGTCGCTCCACGCACACGCCCTCCTCCTCGGATTCCGGTCCGACCCCTTCGTGCAGACCGTCCTGCTCAGCGCCTACTCCCGAAGCGGCTCCGTCGACCACGTCCTGCCGGTGTTCGACGGAATGCCGCACAGGGACGTCGTCTCCTGGACCCCCGCCGTCTTTGCCTCCATGAGGCCTCACGCCGTCCCGAACGCCGCCATCGTGGTCTTTGCCGTGTCCGCCTCCGTCGGGCTCGAGTCCCTGGCGCTGGCCTGGTGCCTGCACGCCTACGTCGAGAAGGCCGGGTTTGGAGGCCGCGTCTCCGTCCGAAACTCCCTGGCGCTGGTCCGGTGCCGGCACGCCTACGTCGAGAAGGTCGAATTCGTGTCCGTGCCATTATGGCACGGATTATCCACAAGTTAGTAATATAAATATAGGGTTTTTTTTTTTTGAAATCTTTCAATTTATGGATCTATGTGCAATCGTACAACATGCATGTACATGTTCAAAAACGGCTGTCTACTCGCGATTAGAACTCGAAGGCTTTGACATTGCAACCTTTCTACCCACAAAGCAGTTGGCGACGGACACAATCGCTCTTGATTGTGTTAATGTTGCCGTTACTAGTAACAAATTAGGTCCGTAACAAATGGTCGAGTTTGTCGGCCACAAATTTCAATGATTAAATTTGTGTGCCAACAAATTTCAATGATTAAAATTGAGAATCGATCATTGTCATGGAATCTTAAGGATGGCCATAACTAAATTAGAATTGCTCCAGCTAAGTAGTGTTTACAGTTGTCATCAAGAATGCAGAAGAAGGAGTTAGCAAGTAAAACAATCAACTTCGTCGCGACATTTTTGGAAGCATGTCTGGCTGGTTTTTCAGCTCCTATGTGGATCATAGGTATCTCCGGAGAGTCCTAACTGTTCTGGTCACAAAGAGACGACAGCTAGTAATTTTTAAGGACCAATTAATATTTGGGCTAATTAGCGTTTAGATCCTAGATTTTATATTAGTTTAGAGTTTAAGTTCTGACATGTCAAAATTTTGGACTCTAAATATTTATTTTTTGTTTATTTTTTTTCTTCTATTATACCCTTTCTTCACGTTTGATAATAAAATTTCTATATATAGGTTAGGGAGATATAATAGAAAAAGCAAAAAAAAAATTATGATCTAAAATTTTCAATTAGACACGTGAGCGCGTAAACTTTAAACTGATATGAAATTGAGAATTTAAATGCTAATTAGCCCTTAATATTTATATCATAAATTTTACTGAAAATTGTTGAAATATCCAATTTCGGAGTGGGAGTTTATGAAAAATCCACCCGCAGGGTGGATTTTATGAAAGGCTTAATTGCACTTTGATACCCTCAACTATTCATGTTTTTCAACTTGATACCCTAACTTTTTTTTTGTAACAAGTTGATACCCGAAATTTTTTTGAACGAAAATACCCTTGGTCAAACTTAAAAATTACCCCCCCCCCCCCACCCCCCCTTCCCGCTGCCAGCCGTCCCCCCCCCCCCCCCCCCCCTCCCGCTTCCGGCCACCCGCCCCCGCCTCTCCCCCTAGGACACGGCAGCGTGGGAGGCGGGGGGGGGGGGGGGGGGGGGGGGGGGGGCTGGGGGAGGGCTGCTTGAAGCGGGAGGGGGGGAGGAGGCGGCCGGAAGCAGGAAGGGAGGGGGAGACGGCCGGAAGTGGGAGGGGGGGTGGCCGGAAGCGGGAGAGGGGGGTGGCCGGAGGGGGGGCGGGGCGGGGCGGGAGGGAGGGAGGCTGGGGCTGTGCGGGAGGAGGGGGTGGCCGGAATGGGGCAGGGGGGAGGGGAGAAGGGGAGAAGAAAGGGATAAGGGTATTTTCGGAATTTTTAAAATTTTAGGTATGAAGTTGATAAAAAATAATAGTTTGAGGTATTAAGTTGTTGA
Organism: Iris pallida; assembly: GCA_029216955.1. Lineage (NCBI taxonomy): Eukaryota > Viridiplantae > Streptophyta > Magnoliopsida > Asparagales > Iridaceae > Iris > Iris pallida. The sequence continues at coordinate 14,831,373 of JANAVB010031417.1, read as the reverse complement.
GTAAAATAGTTTAGGGTATGAAGTTGAAAAACCGGAATAGTTGAGGGTATCAAAGTGCAATTTAGCCTTTATGAAATACCAAAAATTATATATTTTCACGTTAAATATTCGAAGATTTTCTTTATATGTTCTGTATTTACAAAATTATCATTTTGATAATACCATAACTACCCATTCGCACAAATTTGGTCATATATATGTATTTGAATTCACAAACTCAGATTTGGATTACGATTTTTGTCTTCTTCTTTTCACGAGAGATCTGAATTCCATTGCTCTCATCTTCAGCAGAGTTCGCAAAGATCATTCGTAGTTCACTGTGCTTTTATTCAGCCGAACTCCGATCATCGCTCATCATCATCATCATCATCTTCGTGGAGAGATTTAAAGTTTTTCAGCTATTAGGTCAATTGTGGAGAAAGGATCTTCTTCTTATTCTTCTTCTCCATAAGAGTTAGCATCGTTTTGAAAGAAGAACGAAAAACTCTTGAATCTTTATTTCTGACAAATTTTTTTCTAAAAAAAAAAAATTAGGTTTATGTCAACTGTTCTCCATCATTTTAACACGGAGAATAACCATTTTCCGTGATTTTAACACGGAGAATGACCGTTCTCCTGCATTTTAACACGAGGAATGATCATTCTCCGTAATTTTAACACGGAGAATGACCGTTATCCGTGATTTTAACACGAAAAATGGTCATTATTTGAACGGAGAATGGTCATTCTCCGTGATTTTAATACGGAGAATGACCATTCTCCTGCATTTTAATACAGGGAGTGGCCATTCTCCGTCATTTTAACACGTAGAATGACCATTCTCCGTCATTTTAATAAGAAGAATGGTCATTATCCGTCGTGATTTTAACACGAAAAATGACCGTTCTCCGTGATTTTAACACGGAAATGACCGTTCTATGTGATTTTAACACGAAAAATGGTCATTCTTCATGATTTTAACACGGCGAATGACCATTCCCCTGCATTTTAACACGGGGAGTGGTCATTCTCCGTCATTTTAACACGAAAAATGACAATTGTCCGTGATTTTAACACGGAGTGTTAAAATGACGGAAATGGTCATTCTCCGTCATTTTAATACGGAAAATTACCATTCTCTGTCATTTTAACAAGGAGAATGGCCATTCTCCGTGATATTAACACGAAAAATTATCATTCTCCGTGTCAAATTAAAAAAAAAAAATTGTATCCCAATTTTTATTTTTTATTATACCTTACTTTTCAGCATGTGTTGATGTTATCCTACTCATGTTCAGAATATAATAAAAATAGCCAAAATAAAAATTCGGTATGCTTATTTTTTTAATTAAAAATGTCAGAACTTAAACTTTAACCTCTATAAAATATAGGGCCTTAAACAATACTTAGCCCAATTTTTAAACGTTTATATTTGCTCATCCGCCATTGATCTGTTGTTAACAACAAGCATGATCACTACTTAATTACGAAACATTAGTTGTACGACTGCCAAATGCCTAATTGTGGAATAGTCCTATGGATACTAACCAAATCAGGACAAGGAGAAAGAGAGAGAAATGGTCTTTACAACGGGATAAACATACGTAAATAGTTATCCACACCATTTACTATCTTTTATTTTCCAAACTCTCTAAAACAATTGCTCCTAAAAAAAAGGAAAAGACAACTATTTGTTGATTGGTTGCCTCCTCTTGTTATTAAAAGAAAGTGAATCGGCAAAAATACATCGTTTGTTCGTTTTTTTTTCAAGCAAACCCCTTTGACAATTATACAAACTAATTGCTCCCATGATGTAAATATTATATTCATGAAGGGGGCGTTCATGCAAAAGTTCATTAATTACTCTCTCTCCCGGCAAATTTGGATGAACGTTGGCAGTGACGAAAGATTGATTTTGTTGTCGTGAGAACAACTCTCTAATTATTTCATTTGCATCATAATTAATCTCCTCCTTCCAAAAATTACTTACTCTCCTCCCACCACCACCACCACCACCACCACCCCCACCACCACCATGTCCTCAATCTTCCAATCCTCCAAGGAATCTAGATTCTTCTCTATATCCCCTCCCTAATCCTCTAATGCAACCCGCAACCCGAAATGCCGACCGCGAAGAACCCTGACGCCATGGCCAACCACACCAGGAGGCCCTCCGGTTGCGGACTGCTCGACCTCTTCCGCGGGCGGAAGGGGTCCCGGGCCCACCGCAGGAGCTCCTCGGCCAGCTCGGCCGCCTCCTCGACCCCCGCCCGTCCCGACCCCCGCCGGCTCAGCGCCTCGGACGACTACACCGCCATCGTGATCCGGCCCGCCAACCTGCCCAAGCCCGCATTGGCCCCGAGGCCCCTCCCGCCGTCCGCCGCGGCCAAGAACCCCGCGATAACGGGCCCCGTCAGGCCGATGCCCGTAAAGAAACCCGTACCCGGCAACGGGATATCGGGCGAGCTCGACAGCTTCCTCTTCGACTACCAGAGGAGCAAGGGCAGCAGCCAGCTGGTCCGGGCCACGTCGGGCAACGTGATGTTGTACGGGAACCTCGGCAACCTCCGGCCCAATCAGAGCACCAACAAGGATTCGAACAACGGGCACGGGCATGGGTCCGGCGCTGCCGATACAGTCACGACGAAGGCGACCGCTGCCCTCCCCCCCATGGCGCTGTGCAGGACGCTGTCGAAGAGGGAGGATCCGGAGAGGCTGAAGGAGGCCGGGAACGAGGAGTTCAGGAAGGGGAGGTTCGCCGAGGCGTTGGCTCTGTACGACCGGGCGATCGTATTGGATCCGGGGAAGGCTTCGTACCGGAGCAACAGGTCCGCGGCGTTGGCGGGCATGGGTCGGCTGCTCGAAGCGGTGGCCGAGTGCAAGGAGGCTGTGAGGCTTGATTCAAACTATTGCCGAGCGCACAACCGATTGGCTAGCCTCTATGTCAGGTTAGTTTCACTTGATTAAACCAACATAAGATGATGATCAAACACGAACATGGAGTAGTACAAGTTCACAACATTCACAGATTTGTTGATGAACGTTTTCTTGGCTAAATTACAACCTAAACTATTCCTATTTTTCAACTTGATATCTTCAACTTTGATAAGTACTAACTTAATACCCATCTTCAATTAATAGTTTCAACTTTGTACCATTCGTCATCCAAAACATTAAGTTTTTCATTATTATTTTTGGACGAAATTATCCTTCCACCTACCTCCCCACCCCTCCTTCCTCTCCGGCGTGAAACTCTGCAACCCCCCCCCCCCCCCCCCCCCCCCCCCCCCCCCTCCCAGGAGAACCCCTCCCCCGTCGGCAACCCCCCGCGACCTTCCCCTCCAGCGTTCCCCCTCTCCCGCTGATGCCACACCACCGCCGCACGGTGCTGCTGTTGCGGTGACCCCCCGCGAACCCTCTCATCCAGCCCTGGTGACCCCACGCAACCCCCCCCCCCCCCCCCCCCCCCTCCCCTTCCGTCCATGCGAGGACTCCCCCCCCCCCCCCCCCCCCCCCCTTCTCAAGCTGCCATACCGCTGCCGCATGTCGCTCCTGCGCGCTGCTGCTGCTGGCTGTGCAGCCCCCCTCCGGCTACCGGCGCCGTTGAAAGGGGGGGGGGGGGGGGGGGGGGGGGGGGCTGCCGCAGAGGAAGGAGGGGTTTGGGAAGGGTATTTCTGTCATTTGGTAGTTCGGTTAACACCGTTTGGAGAGAGGGTATCAAGTTGATACATGTTAAAGTTGACGGTATCAAGTTGAACATTTGGAATAGTTGAGGTTATCAAATTATAATTTAGCCTTTCTTCTTTTCAGATTAGGAGAAGTTGAGAAAGCAATCCATCACTACAAGTTATCGCAAAATGAAGCCAGTCCTAGTGACGTCTCTCAAGCAGAAGCGCTCAGGAGCCACTTCGGCAAAATTAGCGAAGCTCGCAAGCAAAGGGACTGGCAAACCATTCTTGCGGAATCACGATCTGCGGTCTCGCTCGGTGCTAATCTCTCTCCCAAAGTAACTCAATTCACAATATCCCTTTCTCAATTATTTTTTTTGTGCGATTTTAGCATGCTCTCTAATTGTAAAGACTTTCGTATGGTTAAAACACATCAATTGCACACAATTGAAGTATATTATGATGTTTGCGAAAGGTCTTTGCGTGGCAAGCCGAAGCACTAATGATGCTCCACAAGCACAGCGAGGCCGAGGCAGTCCTAAAAGGTGGGCCGAAGTTCGACACCGACGTGTCCGCAGAGGTTTTCGGTGCTACCGTGAACGGATACGTCCTCATGATCCGGGCTCAGGTTGACATGGCCTCAGGAAGGTATAACAGTTATACACGTTCACGAACTCGACTGACAAATGATTAGTTTGTATCCGACACTAAACTTGTCCCTGCTGATCAAAACTTGAAAAGGTTCGATGAGGCGGCCGCGGTGGCACAGAAAGCAGCGCAGCTCGACCCCAGCAGCCGGGAGATCAGCGCCCTGGCTAGGAGGACGCGGGCGGTGGCCTCGGCTCGGTCCAGAGGGAACGACCTCTTCAACTCGTCGAAGTTCCAGGAGGCCTGCCTCGCCTACAGCAAAGGCCTGGACAACGATCCCCACAACGCGATTCTCCTCTGCAACCGGGCCGCGTCCCGCGCCAAGCTCAGCCAGTGGGAGAAGGCTGTGGAGGACTGCAACACTGCCCTCAGGTTCCGGCCACTGTATGCCAAAGCTCGGCTAAGGAGAGCCGACTGCAATGCCAAGGTGACTGAACTACTCAGTATTAATTATTTTGGTTATTTAGTTTTAGGGTCTGCTTTTTTTTTTTCTTTTTTTTTTTTTTTGATAACTTTTTAGGGTCTGCTTGGTAACGGTGTTTTCACCGGTTCTGCAATATTTTTGAACTGACTGTTAACGAAAACCTCCGTTTGTTAATTTTTTTGAGACACTGATTTTAGTCGGCTCAAAATCGGTGTAGTGTAATCTTTGATGGCTTTATAAACACCCTAAATCAGTGGATTTTGAGAGATTTTATTATTTTATATCATTTATAATCTCACCAAAATATATAATTATAACTACTAGTACCTTTTCTTATTTAATTTTATTCGTCCAAAAAAATTTCAAACCCGCTCGTTAGTGGATTACAAAGCATGTATTGGACTGGTTTAAAAGCCGATACTTAAAACCCACCCAAAATCGGACCCCTTATAACCACTTATAACCGTTACTCTAAAAATGTTCCATAACCGCTACCCCTACAATTGCCAAGCAGACCCTTAAGGTCTCACATATATATAGATATTAGGATTTGGGTCGCGAAATTGGTCGATGTCAGGATTTGGTCTTGAAATCACTGCTCATTAGCCTACATGAACAGTGATTTCGAACCCAAACTCTAACATCGGTCAATTTCGAAATCCAAACTTTAATATTCATGTAGATGTGTGACTAAAACTAAATATCCCTAATTATTTCTTCATGCGTTGAACACAACAAATAATTGATTACTCAAATTGATCATATGTTCTCTCTGTGTAATTAGTTGAAGAGGTGGCAAGCAGCAGTAGAAGACTATGAGATGTTGATGAAAGAAGTTCCGGGCGACAAGGAGGTGGAGAAGTCACTTCTGGAGGCTAAATCTCAGCTGCAGAAGAAGAAAGGGGGCGCTGCTCGCTCCTGATGTGCTTGCTACTTTGCACTGGTATGCTACTGCTAAGCTAGTTTCTTCTGCTGCTTCACTCTGTGATTTTGTTAACTACCAATGAATCATCATGGAGAGTAGTAGCAACTGGATGCATATTCAGCATATTTAGGTCGATAGAATTGTCGATTTGAAGGCTTTTGATCCGAGTAGCATAAGAGGTTCTTGTAATTTAAGAGGCTGATTTTTGTATGCCTCTCTTTTTAATACACACCCTTCATTGTGTATTAAAAAAAATCGATAACCGAAAAATCGAACCGTTTGTCATATTTCGGTTCGATTTTCGATTTTCAACCGTTATATGTTCATCCCTACCCTTCACTTTTGAACACTGCATTTTTTTCTTCAAGTATTGCTTTTCCGATAGTCTAGAAAAGTCTTTAGAAAAGAAATTGTTCACTTATATTCGACATCATTCAGAAATCTCCAACTCCATGATTTTACCTCTAATCAAGGAACGGAACTAGAAATTAACTCCATGATTTTACCTCTAATCAAGGGACGGAACTAGAAATTAACTCCATGATTTTACCTCTAATCAAGGGACAGAACTAGAAATTCGAGTCGGGATGGGCTGGAACGGATTAGAATGGATTAATATATAATGACTCACATAAAAAAGAACAAAAAAAATTATATATGTAAAAAAAAAAAAATGGGGAGGGATGGAGCCCACGCAGCCCCCTCCGCCATCTATTTTATAAAATTCACCAGGAAAAAGAGGGATGTGATTTCTTTTCTCTACTTTTGTTTCGGTAGAGCAGCCCTTACAATGGGAGGTCGGCACGATGTGCTATTAGCTAAGTAGTAGAGCGTGGCATTGCCAATTGAGTTGTTGTGCGTGGACTGCAAGGTCTCTCAGCCGAATTTTGCTATGCCCACGACCAAATGTTTACAATTTTCTTACAAATCGTACTAATTCGATTGGAGGAGAGAGAGAAATGGTGGGATCGGATGGAGCCCATGTAACACACGGGGTGAGAGAGGAGGTGGGAACCGGTGGGACTGTGAGAGAAAGAGGTTGTAAGAAGATTATAAGTACGTGGTTGTAGACTTGGCATTTTTCCTCTCAGCCACATTGATAGTTCAATATGCTTCTAATCTCATGATTTTTGAAATACAAATCCAAGCCAAATCACAATGTACGACAACAATAAAGTAAGTCTTTATGTTTTATCCCAATTTTTGGATTAGTTGTTTGAATCATCTTTTTCCATTCAGTTCCTTAAGGGTCATGTCCTATGTAGCACTAGCAAAAGTCAGTCAAATCACAATGTACTTTAAAATATAGATTGTAGATTTCAGTTACAACTTACTACAAATTTTGCCGCGATGCATTCTCAAAATGAATTTGGTCTCGTTTACTTGCAAATAGTGTTTTCTGTATTTCATAAACATATCATGTTTATGGTTTGGGCTAATTAGTGTTTAGACCCTAGATTCTATATCATTTTAGAGTTTAAGTCCTGACATATTCAATTGTCAAATTTAGACCATGAATTTTTTTTATTATTATTATTATACCCTCCCTCGTATGCATAACAATAAAATTTTCATATATAGACTATGAAGGGTATAATAGGAACAAGAAAAAAAAAAACTCCGGGTCTAAACTTTTTAATTGAACATGTCAGGGTCTAAACTCTAAACTGGTATAAAATCTAGGATCTAAACGTTAATTAGCCCTTATGCTTCAGTTTAGTTCCTGTCTTCCTGACCAATGAGATTGATATTTTGATACATACTACAGTGGGCAGTGTAGACATTATATCGACCAAACCAACAATAAAGCTTGTACATGTATGTGTTGTGAATCCGGTGTGATCTGAATCGGAGTTGGACCATGAGGTGTGATATTGGATTGGTTCTATATGCTTTAAAAGAAATTTTTTATGTAAGGTCTGAACTAATCTCAATTATCTACATCTTGTGATCCAACAATCTCTATTTTAGCTCGTTTTTGTTAGCTGAACAACATTACACCATGCTACCTTTTGATCGTTTCTGCCAACCGAGCACCTAGCAGATCCAACATATTGTCATCTCGAGCACCGGTTAGGAATATTGAGTTCAGTATAGAATTGGCACCAGGAACTAAACCGATATCAGATCGAGTTTACAGAATGGCGGATTCAGAGCAGGCCAAGGTATATCAGCATATAGAGGAACTGAAGGAGAAGAAGTTCATCCAAGCTAGCGTGTCGTCGTGGGCAGCACCAGTGGTACTTGTGAGAAAGAAGGATGGGTCATCCAGATTGTGCATTGACTACAGGAAGCTTAACGCGGCAACAGTGAAGAACAAGTACCCATTACCCAGGATCGACGACTTATTTGATCAGTTGAGCAAAGCTAGAGTTTTCTCCAAGATAGATTTTCGTTCAGGGTACCATCAGGTGAGGGTTCGGAAGGAGGATATTCCCAAGACAGTATTCAGGTCGAAGTATGGGCATTATGAATTCTTAGTAATGCCGTTTGGTTTGACCAATGCTCCAGCAATATTCATGGATTTGATGAATCGCATCTTTATGCCATACTTAGATCAGTTTGTCGTTGTGTTTCTTGACGACATTCTCGTATACTCTGCTAGTGAAGAGGAGCATGAAGACCACCTCAGGACAGTGTTGCAGGTTCTGAGAGAGAACCAGTTGTATGCCAAACTCAGCAAGTGTGAGTTTTGGTCGGATCACATTTCATTTTTGGGTCACATCATATCAGGAGCTGGAGTAGCAGTAGATTCCAAGAAGGTAGAAGCAGTAGAAAGTTGGCCAGTGCCCAAGACCGTAGCAGATGTGCGGAGTTTCTTAGGATTGGCAGGATATTACAGAAGGTTTGTGTCAGACTTTGCAAGACTTTCAGCACCCATGACCCGCTTGACCCGGAAGGATGTACCATTCGTTTGGTCGGCAGAATGTCAGGCATCATTCGAGACTTTGAAGCAGAAGTTGATATCAGCACCTATTCTTACATTGCCAGTTGGACCCGGAGGTTTTACAGTATATTATGATGCGTCAGGTAAAGGACTTGGATGTGTCCTTATGCAACATGGGAAGGTGATAGCATATGCATCTAGGCAGCTTCGGGACCACGAGAAGCATTACCCAACTCATGATTTGGAGTTAGCGGCAGTAGTATTTGCTCTGAAGTTATGGAGGCATTACTTATATGGTGACCGAGTGGAAATGTACACAGACCATAAAAGTCTGAAGTACATCTTTACTCAGAAAGAACTAAACATGAGACAGAGAAGATGGTTGAAGTTGATCAAGAATTACGACGTAGAGCTTCAGTATCATCCAGGCAAGGCTAATGTAGTAGCAGACGCTCTTAGCAGGAGGGGCGGCGCATTTATGTTGACAACACAGAGGCATATCTTAGAAGACCTTCAGGAGATGGGCATCGAAGTTATACTTTCTAGTGATGTAGGAGTTCTAACAAGTCTGTAAGTTCAATCCGACTTGGTAGGCAGGATCAAGGCAGCTCAGGCACAAGACCCAAGGATTCAGAAGCTTAGGGCAGAATGTGAGTCAGGACTCAGGAAGGAGATGAGAATTCATGAAGATGGTACACTTAGGTTTGGATCACGTCTATGTGTGCCTAGTAGAGATATCAGACAGGAGGTTATGGCAGAAGCTCACAGTTCTCAATATTATATTCACCCTGGAGGGACCAAGATGTACCAAGATATCAAGCAGCATTTCTGGTGGAACGGGATGAAGAGGGAGATAGCTAGATTTGTTTCCCGTTGCTTGGTATGTCAGCAAGTGAAGGCAGAACAGCAGAGGCCAGCTGGGCTATTACAACCGCTTCCTATTTCGGAATGGAAATGGGAGCATATTACAATGGACTTTGTGACCGGTTTACCGAGATCACCAAGTGGTAAGGACGCTATTTGGGTAATAGTGGACCGACTTACGAAGGTAGCACACTTTCTTCCTTTCAGAGTAGGGCAATCTACAGAAAAGTTGGCAGAGTTGTATATGCAACAGATAGTCAGGCAACATGGAGTCCCTGTCAGTATTGTGTCGGATCGAGATACCCGTTTTACATCACATTTCTGGAAGAGTTTACATCATAGTCTGGGTACCAAGTTAAGATTTAGCACGGCTTACCATCCGCAGACAGATGGGCAATCAGAAAGAACGATTCAGACTTTAGAAGACATGTTACGAGCTTGCACTCTGGATTTTGGAGGGTCTTGGGAGAGTCACCTGCACTTAGTCGAGTTCTCATACAACAATAGTTATCAAGCCAGTATCCAGATGGCGCCATTCGAAGCACTATATAGTAAGAAGTGCAGGTCACTACTTGCATGGGATGATATCGGAGAGAGGAAGATGTTAGGCCCAGAAATGATTGTTCAGACGGTTGAAGTGGTTAAGGGAATTAGAGAGCGACTTCGAGTTGCGCAGGACCGGCATCGTCATTGGGCGGACTAGCATCGTAGGCCGTTAGAGTTCTCTGTTGGGGACCACGTATTCTTGCGGATCTCACCTACTCGTGGGGTTATTAGATTTGGCGTTCGCAGAAAATTGAGTCTGCGGTACGTGGGCCCATTTGTTATCCTTGATCGGGTAGGCGATGTTGCTTATCGTTTATCCCTCCCACCTTCGTTACGAGAGGTGCATGACGTGTTTCATGTATCTCAATTACGTAGGTATGTATCGGACCCAAGCCATGTCCTCGATCATTCGGAGCTGGTTGTTGGTACCAACCTGTCTTACGAGGAACAGCCTGTGTCCATTTTGGACCGAAGAGAGAAGATACTTAAGAACCGAACAATTAGTCTTGTCCGTGTTGCTTGGGGTCATCACTCCTTGGGAGAGTCAACGTGGGAACGTGAGGATGATATTCGATCACGGTATCCACACCTGTTTGACTCACAAGGTATATCTTTTTTCTGTATACCTTGATTGTCCTGATTATTCATGCTTATCACCTTATGGGTAGAGCTACTTGATATCGTAGAATGATGAATTTACATATATAGTACTTGCTTTTGATATGGTAAAAATGATTGCTTGCTCACTAGAATTGCTTGTATTAGTTTAGCTCTGGTATTTCTACCTGCTTGGATTTGAAATTCCGAGGACGGAATTTTTCTAAGGTGGGTAGAGATGTCACTTTCCGTTCCCAGAATACGTATTTTTATACATGTACAACTCATATATATTTATTTAGTATTTATCATGTATTATCCTGTATTTAAATTCCTTTAATTTCATGTTAATTAATTATCTGTATTTTATTTCCTGCAATTTTATTCCTGCATTTATTTTCTGCTTTTAACCTCCCTGCTTTGCTTTCGGGTTGCCTTGGTTGGATCCGAACAAACCCGACCCAATAACCCCAACTACCACCACCCTTCCTATTTAAAGCCCCCATCCCCTTCTCTCTCCTCATAACTCTCCTTCACCATTACTTCTTCTTCTTCCTCATCACTTCTCCACCGACCAGCAGTAGCAGTAGGCAAGTGCATCTTGCTTCTTGCTTCCCACTTAGAGAACCATTTTTATGGTTCATTTGTCTTCCTCTCATGATCCTGAGAGAGTTTAGTACTTAGCATTTTTTATTTCTTTGGCTTATTTCTTCTAGATCTAAGTTGTTGTATTCTCGGTTGTTCATGGGTTTTGATCTCCCAACCTGGCGTGTATTCTCGGTTGTCCATGGATTCTGAACCATGGGAACTTCATTTCTGGCTTGGAACGAAGGTTCAGTCACGCACACGTTCTTACGTGTCTGCGTGAATTTTCAGTCACGCACACGTCTTTACGTGTCTGCGCGAATTTTAGTCACGCACACGTCTTTACGTGTCTGCGTGAATTTTTAGTCACGCTCACGTTCTTACATGAGTGCGTGAATTTTTAGTCACGCACACGTTCTTACATGAGTGCGTGAATTTTTAGTCACGCACACGTTCTTACATGAGTGCGTGAATTTTTAGTCACGCACACGTTCTTACGTGCGTGCGTGAATTTTTAGTCACGCACACGTTCTTGCGTGTCAGCGTGACATTTTAGTTACGCACACGTCTTTGCGTGAGTGCGTGGATTTCTTATCATTTTTCCACGCTCACTTTCCACGCTCACGTTGTGCGTGCGTGAGTTACTTTTCACGCTCACGTTATGAGTGCGTGAATTTCCCTTCACGCTCACGCTGTGCGTGCCAACGTGAACCACTTTTCACGCTCACGCTGTTTATACGCACGCTCCTACCTACTAGACTTAGCGTGACTTTTGGCCTTAGCATAGACTTGTTGGCGTGACTTCCTGACATGGGTGTTTCTATTTGTTCTATAATTTATTCATTCAATGGTGGCATGATAGTTCTCCTATTATATCCTTATGCTTTTTGCATGAACTCGATAATTTTAGCATGTTAATATTTTTAATACATATGGTTGTGGGGAATGCGCCTTGTGTCCTGATTGATCCATGGATACCCAGTATAACTGGAACTTAACCCTGAGGAGTTATAGACTCGACCCCATGTAATACTAATTGATTTTCATGCCTTGTCACCATTGATAATGATTGTGACATTGACTAATAATTGATCATGCGTTCCTAGTTGGAACTAAGAGACTGGCTAGTCGTCTTATTGAATTGATTGAATGAGACACGTTCATGTAATGAACTATTGTACTCGATTAGCCGATCCCGAATATTGGCATACAGGCACATGCAGGCTTCAAAATTATTTATTTATTTATTTAGTTATTTATTTATCTTACAAAAACAGCATGTGTACTTTATGGTCAAGGCATGATTATTCCGTGGTTAAAATTGATTGTTGCATTACGCTATGTAAGACCTACAACCTAGCCGCACGGGTATCGTTGTAGAGTTGCGCATATCGTGCCCCGTACGAAAGTACTCATTTGAATGACCATGATCCACGGCATGGGATTTCACTCAACGTAGGGACTATTAAGTTAAATAAAATAATGATTGCATGGAGAGAATGGATCCCCGAGTTCTTACATGGCAGCCCCCTTGGGACTAGTAGTACCCGACGGGCCGGCTGGTTCCCACAGATACTGTAAACCTGCCACACGGGCAGGGAGCGGTATCTGCTTATATTATTATTGTACATGGTATATTAACGGCGGGCGTCCCGCTAGGACTCGTCTAATTACATGATTGGCGCAATTGATTGACTGGATAGACTAGCCTTGCTCGCACATAGTAAGAACTGAGGAATCCCTATTTGCATAATTCCAGGATAACTTGAGACTCACAATAGCAAGCCGTAGGAGTTGATTGGCCGTTCAAGATGATTTGTTTGTGTACTGTACCTACTCTGTTGCCTAACTGAGATGATCAGAATGTCAGGACATGACGGGCCAACTTCTGTCCTTGTTTGGTTGGAAGGTTGGTTCGAAGTGTCGTGATGTTATGTGAATCCTAGTGGAAAGCAGAGATCTATTATTATATTCTCTTACTTACTGGTTTAGTCCTTCATATCGTGCTTCCTTGTGGTACTTGCTATTAGAGGTCTAACCTCTCTGGTTTTGCATGGCCAGATTTAGAGCCGGTCCCCGAGGATCCAGCTTACTTCTACCTCCAAGATGGTCAATACTAGAGGAATGATCGCAGGAGGACTCGAGTGGGTCCCTTACTTCACCGCTCGTTTTGTCATTTACTTCATACTTAGCCGTTTGGCACCGACATATTAGTCGGATTGTCTTGCACTTACTTTTACATAATTGTAATTAAGTCAGACTGCAGCTGATAACAATTGTGTATATGTTACTATACCATCTGGCTATGTTTTGTAAAGCCAGATATCAAGAACATTTTGACTGAACGTTTGGGACGCCTTACTGCTTTATCTTACATGTTCTCTATTTCTGTTTCTTATTTGAATGATTGAGACAATAGATGTGAAGTGACCATAGTAAGACTTTCATGTAGTATGTACCCCCTCGTCTGGTTAGACAGCATTGATCGTATTATACGGTATTCATCTACCCGTAATACGTAGCTGGCTGAGTCATTCCCCCGCTCTCCAGTATTCTGGTTCTGGGACGTGACACAATTAGAGTTGTCCAAACCAGCCCCCGTAACCATAGGTTCTGATACAACTTGTTATGAACACGGTATGATCCGAACTGGAGTTGGCCCATGAAATGTGATATTGGATTAGGTCCATTTGTCTTAAAAGGAAAAAAATTCCATGTAAGACCTCAACTAATTTCAATTATCTTATATTTCAATTATCTTATATCTCATGATCTCATCTTTCGATGTGAGACTAATCCGGAAATGAGATACAATCCAATAGTATGCAATAAACACATTAATTCAGTGCTCTTTCCCTAGGCTTTGCTTGCAGGCCGGAGAAGGACACCTAAAAAATATATTAATTCAGTGCTCTCTGCTACTTAACATGCTAGCCAATTATTTTGCTACCACTACTTGCTTACTGGTATTTTTTTTAATTATAATTTTATGAAACATTTTATATCGTATCTTTTGTTGAAATTCTTCTACAATTTGATTAACTATACAAAATGATGTATTGAGATTATGCAGACTAACGTGTCCTCTATTTCATTGGCAGTGATGTTTTAATGCTGTCGTTCCATGTATTAAAAGATGTCCTAAAAGAGATTGAGAGATTGATGTTTGTATTTCTAAAATCTCGAAGCGTTTCCATGACCTCAGAAATTTCATATAGTCTGGCATGGCTTTCATAGAACAGCCCAAAAAAAATTGTAAAAAGGAAAACGAGAGGATTAATTATTTTTGATGTAAAACTTCTTGTGATTCATTAGTTAGGATTCTTATATTTTGTTATGTTTTATAGGGAAAATATCAAAAGTCTAATGTATAAAGTTAGAAAGAGCTTATTCAAATCATACATTATGTTTGCAATGCATATGAGGGTTATTGTGACTGATTCATTTTGAATTTATATTTAACCATTCCAATTATATATAGGCAGTACGTGACAATGAAAATAAGTGTGAATAAATCATGTAAAATGTATTTGTTTGGATTGTTTTCTTTTGGAAGGATGTTATGGAGTGGTTAGTAGTTTTTAATTAGCTAACAATTTTCAACAACAAACTTAATTTCATTCCTTTAGTCACCATTAATTTACTGATTAATCATTCTTTTAAGTACGCTAACAGTAATTTCATACTTATTCGTGAATTGGCATTAGCTAATTATCAAATAATTAGTTTCCTCCAAAATCATTAATAACAGTTAACATATAATTTCAACCAAACAAACTAAATCCTAGATGTTAAATATTTCGAAAGTGGACAAGTTTTAGATGACAAAAAAAAATAGTCCAAGAGTGTGATATGAACATTACCTTCACAGTGAACCTGTGAGAGTGTGATATTCACATGTAAATTATGTGAAAAGAAAAGAAAAAGTAACAATATTTTTAGTATGTCATTAATTTTTTCTTAAACCTCATCTTCTTTCGTGAATTTCGAGAGTGTGATAAGACCATTACCTTCATAACGAACCTGTGAGAGTGTGATATTCACATGTAAATTATGTGATAAGAAAAGAATGAGTAACAATATTTAATGAATTTTTATGAGTAAAAATATTTAATGATTTTTGTGAGAGTGATATTCACATGTAAATTATGTGATAAAGAAGAGAATGAGTAACAATATTTAATGAATTTTTATGACTAAAAATATTTAATGAGTTTTAGATGTCCGGCTACACGCATGGCACCGTTATATACATCCTAGTGGCTCCACTCGAGTTATAGACAAGAGAAAACCATCAAATAATCAGTAAACTATAGATAATTAGATTGTATTAAAAAAGTACTAATTATCGTTTTAAGCATAGATTTTATCAGTTTAGAGTTTATGCTATAACGTTCAATTGAATTTTTTTTTTTATTGTACTTTCATTTTCAGCATGTGTTGATTATTGTCATTGTACTAATGTTCATAAAATACTATAGAAAGAAAATTCAGGATCTAAATTATAAAATGGGCTTAAAATATAAACGACATGATGTAAACATTAACTAATCCATTTAAAAAAACAAATTAACCACTTCTAAGCTTTTTATTACCACAAACAAAAACCAAACCAAAGTAAGATCATACATAGTGGAAACAATCAGAAACCAAACCCGAGGTAAATGCATCCTATATTGCACGGACTCGTAGACACGACACTTATTTTTGATGTCCTTATATATATTTTTGAAGTGTCTATGATATGTCTAGTGTGTCTGATACGCGTCCGATACGATACAACTTGGATTGTTTGATTGTCCGTGCTAGCTTCACCTCCTCCAGCTCCTGCTCCTTGCCAATGTCGGATCCACACTCCCGACCACCCAGGTCTCCTTGACGACATCGGTCGACACCTCGAAGAAATCCGGCGCGTAGCTCATCAGCGTCAGCCTCTCCTCGTCCCCCTTCTCCTTCTCCTGATCTCCTCTCTTTGCCGGTGCTGATCGGCACCTCATCAGCAGCAACGCGTTCGTTGGCGGCAGCTGCTCCTCTTCTTCCTCCTCATGGCTCTCTTCAGTCCTGGAATCACTTCCGCCAACTCCTTCCTCCTCCTCTTCGTCGTCTTCTTCTTCCGAAGAGCAACATTCCAGTACTGGTGCACGGAACGTGCCGAAGCAGCCCATGCTGAGCCTGAGGCTACTGCGGAGGACGTCGAGGAAGTTGATGACGTCCTTCTTGAGGCCGAGAGCGTCCAGCCAGCTCTTGGCGGTGGGCTGCGCTTTAGCGGTGCGACCCTTGGGACCCACCGGCACCTTGACCTGGCCGGCGCAGGTGACCTTTGGTGAAGTCGGCTCGGAAGCCATTTCCGAGCCGCCGATTCCGTTTGTTCCAAAGGGCGGAAAGGAGGGGGGTCGGGACGGGCGGCGGCGGCGCTTGGGTCGGTCTGAGGGTCGAGACGGGCTACAGATTGGTTTCGGCATTTGGGTCAGCAGCACTCTTCTTCCTCCTCCTCTATTCACTACTCCAACTCACTCTTTTCATGGCTTTTCTTGATTCTTTCTTTGTCATGCACTCTCCTGACGACTTTACTTGATGGTGTTTAAAAGGGGAGATCATGTGGCCACTGGCCAGCCAGCCAAAACGTCATGCTTTTTGTTAGTTTACTCCTCACTTTCTGTTCATTCATCATCACTACTAGTCTCTCCACTCTCCTCTTCTTTTTTTCCTTTTTTTTTTTTTTCTCCCTTTGGATGGAGTTCACCGCTAAGGCTCGAGTAAGGGCTGATCGGTCAAAAACCAGGGGCGGAGCCACCATTTAATTTCTGAGAAAACCGTATTACTATATACTAGCATATGTGCACGTGTCTTACACCTATTTTAATATTTCTTAATTAGTTTAGGAAGACCAAAGGATAGTCTTCCTAATTACTAAGTTGTCCTTATTAAAATTAATGAAATATTTTTAATTAGTATAAGTATGTAAGGGTATTTTCGGAATTCAAAAGTTTCACCATCTAAGTTTTCTATTATATAGTAGAATAGATATAAAAATTGAAGTTGTCATATTAATTTAACTCCAATAACAAAAATTATGCCAAAACTCAAACAACAATGAATAAGAAGAAAAAAAATCAACATTTCCAAAGTTCTATTAAATGAGAAAAAATATTGAACATAAAAGATATTAAAAATTAAAAATGAGTCTCAAACTCATTCTCTCTTATTTATAAATGCCTGGAGGGCTAGCACTTGAGCTAGATTACCCTCGTACATTAAGCGAACGTTTGGTTCAAGTTTTTGTGGCTTGAGAATGGATTTTGAATTCCTTACCCATGTTTGATATGTTTAGGATTGGAAATGAGGAGGGAATAGGAGAGGCTTAGGGAGAAAAGATATTCTCATTGACTTGGGAAAGCTATTCCCAATCCAAGCCCCTCCTTGGAAATAGATTTGCTTTTCTAGAATGATGTTTGGCTATTTTTGTTTGGACGGTTATACCCTTTTTATTTTTAAATTTTCAACTTCTATCCCAACAAGATTATACTACTTTATGACTATGTTTGGTTAAAGGATTAAAAAAATCAGAAAGAAAAAATATTTTTGGTAGTCTCAAACTTGAAAACTAGTATAGTCCAGTTTCTACTTTTTCATCCTATTTTTTTGAATTAGTTTTGGATTTACATGAACTTATTTTTATTTTTAAATGTAAGAATATTACTGGAAGAAAATTAAATGTTTTTTAATACTCTTTTTGTTTTACCAAATACAAAAACATCTCACAGAATTATATTTTTTTAATCCCATAAAGAGGACAAAAATAATTTATTTGAACCAAAGGAGGACTTATAAACTCAGAACTGACTTTGTGAAGTAGTGTAGGGTTCTTGCTAGATAAAGATGATATGCAACAATTGACTATTAAGAAATAAAAAGCAATGGCACTTAAAAAAGATTCTGGGAGAAACTTCTCGTGGAGCTACTTATATTCATGCCATGGAGTTAGCTCGTCGGTTATGGAGTAATGCTATGATTATAATCAAAGAGTTACAATTCTTTTATAGCTTGTCACACGGCCGACGTCCATTGGAGAGGAGAGGGGAGATATGGATTCGAGTGGGACCATATTAGCATGAGACAGAATAGGTTGTAAGAACATTGTAAAGATCTGAAAGTAAACTTAGCATTATTGGTGGGTTTCGATCGGGTGGGATTATTTCTTTTATGCGAACTTTTGGATTCTTTCTTAGTTTTTTTCTATTTTCTGGTCCGATTTAAAATACTCATTTATAATCGAACCGAAGCAAGTCTACTGAATAACTTTGTTAGTTTAAAACTATTGTAGGTCATTAATGAATGATCATGAGTTTTATATTGAATTAATAGGGGAATATTACATTTTTTTTGTCATCAAAGGATTAGAACACGTCTTAGCAAATTTAGAACATCCTAATATCTTATATATAGTATTGGAGTTTCAATTTTTTTAATATTTTAGTATGGTCAATGGGTTGGTTTGGTACAGTTCCGTATGTTCGGACATTTCAATCCGGTTCTTAATTTTAGAAAACCGAAAGATAACGCTTCAATTCAGGATTGACCCAAAAACTGAACCGAACCAGACAATGCTCCATGCGTAGTTCATTATGATCAAGGATCTTTAGATATATTTTTTTAATGTTTTAGAAAATGTCAAATTTTTGGACACTCAACCCAAACCGACGAGCCAGGTCAGTCCAACTAGAGATTTAATTAGCTGACAAGATTAGATTTTGAAAGACAATTGCTAAAGGCAATATATAAATTACTGAGAATAGTCCAAGTCTTGGTGGTAGTCTAATTTGAATCAAATTTAACTCGGGACAACCAAAAATTTGTTATAGCGATCCCGACAGCGCCGCCGTCGTCGCCCTTGCCGCCTCTGCCTCCAGAATATCGTCCTCTCCCAGGCTGGCTTCTGCGTCGGCTACCTCATCTTCGTCTCCAACACTCTGGCTCACCTCCTCCCATCCTTCTCCAAGTTCGTCTACATTTGGGCCATGTTCCCCTTCTAACTTGCCCCCAACTCCATCCCCTCCCTCACCCACCTCGCCCCTCTGAGCATCTTCGCCGACGTCATTGATATCGGGGCCACGACTGCCCAATGGAACCCACTTCTACCTCGTCATTGAATTGGCCCTCTCCACCTCATCCACTACAACCGCGGTCGCCACCTTGGTCTCCCCTACGTTTGCCGACTCTGCCATTCCGTCCTCTCCACTCTCGACTCCCTCCACCGGGACCTCGACATCGTCCACAACGATGAAGTCGGAGGAGAGGCTGATCGTGGCGGCAAAAAAGATAACGAGAACAGGTAGATGAGGTGATGGGCAGCAGGACAGAGGAGAGGATGTTGAAGGCGAGGGATCTCACGGCCACGACAAAGAGGATGTCCTTGTCGGCATCGAAGACTGTCAGAAATTTTGACAACCCTACCTATTGGAAGAAGGATTGTTAAAAAATTTAACAATCCTAAAGATTGACATATTCTCTTTTTGGACTGTCAAAATTTTTAATAGTTCATTAAACTTCTCACAAAGATTTCCTATCCAAATATTAAATGCACTACAAGAATTAATAGGGACAATATATTTTGACAATTATGTACATATTCAGTCCCTTTTTTTTACAATCCTTGCTATTTTAAGATTTACAATCCTTGCAATTTTAAGACTGTCAAAATTTAAACCGTCCTATATATGCACAAGTGCCAAAATTTAACAGTCCTATTTTTCCAAGACTACCAAAAAGCTTATATGCATAGGACTGTCCAGACTACCAAAAACCATGTTGCCCACCAGTAATTCTTGTAATCCTCTTAACATTTGTCTTCATCTATGTTGGGATGTCAGTATAAGAGTAAAATCTTGAGACAAACACCATGTATCATGCACGCACGCTTCAACAATAAATCAAAATATTACCGACCAGATGTTGCTACACCAAATTGCCTACTTTTACAATCTAGTTCAAGCTGCTTTAAACAATCGGTTGATAATGGGTTGCTACCTAATTTATCTGCAAAATCAGTAGATTTGTCAATTGATGCTGTAGGGAGGGAATAATGCAAATAAGACCACACAGTTCGTGTTCCCGGTCTGCAAATTCTAAAGTGCAACCAACACAAGTTGACTCTGAATTGTGCATCTCAAAACAGGCATTCACCCAGCTGTTGACTCGGATTTAGGCCTTGATAAGCACCCTTGAGAAAAAGAAGGAAAAATAACAATAAAATACAGGTCAATCAACCATATAATCCTAAACTTCTTAATCAGCTCCCAAAATCTTCTAATTAATTACAGTCCTCATGTAATATAACTGATAAACAAGAACGAACTGAGATCACAGCTCAGCACGTGTCGCATTCTCTGTATATAACCCAGCTTCTTCATATGGCAACAAAATAAGCATTGTGGGGGGCATAACTAATCACTGGAACTTGACAGGAAGCAGACTGGGATAACTCAAAAACCAGGACGATAAACTTACACTTGCTTGTAGAAGAGAACATAAGCCTGGTCATGTAACACCTTGTTCGTGCCCACAGGTATGACAGCTGAATCATCGTAGTGAAGCCACTGACCTCCAGAACTCCTGGCATCGGCTGTGTAGTGACCCTTCGAGGGGTCTTGACCATGGTGCATAATGGTCGCCACCAGCTCATATTTCCTCCCCTACAAAGGCAAGACGAAATTTATAGATAGAAATACAACAAAATCTTCGGGCCCATTTTCTCAGAGTTGGCTACATGTATCCTTCCACAGAGAAATCAAGTGAAATAAAAATCATCAATGTTGTTAACTAAGTGGAAAATAACTTGTCAGATAGTTAATTTTGAGGCTTCAAAATGAAATTGTTCAAGTGAAAAAAATATAATTTAACAAGTTCTGAATCCTGATGAAGGTTATGGTTTGAGTTTTACAGAATATCCGATTCCCATCAATTTCATCCATGTCTTAAAGACATCTTTCATGAACAACACCGCATATAACATACTTTTGTAACAGCCACCACCATCTTCCTGACAGCTAATTTAGATAGTCATCCCAACAACCATCCATCTTGAGTTATTTAGTTTTTACATCCAGGTAACCTTCAAATAACCGCATCAAGTTGTTTATAGCCATTACTGTTACAATACTTACATGAACAAATGGATACGCTTTTATATCAATTTCAAAAGGAGATAAATTACTTTTATACTATAATGTACAGGTACAGTTCTGGAAAATTAAGACTTGGTATAAGAGAGAAAATGCTTTGACAACCTTAAAAGTTGAAAAGCAGTGAAGATGAGGTAAAATCGCATTTTAGGAAGGGTGAACAAAAATCAGTAAAAACTAACCTCTGAAGGTGGTGTGACAAGCAAGTCCCGAGCAAGAACCAGTTCAAGAGGGAAGCGGACAGGTTTGTGCAACTTTGAGCTTCCCCTGATTCCGTAACTGAACCTCATTAAGTGCAATATAAGTACCTTTGAAAGTGTTTGTATCTGTAGTGACTTACTAGCACTAACTACCCCAGCCTGCAGATACATAAATTAGAATCCATTACAATCAAAGAACTGTTCAACATGGCAGGGCCTTGAAAGCTCTATTGGTGGATAATAAATGGCTGGGTACCATCTCAACGCAAAAATGAGAGCTTCAACAGTTTAAAAAGTTGTGGAAAACTCATGAATAATATAAATCAGTTTAACTGATTTTAGCATGGAAATGTCCATTTCAGGTCAAGTTTATATGCAAAGTACAAGAAATCAATTACTGCTGCAATTTAGAACTCTAAAGTCTAAAAGAGCAGTTACTTCAGCAGAAGCTGGTCACATATGATCACTCATTATAGGCTAAACTAAAGATCTCTAATTGCTAACTAGCTTCTAACAAAATAAGTGCATTCATATGATCCTTGGTAAATAGTCTTGCATAACTGAATAGTATATGGGGCAAAAACAAAGTCCTCTAGATGAATATGTAACAGTTACTTCTAATAAAGTAAGAAATTGATACCTTCCCAGCTGATGCCCTGTATCCTTCAAGTGTTTCTGAAGCAGAGAACAGGTGTAGTGCATCTTCAATAGTATGGACATCTTCAGGTAAAATATCAAGATGAAGCAAAAGGAATGGCTGAATGGTAGCTGAGGCCTTGCTCCCTACACCATTCTAACATTATAAGCGACCACATAACAAGAATGGAAGAGAGGTAGATTATGAATCTATCCAACATTTATTCGAACTGAAATAGTTTTAAGCAAGGAAGACTCAGTAGTAACATGAAACTCTAAATAGAACAAGGACAAAGTCATGCTCACTGTCGAAAAAAAAAGGCTGTAGATCTTCATTATGCTTTAAAGCATGGTTACCTGGAACATCGAAACGCAGAACGGGATCGTGCATTCGGAAATGCAATTTTGTTGTATAAGAAGAGAATTCTGGTATTTGTGCTTTATAGTACAGCAGTTGTATTTTGCAGTAATGGGTAGGAAATAAAGCTCTAACACTGTGATCTTATGTTATTCTTGAGAAAAACCTATTTATTTGTCCTCATGTCTCCATGTATGTCCACTCTAATTACGGAGAGACCGGCAGTTGCATGTCCCTACCTCTCCAAGGGAATTTATATTGACTAAATGTGGCCACTGATTGTCACAACCTTCAATCCTATTCTTCTCACAGCACATATAATCTTCAGGCACACTACCTCTTATGCTTGATGGAATAAACAATATGCGAAGAAGCTCACCGAATGGTGAGTGTGACACACAATAGGCCTTAACAATAAAGTCGAATTAGAGCTAAGCAACATGGATGTGATGACTATTTACTTCGAGGTTACCAACTAAGGAAAACGCATGCCAAAGGTTAGCAGCCAAGTGGTTGAGGCCTTTGGTAAAGGAGGGGAATGGGAGGGGAGGTTCTAGGATCAAATCCCAAGGGGGGCAGTCAAAGACTGGCCTTATTAAAAAAGGGAACACAAAAGCAATAGAGAAAGCACTGGACAATCTAGGACTATCTGAACCAATTAAGTCACCAAATCAAAGTACCTCTTGCCTTTACAACACTTCTCAGTTGACCACCAAAAATTGCACTAAGTTCAGATGGCATAAAGCTCTGAGTTCTGGTCACTGCAGATTTGTTCTTTGGCCCAACAGTTTCCCAACCATCATCTTCAGAAGATGAAACCAGAGGTAACCTCCCACCATTTGAGTTTGACAAGTTACCCTCAAGCTTCAGTAACTCATCATGCATTCGGTCCATGACAAAGCTTAGAAACTCCTGGGCATCTTCTTGTCTGGAAAATGAACATTGTTAGGTTAGCAACTTTAGCTACACGCAACAGAACCTGATAAAGCCTTGCATGTAAAGATTTCTATTAGGATATCATAGTTAAGAAATTTCGTAGATTGCTTCATGAACCAGAAGTAGGGGTGAGCATTCGGTCTATTCGGTGTAACCGATAATTTTCCAAAACCTTACTTACCACAAAGGCACAAATCGCATAGCATCAAACCGAACCCCACCACATAATCTCAAACCGTATTTGACCGAACCGTATTAATAATTTGGTCTTATCCGCAAACAACATAAAATTCGAAAGAAAAAAAATAGTAAAAGTTATGACTCAAAACATACTAATAGAGTCGTGCAACAAGATGGAGGAAGACTCGCACGTCATGACTATGAGAATGGAAATTAAACGGTGTTGGATATGGTAGATTTAGGTTATTATTGGGTTGGGTTAGACATAGATAGATACGTATGTGGGAGGTGGCATAGTTTGTAATATTTTATTCAGTTTGGACCGAACCACATTCCCAAAACCGCCATCTAAACCGCAATTTTACGAATCCAAAACTGCAAACTATCTCCCCCCAAAAAGAACCAAACAGTCTAATTCGGTTCAGTTTGGTTGGGTCTGCGGTTTTTAACCACGTATTGCTCACCCCTAGCTTGAGGTAAGTTTCTCCTTGTAGACAAAATGACAGCCCTAAATGAGCTAATTATTGTATAGAGAATATAAAAGAGAGGTGAGAGGCGTCTATATGTACACACACTCTCAACCTGCATTAAGTGAATAGAAACCTGAATCTACCAAGTCAAGTTTGTATGAGATCCAAACCGAGACCTTGAAAAACATAGAATGATTATGCTGAAATGTGATAATATTAAACATTCAAGGAATCATGGAACATGACTGACCTCAATCTGTTTATCTTCACTGAAATATTACAGCCCTCCCTCATCAAGGAAGCACGGACACTCCAATATTGTTGCCGGGTCACCCTGTCCTCGTCACATCTGAGTCTCTGACACGTATTGGACATGACAGAGACACTCTCAAATATACTAGGGCATGCCAAAATACGTGTCGTGTCTTTATTGTATCGTATTGAATTCATGTCAGTACAACAAAATATTTCATAGTTCATACATCCTCCAACAAAAGATATCTTAGTAAGTAAATCAAAACCTGAGGTTTTAAATACCGGTCGAAATTGATAACGTAGCTGATCAATTCAATACCGCTAAAATAGAAAAGCTTAGGAAGGACCCAATACCGAGTTCTTGAACCTTGATTAAAACTAGGAAACTATTGTCCCTATTGTATCCTACAAGGTTACCTACCAAAGTATGTGTGTGCTAGTTAAGGCCAGAGCAGATCATAACACCCTACAGCTTACTTATTACTATCCAATTTACTGTTCTAAAAGGTGGTTGTGGTTGCAAGTTAAGCAGACTGGTTGTGCAGTTCAGCACTTGGAACTTGACAATGCCTGAACCATTGTAAGTGATTAGTTCTTCAAAGACAAAAGAAATCAAATGACAAGTAAAAGAGGTGATTATCCAAACAATATAAGTTGATAACTCGTTCAATTTATAGCTACATTTTGTGGGTATATATGTCGCACAGACACGACACAGGATGGGACACGACATATATATATATATATAGGGAAAAAAAAAAAATATATATATATATATAGGGAGCGGATCAAAAGACCCGCTCCCGGAGCCCCCCCCCCCCTCGTGCACCGTTGGATCGAGCGGGCCGCGTGGGGCCCGCGCGCGCGCCCGCTCGATCCAACGGTCGAGTGGGACGGAGCTCCCGCGGGGCTCCGATCCGCTCACTAGAGCTGTCAAGTGGGCCGGGCCGGGCCGGGCCAGCCCGGCACAAATTTGAGTGGGCCGGGCCGGACTCGGGCCGGGCCTCTTGAGCCCATAAACTGTAGTGGGCCGGACTCGGGCCGGGCCTCTTGAGCCCATAAACTGTAGTAGGCCGGGCCGGGCCGGGCTATGGATGAAAATATTAAGCCCAGCCCGGCACATGACCCACGGCACGGTAGGCTTCGGGTCGGGCCGGGCCGAACTGGGCCGGGCCAGACTGGGTCGGGCCGGATGCGACCCAATATAAGGTACTGGCCAGTTGCACTGAAGGCCATCATTTTGATTCAATTCAGTCATTCATGGATCATGCATGCATGTATGTTGTTGTTGCAGCAACTTGCAACTAATATATATTGAAATGAATTGAATTGAAATCAGTTCAAATATTCATTTCATTTCAATTCAGTTCACTACTTCACTGTATAATCATAATAATAACAGAGGCCGCCACCACTTGCACTTGTTGCTTTATTTAGGCAGTGGTACAAGTCATATTTGGAGGGAGTGTTTGTTGTGTACATATTTTTCTTTTCTTTTCCTTGTTTAAGCAGTGGTGGTGGCCTCTGTTATTATTGGTACAAGTCATATTCAGGCTCACATCTGCTTGCACAGCCCTATCATTTTCTATAAATCGGTACCTATAACAATGGTGTCAGCACTTGTTGCTTCACTACTTCACTGTGTACAAGTCATAACACCGGGTCAAGCTTTGGGCCAGGCTTAGGGCCGGGCCTCGTGCCGGGCCGTGCCGGGTCGGGCTTGGGCTTCGGGCCGGGCCTAAATTATGGGTCAATATACGTGGCCCGGCACAACCCAATATACGGGGCCGGACCGGCCCGAGCCCACGATTAATCGGGCCGGGCTCGTGCTGGGCTGGGCCGGCCCGGCCCAATTGACAGGTCTACCGCTCACACACACACACACGCACACACACACACACACACATATATATATATATATATATATATATGGTTCCTACTATGACATAGGAAACTTACCACTATGATGAAGACATGGCCATATCTGATTGGTCCAGACAATATTCATCATAATTTATGCAAATAGCCCTAGATATGTTTATTATCAGAAATTATGTATAGTAACTACCTTACCTATCTCATTATTTCTCCAAAAACATATCTCCTCCTCCGATGGATTACTCACCATGTCTCCATTTCCGCATCGACTCTTCCTCATCTTATATATATATATATATATATATATATATATATGAAATGGTACGTACCTACTATGACATAGAAGACTTACTACTATGATGGAGACATGGCCATATCTGACTGGTCTAGACAATATTTATCATAATTTATGCAAATAGCCCTAGACTTACCTATCTCATTATTTCTTCAAAAACATCTCTCCTCCGATGGATTACTCACCATGTCTCCATTACCGCATCGACTCTTCCTCATCTTCTACCTACGGCAACCTTTGCAGCATCGACTCTTCCTCATCTTCTACCTACGGCAACCTTTGCAGCAACCTTCAAGGCCAGCCCGCTTCTGCAAGATCTCCCCCTCGCCTTCCATCTGCAGCTTTTGACACCGCCAGTCATGCATCCTCGTCAGCCACATTGAATACCAATTCAATGCCAGCTCTCCACCGTCCACTTCTCCCAGCCTTTGAGAACTTCCAACACACCAAGTCTCCATTTATCCTTCGACACCGACACCCAATATTTTATTTACCAATGCATTCTTTTTTGTTATGTTCATTTGATCAATTGATCAATATTTAGTATCTGAAAATTTGAAGTAGTTAGAGCATCATTAGTAGTTGGGACTCTCCAATGCAATTTGGGGCCCAAAATTTCAAAAAAAAGGTAAATGTAGAATAGGTTGGGTTTGTATGAGAATAGTAGGAAATGATAAAGTGAGCTCCGGTCCCAAAAATTGTGTGGTCAAAAATTAATGTAGGAAAAAAATAATATAAAGTCTAGAATCTAGAAAGTTGGGCTCCAAATTGGAACTTACTATTCTACAAAACGAGTTTCTACAATCTAGAATCTAGAAATTGGGAGGCCCAACCCTTAGCACCCATGGATGGGTTGGGACCGAAATTGTAGAAATTAGGACTAGGGATGAGACTTATTATTCTACAAAATGAGCCCCTACATTCTAAATCTGGAATCTAGAAAATGGGATGGGCCTTACTAATGATGCTCTTAGGTGTTTTCTTCTCCTTTGAAGTATGTCTTTTCTACTATTTTTACAGAATGATCGACCACTGATTGTTATAAAGTAGATATTGAACTTACAACTATGATCATATCTTTAAGCTACATCTTATATACTTGTAGTTACAAATACAAATGCATTCACTAGATTGAGAGGGTTCAAACCCTCTCAATTTCGAAAACTAACTTGCTGTAGTCCACTAATAGAGAATGTGCTCCTTAGTTTCTTGTGCTGATCATGATAAAATAAATAAAAAGACGGAAGAGTGTTCTAGAGGTTGGAAATATTTTAGTTATGCAATAGGAATGAAATAGTTGTAAGTTTATTCTAGTAACCCTTACAATGTTTACGGGGAAATTGTTGGGATTTATTCACAGTTACTGTACAGGCTTAATTGTTGGGAAAGATTTGCACAGTTGCATAAAATGTGCTAGGAACATAGATGGTGATATTAAAAGCAGAGATTAAAAATGTCAGGTAGCTTAGTCGACTAATCTAGTGTTCTTGAAGTAACTTGACATCTTAACTAGATGTAAATTTTGTGCAAGTTAACATATCATTCGACTGGAGTTTTATGAGTGATGCACATGGAAACACAATGTTTGGAAACCTTACATTTGTAAATAGTATATTGGAAGTTTAGATTCTATTGTAAGTAGCAGCTTGGAAGTTTAGATTGTTTGAATGAAAAAAATAATATTCATCCAACCATTTGTTTTGTATCGGTAAATTTTGTTCCATATTCACACAACTTGGAGACGCACTCTGTCTCTATTTGATAATAGACATGTGATGGTATTTCGAATCTGTTGATGGAGGCTAAAAATTTCACGACAGCGTATTTAATAATTATCATGTTCCTTCATGTATACTGATTCATTACTCACTACTCAACCACTTCTAGCTATCTCACCAAAAGGATTCATGCTAACTTCTTGTAACCTTCGCTCCTTTGTCTTGTAGTGATAATGTTGAAGATAAATAATTTATTCTTCAACAGATAAGACACAGATTCCCATTTTAATCTACCAAGTGTTATAAGTTGATGGATTCCAGCAAGCCTGAAGTTGGAAGGACAATATGAGTAGGACAGCAAGGAGATGAAGAAGCCTGGGAGACGCATCACGACATGGTGAATGTGAGGTCAGGATAGTGCATGTGGGCGTCAAACGGGAGGATAGTGTAGGTCGGGCGGACTGATGGGTGTTGACGGATTGGACATAAAGGTCAAGGATTTTGAAGGTGGTGGCTGGTATTGAGGTAGGGGCAGTGGAGACCTCTGAGACACGCTGCATTGATGGCTGGTAGGCGTTGGAGAATCTCTGAGAGGCATGGGAATCCTTGCTGCCCAAGAGGAGACAGGAAGATTAGAGATTGAAAATTTGCAGAGAGATGTAGTTGAAGAAATAAAGGAAACTACAGTTGTAATTACTATACACAATTGCTAATAAGAAAATACTAGGGGTATATTTGCATAAATTATGATGAATATTGTCTAAACTAATCAGATATTGTCATGTGTCCGTCGTAGTAAATATAAAATATCCTACTATGTCATAGCCGACACCAAGGATGGCAGAAACTAGGCAAGTCTTCATGACATAAATAGAACTTTTTACTACCACGTGGCCCAATGATATCATTTGGTCTTGATCGCCATAATTAAGCCCGTACAAGATTAGCAAGGAACACTGCTGCAAAGGTGCATAAGTTGCAATTGATCTTTTATCATCAATTTGAATGCACATCCAGGTCACGACAGATAGAGCAAGAACAAGATACCTAATAATAAAAAAGCTAAAGGAATCCAAGTCAGATGGACAAATGTAAAGCCATAATAATCGAGGTAAGTCTTGTCAACATAGCAATTCCTCATCTTGGATGTATAGCTATAGACCCTTTTCTACATTAACCTAATGGCTTAATCTTGTGTAATGATGCCTCTGCTATATTACAAGTTTACAACATATCCAGGTTCTTACAAGATTCTAATCCAGACAAAAATACACGAGTTACTTAATTTACAGAGAAGATATCCTTCAATAGAGCTGAGTGGGAGAAAATGATTCATGTAGCATACACCAAAGACAAAAGGTAAAGGGATCCTTGCTGCTTGTTGTTTATGAATTGTGCAACCAATTTGATCTATATGTGAATATATACTCACCAAGTGAATGAAACCAACACACTGCCTAGTACAGCACATTGCACCAGCATAATTTAATTGATAAAGAATGAGAATAATACAAGAGAGGGGGAAAATAGCATAATTAACGATCCTCTTTCTGTCACCCTAGTTAAGTGCCGGTTAGCAACCCGAAATATGCCCATATAAATATATGATTAAAGATGAACAGTATAGATCAACTTTGTAAGAAGCAAACTTTAATACCTAAACAGACTTCACATCAAATTGTTCTGCCCAACTGATCCAAACATTAGAAAGAAACATTTGAAAGGAGGTTTTGACATGGGCACTCACCTTGGCCTGCCTGACAAGCTAACCGGTATATCAGGAGTAAATAGTTTCAGAACAGGATCAAACATGACGGGACTGAAAGGCTTCCCAGTCTCAAGAACTCCCTTATCCTGCTTTTTTGCTCTCGAATCGACAGGAATCCCAAAGTCAGAGATAAACTCAACAAATGCTTGTAATATTGGATACCCAGTCTACAACAGAAACCACCCAAGATAATAAGAACCAAAGGGGCATAAAAAGAGAAGCGTAACATATGACGTTGAATTATGAAGAAAAAAAAACCTTGGGAACATTTCGGTTTGCTAGATCCTGCAAAAGCTGAACAAATGGTGAGCAGGCGAGCAGTGCTTGCAATGTGGCGTTAAGGAAGCATAGATTTCCCAAATTAATCAAGCCTCGCGGAAGTAGTCTTGGAACTAATGGTGCTTGCCCATTTACTTTTTTATTGACATCCATTGCGATATTCACAGAAGCATGTGAATCAGATAAAAAACTAATGTTACTTGAAGTTTCAGACCCATCATCAGTGACTTTCGGGCTTGTTATCTCTGACTTGTCATCACCATTTCCGGGTACGGGCATTGAATTCGTATCAAGAAAACCTTTCCTATTTCCAATGTGATCAGTTATACTGCAACAGCCATTGGGTACATTATTCTCTTGGGCTTCTGTAGCTTTCAGTAAAGCGTAGCTTACTTGTACATTTTGGTTGCCCTTCTTCTGTGTAATCGGATTTGACTCTTGGGTGTTCCTCGATTTTGATAAAAGGGTCTGTTCTGGTTCGGCACCGAAACCTCCTATTGCGTCTAAAGAACTGGCATCCAATGACCCAAACTGCACAGGAGGTCTAAGCTTAAAACCCGACTTCTCAAGAGGAGGTGCATGAACTTTTTCTGTTGATTTGTTCTGGAATAATCTACTTTCATCTTCAGTGAATGAACCAAATATAAAGACCTGTAAATATACGGTAGCCAACAAAGTCAGAAACAAATAAAACCAGTTCTCTCATAATCAATGGTCTGACAGTAAGAAAATTATCTTCTCGCTCAACAAACTATGCACCAGAGAGCTAAACTTGTGTTAATTATAAAAAACAGCATTGCAGTATGATGCCTAAACCTACAAGTAGTATTAGAATAAATAAAAAAAAATACATGGTCTGACGGTAAGAAAATTATCTTCTCGCTCAACAAACTATGTACCAGAGAGCTAAAATTGTGCTAATTAGAAGAAACAGCATTGTATTATGATGTCCAAACCTACTAGTAGTATTAGGGGAAAAAAAAACCTAACTAGGATTTTGAGACATTAATATTTGTTTCATGTAAACTGGTTAAGGGCGTTTTTGCGAACTAAGTTTTGAAAAAAATAAAACATGGGTTTGGTGGAGTCATGCCTCCAAACTCCAAATTTGGGTGCATTTGAGAACATTTTGAAGGGTGACGGGAGTCTAGTTCTAACTCCAAAACCAACCCCAAACTGGAGTTAGCATAAATCACCCCAACTCAACAAAACTCCAAAATCTTCCTTCCTCTCCTCTTCTCTATGAAACCCATGTCCCCCTCCCTTCAAAATTATTTGCAGATTCCTCCTCTCCTCCACCTTGGTTTATCATCCGGACCCTCTTCTCCCTATCCACAAATCCTAAGCTGACACCTCATCTACCACCTCTAACAATGGTCATTGAGGATATAGGTTTTTGTGTTATGGAGAAAGAGAGAGAGAGAGAGGAAAAACAATCATGTCTTGGATTCTAGAGGGAATCAACTGTGAGCAAAATCCGCAATGTCTTGGCTTACAAAAAAGGGGATACGTTAATAAGATTGAGGGTGATAAAGTTTGTATAGATAGAAAGGAAGAGGATGAATCTAGAGAAATAAAAAAGGAAATGCTGGGGAGGAGGAGATGTAAATGATAGAGGAAGTGAAAGGGAAGATAAGCTATAACTCGAAGAGACAAAGAGAAGAAAGTTGGAGAAACTATTTCTGGATGAAACCCCAACTTCAAAAATACTAAACTCCAAAATAAAAGCCAACACCCAAACGCCCAAAAAGTAGCCTCAAACTAAAATTAACCCAAGTTTTCATAACTTGAAACGGCATATTCAAAACTCCAAAGTCCAAAATGGGCCTAACTCCACGTTATAAAATTTGTCCCCAAACAAGGCCCAAGTACTTTTGTTTAACAAACAAAAGGGGAAAAACTAGCTAAGGTTTGACAACAACAACATAGCCTTTATCAGGAATTTTTGGGGTCGGCTGTTTGAGTCCTTTTTTCCATTTAGTTCTCTAAAGGGTCATCTCTTATATAACTCTAATAAAAAAACACATCATTCTTGGAAAATACAATCCATGCTTGTTTAGACCTACATGTAATCCTCGCACCTCCTTTAACTGCTATCTTATCGCTCCTTACGGAGCATCTATTGGTCTGCGTTGCACAATGTTCGAACCACCTAAGCTGACTTCCTCTCACATTGTCCTCAATTGGCACCATCTCTAATTTCTCACCAATCCGGTCATTTAATATCCTATCTTTTAATGTATTATCACCATCCAGCTGAGCATTCTCATATCAGCTACACTAATAATTAGGGTTTGAATAAAGTTTTTTAAAAAAATTGTTTCAAAAAATTATACTTTTCGCTACTGGTTGTTTACTTCAGCAAAAAAAATCATGTCTTTTTTATTGAAATTTCAACCGGTTAAATACGATAGCATGAACATTGAATTTCCAATCCACATAATTCACTGACAATTCAAGTTTTTACCCAAACTTCAACAGGTTAAGTATCACTGTAAACTAAGGGCGTGTTTCGGTGCAGGTAAGAATGAAATAAAAAAAAGTAACTTTATAAAAGTCCATAAGCATTCGAGATATGTTGTTTGGTTACAAAATTTGTGTCCCGTTGAAAGTGTCACTTCTACCACATTGTATGTTTGCTAGCGTGCAAGTGTAATGACTTAAAAGTGTGAATTTGTACACTTGTCACGCAGTGAAAAGTGAAAAAGAACAAAAAAAATATATTATAATTCTAGTTTCATCCCACATCAAGCTTGAGAAGGAAGATATGAGATTCAAATTTTGAAGGGGGACAAAACCCAGTATATGTCACATCCAAAAATGAAAATAAAGTTTCACTTGCTTGCAACCAAGCAACAAAAGCGAAAAAAAGTGCAACAAAAAGGTGGAACATTTACCACTTCACTTGCTTGCAACCAAACACACCCAGGGGAGAAAAACCTAATTAGGGTCTGAATAAATGTAAAGTTTACAGTTACTTCAAAAAAAAAAACTTTTTAAGTCCAGGTTGTTTACTTTGATACTGAAATTTCAAGCACTTGAACCAAAATTTCAGCCGAAGCATATCATGAAGAACATTTAATCCCCAACACATAATTGAGAGTAATGATCACTACAGCTATAGCCTATACCGAAAACCTGCATGTACATTGCAAAAATAAGCACGAGTCATGATTACAGAAGAAACACCAATTCAAGATATGGAGAAAGTAAGTAAATATACCTACAAAAACCCAACTAGGGTTTGAATAAATTAGATTAGAGCAACTTTTTTTAGTCGTTTCATTTACTTAGCCGCTGGAATTTCAAGCTTTTTAATATCAAAATTTCAGCCACTTCACCCGAAATACAATTATAGGAAAATAGGATACATCAAGTTGTAACAAGAATGCAAAGTATTAGCACTACAAAAAAGTTTAGATAAATGTAAAAAATTACAATAACTTGGAAAAGATGATACTTTTTAGTTCAATTCGTTTATCTGACACTGAATTTCAAGTCTTTTTACGAAATTTTCAGCCAGATCACCTATTATACCAAGAACCGACATGTACATTGGTGATATCAGCAGGAAAGCATCACGAATGAACCCTATTTTGGAATCCGGATATAGCAAGCAAAGAACAACTACGAAACCCTAGTTAGGGTATTTAGGGTTTCGAAGGACGTACCTTTTGATCGTCCATTGTTATTACTGCATCATAATTAGGAACTCTCCTTTTGCTGATCGAAGAGAGAAGCGATTCTTATGGAGAAAGCTAGAGTTTTTAACCCCACCGAAGACATGAAAGAGGAAAATGAGAGCGATCGATTGCTGTTGTTTCCTACTACTTCTATGTATAGGAGAAGGAAGGGGGAGTTGCTTCGTGGGGTTCTGCTCACCGCCTCCAGAGCGGAGGAGAATAGACGAGAGGGAGGAGATGGTCCAGAAGTAGGTTAGGGTTAGGTTTAGGGTTAGGGTTCCGATTTAAAGGAGGGTGAAAAGGGGAAGGGGGAGAATACAGGATTCTATTTGGAAATGTTTGACTAGAAAAGACATAATTCCTTCTAATACTCCTTTTGTGTGGTGTACAAATACCAAAATAATACAATTTTAATACCATTTTGGGACAAAAAAAATTCCAAGTTCCATTTATCATCTTATTTAACTTTTAACAACTCAAATTTTTACACTTTTATATAAATTTTATGGATTTTGAAATAAGGGTAAAATGGATATGATTTTTTTTGGGGGGGAAATATACTTTATTACTTCATCTAGGAACTGTTTGGAACAAAAAATACAGCCTCATTAGAAATCAGCTGGTTACATTCAGGTATGTGATCTACATCACAACTATATGAGTTGATCAAAGAATGTTTCACCATGAGATGTGCTGCCATATTACCTTCTATATGAGTGAATGTGAATTCGATATGCTTCCCTGACAGACGAACTTCTTCCTGGATGATATGGAGATCATATAGTCTCCACAGTTTGAGCTTGATCCCGCCCTTGAGGATTCTATGAACAGTTAATGAGTCCCCTTCAACAGTTAATGATGATATTCTCAACTCTGAGGCGTTTGGCTAGTAGAACTCCTTGAAGAATGGCTTCCGTGTCAGCGAGAAGGCTCATATCCTCTTCAACAGTGCGATAGCAATGTATGGAGCATGATTTGGTTGCAATAAATCTTCCTGAGTCGTCTCTGGCGACCGCTGCCGCACCAATGGATGTGGAGGCGACTGCCCCATCAATGTTGATTTTAAGAAAGTCCGCGGGTGTCACGACCCGCACCCTGTTTAGGGACACGAGCACGTGGGTACGTCCAGCCTACGCCGCAGTATCGGCGGTATAACGCTGTAAAGGTCATCTAGAATATATAGAATCTAAGACACAATAATATAATCTGTCATCTCCGCACGGAGGAATATAAACACAACTCAATCACATAAATCTAAGGAAGATAGGCACGAATATGATAAAGAAACAAGATGAATAAATAGTCTGAAATAGTGCTGAGTCACAATCACAAGTTCAGAATTTAAAGACATAACACAAGATCCCAAATAAATACTACAAGTCTCGAAGTATCAAGCTGGAATATAATCCAGACAAAATCTAGCTAAACTAAGTCACTATAGGCTGTGCGTCCTCTATGAGCACCGGGTCCACAGGCTTGTCTTGGTCGTAGGTTCCATCTATGCCAAACCCATAGTAGGTCAGACAATCAGCATCTAAATCCTCTGAAAAATAATGGGGGTTATCCTGTCAGGATATGAGCAAGTACAAACACCAACAATAGTTCCATGTGAATTGATAAATACTATAAGAGACAATTATAATGAAATAAATGATGAATGTCAAAACTGGAAGTAAAACTGTATAAAAGAACTGAATAGCATATCATGGGTGAGATGTAAGGTAAAGCTGGAATAAGCAGTAAATATAATCTGATGTACGATGTAAACCTATAAAGTAAGTACCATGAGATATTAAAGCGTTATGTGATCGGCTTGGGTCAAGATCAGGCTGTTCCATTTGACCGATTATGCACAGGTAGTATAATAGTGTAGAGATCAGGCCGGCCAAAATGGAAAGTTATGCACAAGTATAGTATAAGGCCAGGCTACACCCTACGTGTGGTGAGGGTGGAGCTATGCACAAGTAATAAACAAGTAGGAATAATGATCACATAACCTCTAATAACTCCACATCTCCGAGTAGTATAATGGATCCAAACATGACACGGGATTCGAAGAGCAGAGGGCCAGTCCACTCCCAAATCGGTGTCTATACAAGTACAGGAAACAATATCGAACAATGTACTCATATACCAGGTAAACCGGGAATGACATCTCATGACGAGATTCAATGTATACTAGTCTGTGTATTCTCGTGTCGAGAATTAAGTATAACACTACAACTGAATCGGATATAGTAGATATCAAAGCAATGAAAACTATCAGAGAATGTACTTGCCTGAGGTCCTGAGCTGAAAAAATCGAAACTACAAACCACTCAATGAGCCACGAAAGGTCAACTCGCACAATAGTCTCCTATTACTGAAACAGACATTTCCAACATTTTCAGAATGATCAAATTAGTTAGAAACGCCTACCCATAAGTCCAATTCTGGACACAAGGACAAAACGGTAATTTTGGACCAAAACGATGTCCGTCGTTGGACCCGCTTTGCACCGAAAAAAGTGCCGATATCTATGGTCTCTAAAGTCAACAAACTATATGTCTATAGGTTCGGTTTGACGAGACGAACCCAACCGTATGTCCAAAGTTGGATTCCAATGGGCCGTGCACAAATTTGTCCGTTGGATCGGGTCGCGGGTCCGCCAAAATAGCGTTCCGGTCGACCTTCTCAGATTTGGACCAAACTTGGTATACATGAGCAGAAAAATGATATGGTCCTGTTGGCGTATCTTTCGTCTCGATATGACGAGCGTGCACAAAGTAATTGACAAATTTACAAAAAGGCCGATACGTTGAATTTTGACGGATACGCATCAAATTCGTCGCGCACACGCGACCAATTTGAATTCCATCAAAGCCCACACGTCCATGAAGTCGATACGCACCTTTCGATGCTTTCGATTCGTGACCACGTTGCCCGGGTTGACGGGACGGACGGTGTATCGGGACAATTTTCCTAAAATTTTAGTTTTAAAAACCAATTTTTTTCTCAATCTTCACAAACCAATAACTTCCTGTATAATACATGAAAATTAAATCTAAAAGAAGGTTTCTGATCTCCTATATGTTGTCTACAAGTGTCTTCAGAAGTTTTTCCAAAGTTCGTGATATTCTGATCGTAAATCGACCGCAAACATAGTGTTTCGGGACAGTTTCTAAACCCAAAAAATCAAAAATTTTTTTATTTTGGAACTCGCTTTTCGTCGCACATGATGCGAATCGGCACGAACTATTTGAAGAGGATTAAAGAAAGATTTTGCAGATACAATGCTCTTAGTGGACGAACCCATAGGAGCTCAGGATTCTCAATAAACCTCCATAGTAGTTTACTAATGAGAGCTTTGTTGACCCAATCCAATTTCCTAATGCCGAGGCCTCCATCTTTCTTAGGTTGGGTAATCTTATCCCATCTTAGGAAATGCAGTTGCCTCGCATTAGTGTCGTGTCCCCACCAGAATGTCCTTTATTGTTTCGTCATTTTGGCAATGGTATCTTTTGGGATCAAATAAGTCGACATGTAGTAAATATGAATGGATCCAAGTGTTGCCTTTATGAGCGTGGTACGCCCTGCATGGGATAATGCTTTGCTCTTCCAGCCTTGTAATCTGTTGCTACATTTCTCAATAAGTTATGAGAAAGTAGCCCTTCTAGATTTCGAAGGCAAGAGAAGATGGCCTAAGTACTTTTCTTCTTCAGTCATCATAGTAAAGTGCAAGGTAGATGCTAATGTAACTCGGTCCCGCTGTGGAACCCCTTTGCTAAAGTGAATGCATGATTTGTCATAGTTAATCTTTTGCCCCAACCATGTAGAGTACGTTTGAAGGATTTCATGGACTATAGCTAACGAAGAAGTAGAGACCTGTCCGAAGATCATGATATCGTCTGCAAATAGTAGATGAGAAATAGGAGGCACGTACCTATTCAACCGAATGCCATGAAATATATTTTCACATTCATATATGCCGAAGAGTCTAGATAGGACTTTCGAGCATAGAACAAATATAAACGGAGACATGGGGCACCCTTGTCTTATTCCTCTTGATGGTACAAAATACCCCTCCGGAGATCCATTGACAAGAATAGAGTAGGTAGGCGATTTGATGCATTCCATTATGAGAGCATTCGATCTCCCTTGTATTCCCATGCCATGAACACCCTCTCAATAAAAAGACCAAGATAGCCGATCGTAGGCCTTAGACATATCTATCTTGAGTACATATGAGTCCTTAGCCTTGCCGAAGAATTTTATATTATGGATGATCTCCTGGACAACAATGATATTATCAGAGATTTGTCTTCCTGGTGTAAATGCGTTTTGGAAAGGGGATATCAGCCTATTCATAAATGGTTTGAGGCAACTTGTCAATAATTTGGAGATGACCTTGTACGTTACATTGTACGCAATCGGTCGGAAGTCCACGAGAGTGCTGGCGTTCATCTTCTTTGGGAGATAGTCGATCGTAGGCCTTAGACATATCTATCTTGAGTGCATATGAGTCCTTAGCCTTGCCGAAGAATTTTATATTATGGATGATCTCCTGGACAACAATGATATTATCAGAGATTTGTCTTCCTGGTGTAAATGCGTTTTGGAAAGGGGATATCAGCCTATTCATAAATGGTTTGAGGCAACTTGTCAATAATTTGGAGATGACCTTGTACGTTACATTGTACGCAATCGGTCGGAAGTCCACGAGAGTGCTGGCGTTCACCTTCTTTGGGATCAGGACTAAGTTGGTGTGGTTTAACTTTGGAGGGAGTTAGACTTTGTTAAAGAATGTTTGGACCATCTCCGCAAGGTCGTTGCCTAAGATCGACCAATGTTTCTGGTATATCGCCGCAGGGAAGCCATCCGAACCTGGGGCCTTCATCGGCCCCATACTTTGTAGTGTCTCCTTGATGTCGTCCTGATGAGGGGTGTCTCCTAGAGCTGTGTTTTCCTCTTCTGATATGGGACTGTTGGAGATTATAAAAGAGGGATCCATCGGTGAAACTTCCTCGTTCCATAAAATGTCTTTGAAGTGTCTGATGAGCATTTCTGCAATCTTGTCATGGTCATAAACCCAGCTGTTGTCTGGTGTCATCATGGAGCGGATTTTATTCTGTCTTTTCCTCATTGTGGCTTTCGCATGGAAATACTTAGTGTTTTTATCACCATCTTTGATCCATCTACATTTAGCTCTTTGACACCAATATGTTTTCGATAGATTGTAGGTCATTGATATCTGCATTGATCATTTGTTCATTCCAAAGTGTTTGATCCGATACAGGCATATATTGAATAGTAATGTCACGACCTGATCCCAAATAATTGGGTCGAACCGGATCATGCCCAGCCTGCACCGTTGTTGAGACGGCGGCAGTAAGCTGTATCCACTATTGCAGGTAATCACAACAACATCTAAATATTTGTCACAACTCAATATTCGGGAATTTAAAACTTTATTCAACATCTGAAAAGTACAACCGGAATAGATAGACTGAAATAAAATGTTGAATTCAAATTATCAAAATTCTAAAACAACCAATCTGGAAACAGAAAATCTAGCTAAGCGATCGGCTCATCGGCCTCAGGTCCTGCGTCCTCCAAAGGGGACTTTGGCAACACCACAGGTGACAGAACTGGGTCATAATAGCTGTTGTATAACAGCTCAGCATCCTCAATACCCCCTAAAAATGTTATCTCCAGTCAGGAGGGAGCAAAGTACAATTCATGATAATCTAACAATTAAAATAATAATAGAATCATGCACTTTTAAACAATTTGAAAATAAACAGTTCTCCAGCAGTTAAAACATTGTGATGTGAATAGGCAATGAATATGACCGGCTTGGGTTGTACAGTGAAAGATATGGCTTATCCCCGTGTGTAAGAGGGGTAAGCTCGCACAGTTCTAAGTTATTATTTGGATGTGGTCATACTCATTACACTACTCCCCCAGTCCCCAAACAGTTACAGTAGTTACAGTAGTTACAGTCAGTTCTCTCAGAGAGAGTTCCGTGTTGCATCGTGGTTTAAACTTGCAATAAAACGATTATTAAATAATTGTAAACTAACACAAAATATACTTGCCTTTGTTTACGACTGGAAACGGTGTTGGTTCCAGGAAGATGCTAGGTTCGTCTCCGAGATCCTACAGTTGGAGAACTTGACTTAGAACCATTAAAACCAAGCTAGGTGTGCTAGTTGCAATCTCTAGTAGCAGGTCCTAGTCAGATTTTAAGTTTGTTTATTCTACTGCTAACGGTTTACGACGCGTACTACGTTGATTCTTCATTTAGTCGGATAGCCAGTTCTGGTTTTACTTGGAAAAATCGTCGTTACCGGTTAATTCGCAAAACTTTGTATTTTTAATATTATATATATAAAACTATATTTTCTTTCAATGATAAAACGTGGGTTTTGTTAATTATAAATATTTTAATCAAGTTATTTTATCGTGAGAAATCCTTATTAATTTATACAAAATATTTATCAGTCATTTTGTTACGAAGCGCCTAATAATATAAATGATAAAACCATCCAGAAAATTAAAGCAAAACAACCCAGAAAATAAATGAAAAACCTAGACTACGCAATACAGGGGCACAGCTGACAGAATAGGAATCTGGGCTTATGCCCTTACAAATTATTGAATTTAAATAAGAAATAGACCTGGGTTAGTCCTGAAATCTCTCCTACAATTTAATTATAAATAAAGATAAAAATTAAAATAAATTAAATAGTGCGTCTCAGATATTGGTCCAATCGTCATATAGGCTAATGCCTCAACGTCCGGGCGAAACCGGTTTCGTTTGCACTTAGCCAGGGCCCATTGACCAATACGGTCGTCGCCCAAAAATCC
Source organism: Iris pallida (assembly GCA_029216955.1). Taxonomy (NCBI): domain Eukaryota; kingdom Viridiplantae; phylum Streptophyta; class Magnoliopsida; order Asparagales; family Iridaceae; genus Iris; species Iris pallida. The sequence goes on along the minus strand of JANAVB010031417.1, from coordinate 14,790,564 downwards.
AAAACGATATTTTTTTTCCGAAAACCATTTTAAAACCATTTTAAAAATTATATAATTAAATTTTATAGAAAAATCCGGCAACACTTCCTCTATTTTCGGTCAACCCAAAAACTGGAAAAGTGTGCCAATATTTTCCTGCAAGTATCCCAAACCAGGGAAATCCAATATATATATATATAAATAATCACAAATCATTCCAATATTAATTCGGAACAACTCGAAACGAATTCGGAAATCCGAAATCAACCCAGAAAACATCACAGCAACAATTCGGAAAAATTCGAAAACCAAATATTCCCAGAATTCTTTTCCGAAAGCTTCGGAAAAATCTAAACCAAACTAACATAGGCTTTCCCGAAAGTTTCTCGGAAAATCCTGGAAACAAAACGTAACTCAAAATCGAATTCCCGAAGGAAATTCGTGGACCAATCTCATCATAGACTACAAAATGGGACGGGACAGAGGAGTTATACCTTGGGTTGCTCGGCTAGAGCTCTCAGATGCAAATTAAAGAAATAATAAACGCGGACAGCAAGAACCCAGCTCAGAAAATGCACAGGAAGCGCAGACAGCAGACCGGGCCGCAAAGAATGCGCTGGACAACGTCCGAACAGCGGACAACAACTCGGAAACCCGTGGACAGCGCTGGACAGTGCTGTCCAGATCAGCGGTGCACGGGCTCTGGATGGCGACGCTAGGGCACGGCCGAACAGGGGCTGGCGAACGACGGAGAACGCCGAAGAGGGGCCGGGATCAGCGCGGAGGTGCGCTGGAAGGGGGTCGGGGTGCTGGAGTGCGGCCGAGAGAGGCGCCGCGAAAGGGCGGCCGGCTGGGGAGTCGCGGGGGTCGGCGGGATGGCGGGGCGCGCGGGTCGGCACCGGGAGTCGCGGATGGGGGCGTGCTCGGGTCGGCCGGGAGTAAGCTCGGCCGAGAGGGTTTGTGAGTAGGGAGGTTGTTCTATGGAGGAGGGAACTAGCGAGGGAGAGAGGAAGTAATGGTGGTGGAGAGTTTGGTTTTGTTTAAGAAGTGAGAAAGTGGAAGTTGGGGGATGGGAGAAATGTGCTGGAATGGTGCTCGTGGGGGTGGTGGTAGTGAACGTGTGTGGAGTTATAAGGGGAGAGTGGGGTTAAATGTATGGTGAAGGGTGCTGTGGTGTTCCTCTTTATGAGGTGGTTATGGGTATGCTGAGAGTAAAAGTAGAGGAGAGAAATGAGGGGAGAGGGGGAGTTGGTCCAACGTGGACCAGCTCAAGTTTTCTTTTTTCTTTTTTTTAAAGAAATCAGAATTTCAAATGAACGGAGGAGGTTCAGGTCGGGTCTGGATTTCGGAAAGCTGGTCCAGGCTCGGGTCAGGTCAACAACCAAAAAGCCAATTATAAATTTTGAAATTAATTTTTAAACCCACAATTATTAGTAATAATAATAGTAATAATAATATAATAATAATATTAAATTACGAAACGAAAACTGGGTTTCACAATCTTCCCTCCTTAGAAAATTTCGTCCTCGAAATTAAAGGCAGGGTTAGGGGTAAACTCAAATCAAACAGGTACGGGTACTACGCCCATAACTCAGGTCCAACAATAAGAATTTCCAAGGCAGTCATGGATGAGACGGTTTAAGGACAAGTTTCATTTATGATATCATCCATGCAGAAAAATACGAAAGCGAACCAAAGTACACGAGGTTGATCAGACCATCATGTACCGGTCCTGATTAAACAATATATTAGTGGGTGCACCCAATAAAATACTGTCATGATCAAGCTTGATAAAGAAATAGCTTGCAAAACTAGGCTAACTTAGCAGCATCAGTCAAGTTTAGAACGAAAAGATAAGAAATAGGAGTTATGTGATGACTCAATTTTCTGATCTTCTTCTCACCTCTGACTACGCTTGCTACTGGTTTCTCTGGCACTGAAAGGTTGAGTCCAATCTTCAGCTCTGAATTATCCAAAATGTGACTCGGATCCGAAATGTAGCGTCTGAGATGTGATACGTAGAAGACGTTGTACACACTCTCAAGATTAGCTGGTAGAGCTAACCGGTACGCTACTTTTCTAACCCGTCTTAAAACTTCAAATGGCCTGATGTACCTGGCCTCAATTTCCTAGCTCCGTCAAAACTGATCGTTCCTCTGGTAGGAGAAAACTTCAAAAAAATGCTATCTCCTTCTTCAAACTCCACTGGTCGATGACTACTACAACCCAAAGCTTCTGTCTGTCTTGGGCAATTCTGAGCTTACATTCACCTTCTCTACTGCGTCAGTCACCATCTCTGGACCCAGCAGTACTCTTTCTCCTATGTTTTCCCATGCAAGTGGAGTGCGGCAACGACATCCATAGAGTGCCTCGAACGGTGTCATACCGATGCTAGCTTGGTAGTTGTTGTTGTAAGAGAACTCTACCAAGTGCAAATGGTCTTCCCAAGACCCTCCGAATTCCAAGACGCAGGATCTCAGCATGTCTTCAAGCGTCTGGATTGTTCTCTCTGATTGTCCGTCAGTCTGGGGATGGTAGGCGGTGCTGAACTTCAGTTGTGTTCCCAAACTATCATGCAAACTCTTCCAAAAGTGAGAGGTAAATCTAGTATCTCTGTCAGACACAATACTTATCGGAACTCCATGAATTCGGTAGATGTGCCACATGTATAGTGCCGCCAACTTCTCGGTGGATAAACCAACTTTGAAGGGGATAAAGTGAGCTGACTTCGTCAGTCGGTCCACGATAACCCAAATGGCATCCTTCCCTCCTTGGGAACGAGGCAGTCCCGACACGAAATCCATTGTGATGTGCTCCTACTTCCACTCCGGAATGTCAGTGGCTGTAGAAGTCCCATGGGTCTCTGTCTGCTAGCCTTCACTTGTTGACAAATTAAACATCTAGCAACATACCTGGCCACGTCTTTCTTCATTCCAAACCACCAAACAATGGTACGCATATCCCGATACATCTTGTTAGCTCCAGAATGTATGAAATATTGCGACTGGTGTGCTTCCTATATCAGCTCGTTCCAGATGCTACGCAGAGCCTCATACCATTCTTCAGTGCTCCATCGCTGACGATTGAGAAACCCTCAAGTGTTCCTGCCAATACTTGATCTCTAAGTTTGCAAAGTGTCTCGTCTTGAAACTGCGTCTCCTTGATTTTGTCCATCAGACTCGAGCTCACTTGCAACTTCATCAACAATGAATCAGCATCCAGCTCCTTCCTTCCAGGCAGTATAATCTCCAGTCCAAGCTTCTCGATGTCCTCTAGCAGGTGCCGCTCCTTGGTCAAAAAATATCGCCATAGGGTATCGACTAAGTGCATCTGCGACCACATTAGCCTTACCCGGGTGGTACTGTAGATCGATCTCAAAATCCTTCATCAGCTCCAGCCATCTTCTTTGCCTCATGTTCAGCTCCTTCTGAGTGAAAACATACTTCAGACTTTTGTGGTCTGTATATATTTCCACTCTCTCTCCATATAGATAATGCTTCCATAGCTTCAGAGCAAAGATGACTGCCGTAAGCTCCAGATCATGTATAGGATAGTTCTTCTCATGAGTCCGTAATTACCTAGATGCATAAGCAATCACTTTTCCATGTTGTTGAAGAATGCAACCCAGTCCTTTACCTGAGGCATCACTGTAGATTGAGAAACCACCAGTTCCTGCGGGTAGCGCAAGGATTGGTGCAGTGGTAAGTCTCTTCTTCAGCTCCTCAAATGATGCCTGGCAATCTTCCGTCCAGATGAACTCTTCATTCTTCCGAGTGAGCTTCATCATCGGCTCAGCAATTATGGCAAAATCCTTCACGAACTTCCGGTAGTAGCCAGCCAAGCCCAAGAAACTCCTGATTTCAGCAACTGAGCTTGGGGTAGACCACTTCTCAACAGCGGCTATCTTCTTCGGATCCACCAAAATTCCTTCTCCTGTGACAACATGGCCAAGAAAATTTACCTTGTCTAGAAAGAATTCACATTTGGAAAGCTTACCATACAGCTTCTCCTTCCTCAAAGTTTCCAGAACTTTCCTGAGGTGCTCTTCGTGCTCCTCTTCCGTCTTTGAATAGATCAGAATGTCATCGATGAAGACAACGACAATTTGATCTAGATATTCATGGAAAACCTTGTTCATAAGGGTTCATGAACACCGCAGGAGCATTCGTCAGTCCAAACGGTATGACCAATAATTCAAACTGCCCATACTTGGTGTTGAATGCCGTCTTGGGAATATCTTCCTTCCTGACCCTGATCTGATGGTAGCCAGATCTAAGATCAATTTTTGAAAACATCTTGGCTCCGCTCAATTGATCAAATAGGTCATCGATCCGGGACAGAGGGTACTTGTTCTTGATGGTGATATTGTTCAGCGTCCGGTAGTCGATGCACATCCGTACTGTTCCGTCCTTCTTGGGAACAAACAAGACAGGTGCTCCCCAGGGTGAAGCTCCGTCTCGAATGAATCCCAGAGCCTTCAGTTCATTGATCTGGTCCTTCATCTCCTTGACCTCCTTCGGGTTGACTCTGTAGCATCCCTTAGAAATAGGGGGAGAGCCGGGGACTAGGTCAATGGTGAACTCTATATCTCGATCTGGAGGTAATCCGGGAAGACTATTAGGGAAGACATCTACCATAAAGGTGTAACTAAGAATTTTATTCATGTAGAGAATTACAGCAAAAACTCTTATGATTGATCTAAGGACATCCTGTTACAAATTCTTATAACAATAGATAATGCTATTCAGCAGTCCTAGGTACTATTCTTCATGGTTCTGGCTCTTGCATGAGCAGTCTCCAACTGCTTCATCTTCTATGAACCTCGAGTCTGCATCATGCCTTATTGTAGGAGGCAAGGTCTGCTGGATAGGAAGAGAGTCCCTAGGTTGTGGCCTAACAGGTGTTGCTGGGATATGTGCTCTGGTTTGATGGAAAGATAAGGGGCAGTCCTTTACCCGATGTTCAGCAGATCCACATGCCAAATATTTCCCCAATCTCTTGCGACAAATATTGGCTTGGTGACCAAGCCTTTTACAGTAGTCACAAACCAATAGCTTCTTACAATATGACTGCCGGATAGGGCTCAATTATCTTCTAGATTCAGGGGTATCCCTCCTAGGACGAGGTTCCGCTCCAACTTGGTTTAAGATAGCTAAGGCTACATCATTGTCGTTCTTCATGACTTCTCTCATGATATTCATCTGTTCCTGCTGGGCTTCAGCTTGAGCCTTCTGGAACTCCAGGATTTCTTAAAATAGGGCAACCATTTGGGAGATGTTTGCTGGTACTGGTGGAGCAACAGGAATGGGTACTTCACCAAGAAAATGCAACTCAGTTTGAGAAGAGGTAGGAATCGCCAGTGTAGTGAAAACTTCACTGGATGCATTATGGGGACGGTCAATCAGCTGCGAGGGAATAAACCCTGGACTTGGTTGAGGAGATGGGGTATGATCCGGAGATGACACCTCATCGCCAGCAGGATTGGTCTTGTCAATGGTCATTCTCTGGAAGGTTTAGGATGCAAACATAAGCAAGGTATCCTACCAGTCTATAATCAAACAAAAATATTTATGTATATAATTCGGACCTATGTTGTGACAAATCAAGGTTCTAGTGTTCTAATTGTTTCTAGGTATATTTTCCTAAGTTGTTGAGACCTGCATGGGCCACCACTAAAAACATGTCACGACCCGATCCCAAATAATTGGGTCGAACCGGATCATGCCCAGCCTGCACCGTTGTTGAGACGGCGGCAGTAAGCTGTATCCACTATTGCAGGTAATCACAACAACATCTAAATATTTGTCACAACTCAATATTCGGGAATTTAAAACTTTATTCAACATCTGAAAAGTACAACCGGAATAGATAGACTGAAATAAAATGCTGAATTCAAATTATCAAAATTCTAAAACAACCAATCTGGAAACAGAAAATCTAGCTAAGCGATCGGCTCATCGGCCTCAGGTCCTGCGTCCTCCAAAGGGGACTTTGGCAACACCACAGGTGACAGAACTGGGTCATAATAGCTGTTGTATAACAGCTCAGCATCCTCAATACCCCCTAAAAATGTTATCTCCAGTCAGGAGGGAGCAAAGTACAATTCATGATAATCTAACAATTAAAATAATAATAGAATCATGCACTTTTAAACAATTTGAAAATAAACAGTTCTCCAGCAGTTAAAACATTGTGATGTGAATAGGCAATGAATATGACCGGCTGGGGAGTCGCGGGCGTCGGCGGGATGGCGGGGCGCGCGGGTCGGCGCCGGGAGTCGCGAATGGGGGCGTACTCGGGTCGGCCGGGAGTAAGCTCGGCCGAGAGGGTTTGTGAGTAGGGAGGTTGTTCTCTGGAGGAGGGAACTAGAGAGGGAGAGAGGAAGTAATGGTGGTGGAGAGTTTGGTTTTGTTTAAGAAGTGAGACAGTGGAAGTTGGGGGATGGGAGAAATGTGCTGGAGTGGTGCTCGTGGGGGTGGTGGTAGTGAACGTGTGTGGAGTTATAAGGGGAGAGTGGGGTTAAATGTATGGTGAAGGGTGCTGTGGTGTTCCTCTTTATGAGGTGGTTGTGGGTGTGCTGAGAGTAAAAGTAGAGGAGAGAAGTGAGGGGAGAGGGGGAGTTGGTCCAACGTGGACCAGCTCAAGTTTTGTTTTCTTTTTCTTTTTTAAAGAAATCAGAATTTCATATGAACGGAGGGGGTTCAGGTCGGGTCTGGGTTTCGGAAAGCTGGTCCAGGCTCGGGTCAGGTCAACAACCAAAAAGCCAATTATAAATTTTGAAATTAATTTTTAAACCCACAATTATTAGTAATAATAATAGTAATATTAAATTACGAAACGAAAAATGGGTTTCACAAGTAAGGAGTCGTTTATGAAGGGCTTCAAGACGCTGCTTGATGTTTCCAGATTTACTCCTCCTCTATTGATGAATCTTAGAAAGTTTGTACCTGTGTAAAACCCTAATTCTAAATAGATTAATTAAATTGGGAATTACAGGATCTATTATTTGGCTTATTCCTATTAGTGAATTATTATTATTATTATTATTATTATTATTATTATTATTATTATTATTATTATTATTATTATTTTGGTCGATTAATTAAATTATTTTAGTTATTTTAGAATTATTGATTGATCGGATCGCTTCTTCGTTCAGGCCCAGAGACCCAACCCAACTCCTCACAAACCCAAACCCAAAAAAAAAAACCATTCCTTTAGAAAAAACAATTAAACACTCACTCACCCCCACCCATCCCACGTACAGAACTCACCCCCTCCCACTCTTTCCTTTCCATCACTCATTTTTCCTCTCTTCCCCTCATTTCCTAAAACTTCCTCCTCACCTTATCCCACTCTTCCTCCAATCTCTCTCCCTATCCCTATAACCACTCTTTCCCTTTCCTATTCCCTTTTCCCACAGAATCAACCCCTCTCTCCTTACTCCCCTTCCAAAACCCATCGCTTCCCCAAGCTCCGCCCAAGCCCTGCCGTCCGCGACCACCCGACCCCACCTCCGATCCGCCGTCGCTCGGCCCCCGGTGCCTCCGCCTGCCTCCCGCGACTTCCTCCGGCCAGACTCCCGCCCGCATGAGCCCCCGAGGCCGCGCCCCGTCCAGCCGAGCTCCTCGGCCGCCATCCCCGGCGACCCCCGAGGCCAACCCGCGCCCCACGCCTCCCGTGACTCCCTCCGACGGCTCCCGCCCGCGCGCGCTGTTCCCGAGGCCAGCACCTCCCGAGGCCGCCCCTGCCTCGTCCGACCCCGCTCGGTTCCGTGCGCCGGATCCCGACCAACTTCCAGCGGCTCATCCGAGGCCGCGCCCTGTTTTCCGTCGGCTCGTTCCCATCGGGCCAGCGCTGTCCCGCCGGCCAGATCCGTCCCCGGCGACCCCCGAGTCCCCGTGTCGCTGGCCAGCACCTTCCCGGCGTGGCCCCGAGCCCTGTCGGCTCCGCCCCAGCACTGCCCCGAGTTCCGCAGCGCTTTTTCGAGCCATTTTCCGCTGTCCGCGGATTTATTTCTTCTAATATTTTCATCTGAGAGCTCTAGCCGAGCAATTGAGGTATAACTTCGTGTCCCCGTGTCCCTCCCGTAGATAGTCTGTGATGACGCGGTCCCGATCCCGTTTCGGGATTCGGTATTTTGATATACTGTTGCTTTTGGATGATACGTAGAGTATCGGTTACGTCGCGGCGTATTTTCTATTTTGGTTATTTGTGCTGTGGTTGGTTTGGGTTGGATATTCATTTTTGGGTTGGTAATTAGTGATCCCTGGTTTGGGATATTTATTTGTGTTGCGGATTGGCATCCTCCCAGGATTGGGTTGTCTCAATTACAGAGGAGATGCTGTCCAAATTTTTAGAAAACATTTAAAAAAAAGGGGATTTTCTTATTAAAAATTAGCAATTTGAATAAAACCTATTTTTCAAAGAAAATCGATCTTTGCAAAATGATTTATAGATTGGATTTTGTTGGTTTTTAGATTTTATAGATTTTGTATCACCAGTTAGGCGACGACCATATCGGTCGAATGAGCCTCGGCGAAACGCAAATACTACAGGGTTTCCTGTACGTTGAGACGTTAGCCAGCAACATGAGATTGCACGACCAAGTCTGAGACTCTTTAATTTTTAAATTAATTATAATTTATTTTAGAACTGGTACTGCTTTTAGTATTTATGGTGCAGGGGCTCGGCCTACTATTTGGACCGTTCGCGGTACTCAGAGCTCGCCTTAGGAATTAATTAATTTATGTAAATAATTTGTAAAGGGCATAAGCCAGTTTTTCTTTTATTTCTCTGTGACCCTGTATTGTGTAGCGTAGCTTTTTCTTAATTTTCTGGAATGTTGATTTCGCTGTTAAACGCGTAGAATATAAAATGGATATAAATATTTTATGAAGAAAAATTAATAAGTTTTCTCACAATAAATAATCTGGTAATTTAGCAATTTATATTTTTCCTCATTTAAAGAAAAGTCTAGTTATATATATATATATATATATATATATATATATATATATATATATATATATATATATATATATATATATATATATATATATTAAATACAAAGTTTTGCCAAATTAACCGGCAATTGCTATTTTTCTCAATTAATCAGTAACCGACTTATTCGATTAAAATGATAACGAACGTAGTTTGCGACTTTAGACAATTTTCGGTAGATTAATTAATAACTTAAAATCTGACTAGGGTCTGCTTCTAGAGATTGTAACTAGCACACCTAGAATGGTTTCATTATGGTTCTAAGTCAAGGTTCTCAACTGTAGGATCTCGGAGACATACTTGATTTCCTCCTCCGTACCGACATTTCCGATCCAGTCAATTAACAGAGGTAAGTTAAGGTTATATTTTCTTGTATTTTATTTAGTAATTGTCAAGTTGCATGTTAAACCACATTGCTACACGGAACCCTCTCCTAGGGTTCAAATATTGATTGATATTGATTGTGCAGGAATTGGAGGAATAACGTTTATGGCCAATACCCCTCATATTACATAATTGTGCGAGCTTACCCCTCTTACACACGGGGATAAGCCGTATCGGGTCGCTAGGATGCTATTGTACAACCCAAGCCGGTCATAGACGTCTACACATTCAAATCATATTATTTTAAATTGATAAATTGCTGGAAAATATTGTTTCAACTGTTTAGCCTGTACTTTTCTATTATTATTTGAAATATGAGATACATATTCATACTTGCTCCCTCCTGACTGGAGATCCACATTTTTAGGTGACATTGAGGATGCTGAGCTATTGTACAATAGCTACTATGACCCGGTATTGTATCATGTGGTGTTGCCAGAGTCCCCCTTGGAGGACGCAGAACCTGAGGCCGATGAGCCGACCGCTTAGCTAGTTATTTCCAGTTTTCTAGTTTTATTGTTTTGGAGTTTGTTAATTTGAATTCAGTTCTTTATTTCAGTTCTTCCATTTCCAATTGTACTTTTCAGTTGTTGAATAAAAAGTTTTAAAATTTTCGTATATTCGAGTTGTGACAAATGTATAAATGTTGTGAATACCTGCATATAGAACAGCATACTGTCGCTGTCTCACAACGGTGCAGGCTGGGCATGATCCGGTTCGACCCAATAATTTAGGATCGGGTCGTGACAACCTGAGTTTGCGAACCAGATAATGGTCCCCCTTTGCATTAGCTTCTTTCCAGGTAGTCTCGAGTTGCTCGGAGAATGTAGCGTCTGCCATCCAATGAGTTTCAAATCGCAGAAGTCGTTTCCTCTTTTGGAGTCGATTAGAAGTGTTAAGAAGTATGGGATTGTGATCAATGTTGACCCTTGGTAGAGTAGACATTATAGTATGTGGGAATATACAACACCATTTGGAGGTAGCAATGGCTCTGTCCAGCCGTTCCCTAATGTGATGCACTGGTCCTCTGCGATTAGACCATGTATAGGCTGGCCCTATACACCCTAAGTCGACCAGCCCGCAATGATTCATCATTTGTCGAAAGGATTGTGCTGCCTGCGCTGATCGAATCAAGCGCCTCCTTGCTTTTCCCCAGGTTCGAGAGTGGCGTTGAAATCACCAATACAACACCAAGGACAAGTGAAGTTATCAGACAGTGCCTTAATCTGTTCTCAGAGTTTTGGTCTTTCGTGTTTCTTCGGGTTTCCATAAATACATAGAAGAATCCGTGCCGGAGTATCATTCACGCCTTCGATCGAGAGGAGGATAAGATTTTGGGAGGAATAAGTAATGTTCGCTTTGATTGAGGAATCCCACACTAGCCAAAGTCCTCCGGACCGGCCTATGGGGGGGACGGAGAAGAAATTTTGGTAGCCTAGGTGAGGGAGGGTGAGTGTTGTGTGGTTGGGGGGGGGGGGGGGGGAGATGGTTTCGGAAATAAAGACGATGGATGGTCGGGTGGCGGAGAGAAATGAGCGTATCGTTTTAACTGTCGAGGTTGTGCCTGCTGAATGATGGCACCGTCAAAGCATGGAGAATGGGTCGGACCGGATAGGGGTGGATCCGGGCTGTGGAGTTGGTGGTTGGGGAGATCAATGGCGGAGGGAAATAAAATGGATATGAATTATTGTCTCATATTTCTACATGAGATATGCACATGTGGACCAATATGAATATGGTGTACTAGTGCACATGGGTGCACATAGGATAAAGAAGTGCATTCCTATTGGTCCACATGTGCATGACTCAGGTAGGAATACGAGTCAATGGCTCATATCCGGTTTGTAAAGCCCCTGATTTTTTTTAATAAACATTGTTGATGGATATTTGAAAATGAAAAATCATAATATTTTTATCCTTGTACTAAGGAGTTCCAATTATATATATATATATATATATATATATATATATATATATATATATATATATATATATATATATATATATATATATATATAGCAAATGACCTCTAGCCTAGTGGTTAAGAAAGATGCATGCGGCTCGAGCGGTCAGGAATTCGAATCCCAGTGGGAATGAATCCAGAAATAATTTACCTGGTTCCATATATATATATATATATATATATATATATATATATATATATATATATATATATATATATATATATATTAAGAATTGGTATCTTGTAAGAGTCAATATCAAAATCACTTTTATCAAGTTCAATTCCGTGGTAAGCACCACCATCATCCTTATCGTCCATATTGGTCATTAAGGGCCTATATATTTTGTTTGAAAAATAACCTTCACCCACACTTCCACATGAATGTTAGGGAGAAGAAGTAAATAAAAGACTTAAAACAACTACAATGTGCCAAAAATTACACTCATCCCCTCCCAAGTACAGCGTCAATGTTGGATTTGGACTTTTCCAAACCCCAGTTTTCAAAGAAAGCCCACAACTCCGATTTACCCAACAGGCCCGGTAGAAATAATGCATGTCCATGTGGAAATGCCCAATATAGGCCCATCCAAGAGTCTGGTTCAGGAATTAAAAGTTTCTCAAGGCAAGTGTATGCATATAGGCATACACTTGAATTGACTCTACACTACAATTTAAGATTGTCGCTAGAGGTTAGCAAACATAACTTTGGAATTCAATAAATTTGCTGGGCAAGTTCTGTGAAGTTGCACAATTGCAAAACGATATCTAAAGCTGATAATCCAATTAGACCAAACTTTTAAAAAGTTTTCCGACAAGCACCTATTCAAACAGAGTGACACCATATTGCGCCACCAATTTACATTAATGTTTTTTTTTTTTCCTTTTTCCTTCATTTCTATGATAGTTCCATATAACAACTTAGGTTATATTACATTCTATAGTCACTAATGGATTATATTCAATAAACAAAAAAAAAATCAATTTTTTTAAAAAAAAAAATGTAGACAAACAATGCACAGCTAGGGTATGTTTGGCAATGGTATTTTCACCCGTGTTGGAGGAATATTTTTGAGCTGATAGTTTACGAAGTGTTTAAAAAAATCTTGCTTGATAAATTTTTTTAAGTCATAGGCGTTGGTCGGTTAAAAAATCATCAAAAATATATTTTGGATATATTTATAAACACCTCAAATCGAGGTGTTTTAAGGTTTTTCTTTTTCTATATCATTATTAAAATATATATAACTACAACTACTAATACCCCGTTCATTTTTTCTTCTCATATTTGTTTCTCTTGGGATAGTCAGTTTATAACTGGTACTTTAAAAATATCTCATATTTGCTTGCCAAACAGACCCTTAGGCAATCATTTAAAATTAAGAATGTCATATGTCACTGCATTGATAATTATCAGTAAGTTCCATAAACAATACATGAAGAAGAAGTACACCAGCAAATTATTCCAGCAATCTAACAATTCAGTAGAAAATAGGTTCTAAGAACAGTCTTCCCATGTTACATACAAATTATGTAATTTAATATAATAAATCAGAACCAATAATCGAATCGATTGCCTATAATTGATCTACATGGAGTTGGTCTCTCAAATTATTGATCATTGAAAAGTGGACTTGGATTAGCTGTCAACAAACTAATAATCCGCAAAGGTCTTTGCATGAATGGGTTGGCAACTTGGCATGGTACCCCACATAAATATAGCCTGACATTTTGACTATCAATATTTGATAGGTCAAAAATAACCAAAGAATTAATATTTGCTCAATCATCTCCTACCAATGTTATCCATGGAACGTTTGGTACAAGTATATATATATATATATATATATATATATATATATATATATATATATATATATATATATATATATATATATATATATATATATATATGAAATGTCCAAAAATTGTAAAAGTTTAATGTAAAATCTACCGCAAAATAACATTTTATCGCATGTCCAGAATTAACGAAAAATATATAAAGGGAGTTCTGAATGACCTTTTTGCCCTTCTAATTTATTGAAAACACCCCCGAATCCTACTCTTCAAAAAAAAAAAATTCGATACTCACTTCTTCCATACGCCGCTCAGTTTCGAATATAGGTTTTCTCCTCCAAAATCTTCAAACTTTCCTTCAAAAACTCGTCGAAAAATTTCGGAAAGCCCGCCAAACGGTCAAACTGTTAATCTCAGGCCGACAAACGGTGGGACTGTTTATCTCAGGCTCCTCGTAAATACGCTCATTTTGCGACAAATCGGACCTCGTTTCGACCTCCAAGTCAAAAGTTATAGCCCTCCAAAGTTTCAACTGGCCATATCACGGAGAATGGTCGTTCTCCTTGTTAATATCATGGAGAATGGCAATTCTCCGTGTTAATATCACGGAGAATGGTCATTCTCCTTATTAAAATGACGGAGCATGACCATTCTCCGTGCTAAATTGACGGAGAATGTCCATTCTCCGTCATTTTAACACAGATAACCGTCATTTTAACACGGAGAATGGCCATTCTCCGTATTAGAAATCACAGAGAATGACCATTCTCCGCTCTTAAAATCACCGAGAATGACCATTCCTCGTGTTAAAATCACAGAGAATGGTCATTCTCCGTGTTAAAATCACAGAGAATCAAATATTCTTCGTATTAAAATGACGGAGAATGGCCATTCTCCGTCATTTTAACACGGAGAATGGTCATTCTCCGTGTTAAAACCACGGAGAATTGCCATTCTCCGTGTTAAAATGACGGAGAATGGTCATTCGATCTCCGTGATTTTAAGAACAGAGAATGGTCATTCTCCGTGATTTTAAGAACAGAGAATGTCCATTCTTCGTCATTTTAACACGGAGAATGGTCATTCTCCGTCATTTTAACACGAAGAATGGTCATTCTTCGTATTAGAAATCACGGAGAATGGCCATTCTCCGTTCTTAAAATCACAGTAACATGGAGAATGGTAATTCTCCTTGATTTTAACATGAAGAATGGTCATTCTCCGTGTTAAAATCACAGAGAATGATGGAGAATAGTTGGCAGAAACCTAATTTTTTATTTTTTATTTAGAAAATTTTTTGTCAGGAATAAAGAGTTTCGTTCTTCTTTCAAAACGATGCTAACTCTTATGGAAAAGAAAAAGAAGATCTTATCTCCACAATTGACCTAATCGCCGGAAAACTTCAAATCTCTCCAGGAAGATAATGATGAGCGATGATCGAAGTTCGACTGAAGAAAAATACAGTGAACTACGAACGATCTTTGCGATTTCTGCTGAAGATGAGAGCAATGTAATTCAGATCTCTCGCGAAGAAGAAGAAGACGAGAATCGCAATCCAAATATGAGTTTATGCGAAGGGGTAGTTATGGTATTATCAAAATGACAATTTTGTAAATACAGAGCACCTAAAGAGAATCTTGAAATATTTAACGTGGAAATATATAATTCTGTGCATTTCATAAAACCCATCATGCGGGTGGATTTTTCATAAAAACCAACCCCGAAATTAGGTTTCTCAGCAATTTCTCTCTCTCTCTCTCTCTCTCTATATATATATATATATATATATATATATATATATATATATATATATATATATATATATATATATATATATATATAATTTAGATTATAATAATTTATTTTTTAAAATTATAAATATTCGGATAAACAATTTACTCACAAAATATGATAATTTTATTCTTTCAGAATTGGTGGATATATTTTTTTTCCCGAGCAAACAAAAATTGTTACTTTTTTCCTTCTATTTTTTCTTTTTCTGTTTTTTTTTTTCAATCTCTGAAGATTTTCTTTTTCTTTTTCGTTTTTTTTTCATTTTAAAGATTTTTTTTTGTGTTTTTTCAGGTTGTCAAATATTTTTCATTTTTAGGTTTTTTTTTCAGTTTTTTTTATTTTTGTAAGAGTGATTTTTGTTTTTAGTTCATTTGTTACAATTGTTTTGTTTTTTCTTAATTTTTTGTATTTTATTTATTTATTTATTTATTATTATTTTTTGGGGGGAAAAATTTATAGAATTTACAAGCATGAAAAATAAAAAAAATTCAGAAAATTTAATTACCAAGAATTTTATTTTTGATTATATGATTTTTTTTTGACTATATAGTATTATTTCGTACCCTTAGATTATTTAAATAATATATACAAATAAAGAGGATCTTAATAGTATATACAAATAAAATTAATCTTACGAAATCTACATATGGAATCTCTGCCGAAATCTAACACATTTCACTTCCACATGTCAAACCTTGCTCACATTATTTCATTAACAACTGACAGTACTGCAAACAAACACAACGCGTTCAATTAATTGAATGTTCTTCCCAATTGGTCATAGAATCATCAAGCGAACAATAATAAACTAGAGCTAGCCTATGTGATTTGTACACGACGACCATCGCGTCAGCGCAGAAGAGCTCCTCTTGCATGTGGAGCTTACGTACGTACAAATCACATAGGTATGCGCAGGGACGGATGCAAACATTGGTTGGGGGTGGGTTTGAGTCCACCCCCTAATTTTTTTTTTTTAATAATCTAACAAATACTTCCATTCAAAATATTGAAACTAGTATATTCTTTCAATATTATTTTAACTAACAAATAATTCCATTTTTAGTATGAAACAGTAAAAAATTTAAGATATGCCTCCACCTTTTTAATTTTTTTTCTTCTGTTTTACATATGAGTGGAATATTTGCTAGATAGAAAACACAGTGGGAGTATATGCTAGTTTCAACATTTAGAATAAGAATATTTGCTAAATTATACCTTTTATTTTTTACTCTTTTTTTTCTATATAAATTTTATTTGTGATTTTTTATATAGGTTAGTCTACTTGTAGTCTGCCCAAATTTATGGTAGCCCACTCCAGTTACAAAAATAATATTTGGCTACAAATTTTTTTTGGTGATACCATCTTCCATTATGTGGCATATGACATGGTTGATGACATGACAACTCACATGACAAAATTAAACATTAAACATTAAATTAATATTAAAATTAATATTAATTTCAAATTAACATGAACATTAATATTAAAATCAACATTAATATTAACATTAAAATTAATATTAACATTAAATTAAAATAGAATTAATATTAAATTAGAATTAGCATTAAAATTAAAATTAAAATTAATATTAAATTAGAATTAGAATTAATATTAATATTAATATCAAATTAACGTGAATCCTAATATTAATAACGTTAACATTAATTAACATTAAACTAAAATTAAGATTAGTATTAACATTAACAATAATTTTTTTTGGACTATTAACTTTTTGTGTTAAAACATCATGTATGTCAGATACCACATAATGAAAAATGATATCGTCCAAAAAATTTGGGAGCCCAATAGTTTAATTGCTCCAGTTATAGTTTTCGGATTGGCCCTTGCGCAAGAGTGCGGGGACCGCAACAATGGAGCCATACGTACGTACATGCAGGTCTGGCCTCCATGTGACAGGAAGATGGAGATCGAAGTAGGGGTGAGCAACGGTTCGGTTCGGGTCAAACCGAACCGTATTAGAAAAAACCGAACCAAACCGAACCTTATTTGTACAGAACCGAAATCCGAACCATATTAGAAAAAAACCGAACCAAACCGAACCGAATTATTCGGTTCGGTTTTCGGTCGGTTCGGTTCAAGATGGATGAGATGGACCAACATTAATTTGCAACTTCTCCCATTAGTCGGTTCGGTTCAAGATAGATTAGCCGGAACCAAACCGAATCATAATAAAATAAATCTCATATTAGCAAGTTGTCAAATCACAACTTCTCCCATCTCATGTAGTCATTAAATGAAATTAAAACAAAAAGAAAAAATGTTCACTGCTTCACTTCTTCTCCCATCTCATGCAGTCAAAAATTGTTCACTGTTTCACAACTTCTCCCATCTAATATTTCCCAATAATTAATTACAAAGAGAAAAGGAAAAAAGAACTTTTGTTGTAACAACTTCTCCCATCATGTCAGCTGGAGCAACTTCTCCACTCAATGAAGCATAATGTTCCCAATAAAAAAAAAATAGAAAACAGAGAGTCAAAAATTGTTCACTGCTTCACAACTTCTCCCATCTCATGTAGTCATGAAATGAAATTTTAAAAAAAAAACAGAAACAAACTATCACAATCTAAGAGTCAAAAAAAAAAAAAAAAAAAAAAAAAAAACAGAAACAAACTATCACAGACTTGATTTCATGCTCTAGATGCAGCACGTCGACCCACTCGAGGTCGGAGATGGCTCTCCTCACGAAGGCTCTCCTGAGATCGACGACGACGACGACGACGCTGGCGTTGTGCTGTGCCTCGCCAGCGCCAGCTTCGTGAGCAGCATCGCCACGTCGGCGCAGCGGTGAGCGACACCGGAGCGCCGCGCCGGAGCACGGCGCGAGTCGCCGCAGTTGGAGACGACGACCCGGTTCGCGGCGACGACCGCGACGAACGCGGTGGAGTTGTCTTCGAGGAAAGGGAAGGAAGCCTTCTTTGAGGAGAAGGTGGAGAGAAAATATTAGAGGCGGCGGCAGCAGTTTGTGAATGAGAGGAGAGAGAGAGAGAGTTTGGTAGTGTTAGGGTTTTTTCTGTTCTTTTATACAATGGAAAGGCCAGATTCGTAAATGTACATGTAATAAGTGAATCGGTTTTCGGTTCGGGTCGGGTTCTGAAGTCCAAAACCGACACCCGACCCGAAAACCGAAAGTTAGGATAATTAGAACCGAAATCCGAACCGACTTATAAAAAACCGAACCGAACTTGGATTTCGGTTCGGTTCGGCTCGGTTTTCGGTTAAAAACCGAGAATTGCTCACCCCTAGATCGAAGGGGAAGAAAACTGTTGGGATAGATCAAGAACCAATCAATGCAAATTATGCCGGGGACCATCGATCGCGTACGTAGCTCGCCCAAGCCATGGAATTCTAACGTGACAAGTGTCCACCCCGGCCCTCCTTTAATTACACACTGGCAGCTCACTGTGTCGACGCGAACATCAATGGCCGGCCCCTCTCTTTTGAGTTGGAGCATTCTATCAGGACTGACATGTGAGTCACTGTACATGCAGATGATGGGAGACGAATGTATGTGCATTATGGAGAGGCCCGGGTACCTTTACATCCAAAGGTTCGACGAAGATCGACCGACGAGCATATGGAACCTTAATGAGTGAAGCATTAAAATTGAGATCAAGTTTGGCTCTCTAAAATATTAGTCATCAGCACGGAACATGAACTATGGTTCCAAAGAAGACTTGTACGAAACTTCGAGGAAGAGGAAGAGGAAGAGAAAGAACCTAAACCATGCAGATAAAGGCCTCGTTTGGTTCACGGATTTAAGGAATCAAGAAAGAAAAGTTGTTCATTTACTTTGTTTGGTAGCCACAAACTTGGGAATTAATTTTCTGACAAGGAAAAAAATTGGTGGAAATATGGTTCCACTCAAGATCCATGGAATTGATTTTCCCTTCTCCTTTTCCAACATTTATTATAAAAGTTATGACAAAAGTAACCATGTGTCATTGCTTATTTTACCATTAATGTTATTTTTTGTAATATTATTTTTATTTTAAAAGGTAAGGATATTATTGAAACATTGTTATATTTTGCTTTCCTTTCCTATATAGTTTTCATATTTTATCAAATAACGGAAAGAAAATGTGACATGAATCCTACTTTTCTATTTCCATGAAAAATATTTAGGGTGTGTTTGATTGCAAGGTGGAAAATATGTGGAAAAGAAATTGATTCCATGGAATTATTTTCCTAGGAAAAAATTCTATGGAATTTTAAAAAAAATTCCATGGAAAATTTAATTTGGGTGTTTGATTGCCATTATTTTCCACGAAAAATAGTTATTTTTCATGGAAAATGATATTTTCCTATGGGTTGTACAAGTTTCATTTTCCACCATTTTAGATGAAAATATGGAAAATGATAGTTTTTTGGAAAATAATTTCATGGAAAATACAAGCTATCAAACACTATAATTAGGGGTGAGCAATTCTCGGTTTTTAACCGAAAACCGAGCCGAACCGAACCGAAATCCAAGTTCGGTTCGGTTTTTTATAAGTCGGTTCGGATTTCGGTTCTAATTATCCTAACTTTCGGTTTTCGGGTCGGGTGTCGGTTTTGGACTTCAGAACCCGACCCGAACCGAAAACCGATTCACTTATTACATGTACATTTACGAATCTGGCCTTTCCATTGTATAAAAGAACAGAAAAAACCCTAACACTACCAAACTCTCTCTCTCTCTCCTCTCATTCACAAACTGCTGCCGCCGCCTCTAATATTTTCTCTCCACCTTCTCCTCAAAGAAGGCTTCCTTCCCTTTCCTCGAAGACAACTCCACCGCGTTCGTCGCGGTCGTCGCCGCGAACCGGGTCGTCGTCTCCAACTGCGGCGACTCGCGCCGTGCTCCGGCGCGGCGCTCCGGTGTCGCTCACCGCTGCGCCGACGTGGCGATGCTGCTCACGAAGCTGGCGCTGGCGAGGCACAGCACAACGCCAGCGTCGTCGTCGTCGTCGTCGATCTCAGGAGAGCCTTCGTGAGGAGAGCCATCTCCGACCTCGAGTGGGTCGACGTGCTGCATCTAGAGCATGAAATCAAGTCTGTGATAGTTTGTTTCTGTTTTTTTTTTTTTTTTTTTTTTTTTTTTGACTCTTAGATTGTGATAGTTTGTTTCTGTTTTTTTTTTAAAATTTCATTTCATGACTACATGAGATGGGAGAAGTTGTGAAGCAGTGAACAATTTTTGACTCTCTGTTTTCTATTTTTTTTTTATTGGGAACATTATGCTTCATTGAGTGGAGAAGTTGCTCCAGCTGACATGATGGGAGAAGTTGTTACAACAAAAGTTCTTTTTTCCTTTTCTCTTTGTAATTAATTATTGGGAAATATTAGATGGGAGAAGTTGTGAAACAGTGAACAATTTTTGACTGCATGAGATGGGAGAAGAAGTGAAGCAGTGAACATTTTTTCTTTTTGTTTTAATTTCATTTAATGACTACATGAGATGGGAGAAGTTGTGATTTTGACAACTTGCTAATATGAGATTTATTTTATTATGATTCGGTTTGGTTCCGGCTAATCTATCTTGAACCGAACCGACTAATGGGAGAAGTTGCAAATTAATGTTGGTCCATCTCATCCATCTTGAACCGAACCGACCGAAAACCGAACCGAATAATTCGGTTCGGTTTGGTTCGGTTTTTTTCTAATATGGTTCGGGTTTCGGTTCTGTACAAATAAGGTTCGGTTTGGTTCGGTTTTTTCTAATACGGTTCGGTTTGACCCGAACCGAACCGTTGCTCACCCCTAACTATAATTGGTGGAAAATTTGTGATGGAAATATTTTTCATGGAAAAAAAAAAGCCCAATCAAACACAGCCTAAGAGAATCCATTTCCTTTTCATGAATCAAACGAGGCCAAAGTGTAAAGGTGGTAAGAACTAGGTCCGAAACATTGGGCACCAATTATGAGACGCATGGATATTGCACCGGACAAACAAGGTTGTAGGCATGTTAGTGTGGGATCTATGCCCAAGTGGAATCCAACTCCTCGCCACCACCCAAGGAAGGATTTATTCGTTTAGACAGTACATAGATTCCAACTCCTCTCTTATTGCTTGACGTGTGGAGGTGGTGGAGGCTCCATCCTATGTTCTAAAGAAAGTAGCATTGGTTAATGATGTGTCGACCTTGGGCTTGGGGATGATATATAACTCAATTATATATACGTACGTAGATCCTACTATCTGGGTTAACTATTGGAGGGATCATGTGCGCAAATTGACATATATTGGGGTTTGACCCACGTATGTATATCCCTTGCTTCATGGATCAATGTACATTAGTATAGCTATTTCCTCCTGCACCCTACAATGGATGCAACCCATATTTTATGTGGGTGACCTCTTTCTTGGGGATCTCAAGTACAACAGAAACTATATATATACATATATTACAAGTTAGCTATTGGGTTGTGTGTGTGTGTGTGTGTGTGTGTGTGTGTGTGTGTGGAAGTGGGGGAGCAAAAGAAGGGAATCCATGCATGCTTAAGGGGGTGAATGTGCTGTTGACAACTAGATTGTGTAGTTTTTATGTGATAACACTCTGTCCTAATTACAATTAAGTAGCGGGCAGACTGTCAGCTCATTTTCTAAGCTATCAAGGATGAACGATTCTTTATGCAACGAGGAGAGAGGACCGTGCGTCAGTCCTCGGGCTGATGTGACGCCTCCTCATTGGACGAGTGTACGTATGCTTCGGCATTAGCAAGGAACTAGATTTAATGGAAGATCGTCACGTCAACACTCGGACTGACGTCTGACAATAATTTTCGTGAGATGGAAGATGTGAAGCCTGGGAACAATGCAAGGACAAAAATATTGGGATATATAGATATATACCTCATTTTATTTCTGATATTTGCAACCATCTTCCTATGTTAATAAGTAGTTATTTTCCCTTGAAAAAACTAACAATGTCATCAAATTGTACGGAAAAATGCTAAGTTTACTATCAAAAATTTGTAACTTTCTTACAACCTACACCCACGTACCTCCTGCTAACATCTCCCCCACGTAGGCGATTGTAAAGCTTACAACCAAAATTGATTGTAAGCATATATAACATTTCCCAATTGTACGTAGGCTAAGCTATACATGTCACTCAGTACAATTCAATGTCCAAACAAAAACCTTGGGGGGTTTCAATTCAGGACCAGGTGAGTTGGGTTGGGTTGGGTTGGGTTGGGTTGTCCTAGTCGGACTATAGGTTGCACTTTAGGATATAGATATGGATTTAAGTTGAATTTGGACAAGACCGGAAATAAGAAAAATAAATGGCATGGGGGATAAATTGCCCTATCACAAAGGAGGGTTGTTCAAGTGCGAAGTCTTGTCAGACTTATCCCTTAGTCGATCCTGGTTCAATTATAGTTGTATCGTTTATGATAACATCGTTCAAGCTATAAACGTGAGAGATCGACACCTACAACATGCATTCTTAATCTGATAGAGAAGAATTTATTCAACCTTTGGCTGTGAATAATGGCATGACACGAACCAACTTGATTTCTGTGTTTCCTTGCTATTATGAGAACCATCATGGGAGCAATAATTGTATCTCTTAGATCGGCATAAGATTCTACAATTATGCTATTTGACTCCCAAAATATTTAGACGATGTCATCTTTCATTATGTGACATCTGACATGGAAGCTGACATAACAACTGACTGACATGACAAATTTTAATCCGAAACATTAATTACCCAATTTTTTTAATATTAATATTAATATTAATATTAATATATTAATTTTAATGTTAAGATTAATTTTAATATTAATGTTAATTTTAATGTTAAGGTTAATTTTAATGTTAAGATTAATCTTAATATTAATTATCATACTAATTTAATATTAATATTAATATTAATATTAATTTTAATTTTAATTTTAATGTTAAATTTTGCCATATCAGCTGTCATGTCAGTAACCATATTATATGTCACATAATGAAAAATGACATCATCCAAATATTTTGGAAGCCAAATAACATTTTTGAAGATTCTATGCCGAGGACGCTAAGCTTCTGATGGTTGCCATCACCCTAAAGTTACAGATTTCCTTATACGGAAGTACATTTGAAGCCGAGCATTGTTGGCAAAGTGAAGGGCCATTGCTCTTCTTCTTTGAGTTACTACTCGGATTCTTTCTTTCCTGACATATCCACGCATATCTCATTGGAGAAACTGCACTGCAATAGCAAGCCACTTGTCGCCGAGACACTGGCGAAGGATGGAGTGAACTGTAGTTCGGGTTTTTATATTTTTACTAGGTATATCTATCAGTAGTCCGGTGTAAAAAGAAAGAAAGAAAAAGACTGGATATGTCCATTGGAATAGACTTAACCGAAAATAATTTAAATTTCTAGTTCCACTCTTAATCGCAGAGGTGCGAATTTTTCGACCAAGTTTTCTTACTCGATGCATGAAACCGATTGTGTTGGAATGGTTGAACATCAAAATTGTATTAAACAAGACAAATGGTAAGGACGTCACTAAAAGAATTATTTGGAGACAATACAGTTTTGTCGACCTGCCAACATTCTAATAGTCTTGTGCATATCCAGCATTGTCAAAAGTTTGACAGTCCTGCAAAAATAAATGTCAAAATTTTGATCGTTTTGTGTAATATCCAGTTCATATAAAATCTGGACCCTCAAAAATGTATTATTTGCTAATAATTTATATATACTACCCTTAATTGTTGTCGTGATCCTTGTTAGCAATTTGGCAAACGAAAAAAATTCGGGACAACAAAAGTACGAGTATAAATCAGTCAAATGCAAATAAAATACTTCAAAAATTCGGTCAAAAAATTCTAAAATAAAAATATTGAAGTTAGGAACTCCACAATTTTAAATATATTATCAAATTTGGTTAATTAAACAGGTTCACACCATATTTTTTGTGGCAATTTTTTTAATAATATATACGGAACACGTTTAAAATTGTGTATGCTTAAAATATATGTCCTGATTTGAATCTGTAAAAAGTACGCAAATATTACAAGTTTTTTGAAATATACGAAAATAATTCATATAATTCGGGTGATTGCTAACAAGGAGCGTGATAAAGTAGGGCCTCTTTTGAATGCCAATTAGTTTGAGAAACTATGACCACTTGTAATTGTTGAAGTTCACCAGAACCTTGATTTTGGGTCCTACTTATTTGCTGTGCTGCAAAGCGAGCTCTATTTTTAGTGATGAAAGGGGGGTTTGGTGGTAGTTGGTGTCTCCCATGTAGGGCACTGTATCGTTGGCATGATTTTCTAATACTACCTACAAATTAACATAGATTCTATGAATCGTGCTTATTAAATCAAACGCAAGTTAGATTAGTCGAGCGATCAGTCCCCTTGTTAGCAATTCGGCAAACGAAAAATTTTCGGAACGGCAAAAGTACGAGTATAAATCGGCGCAATATAAGTAAAATACGGTCAAAAATTTGTCTAACGAAAAACATTCGGATCAGATTTAATTCGTGTTTAGTACATTTGATATGAACCAATTCGGCACTAAAAATTTAGCATATATATATAGGGCCCACTCACCTCTACTCTTTCATAAAAAAGATTCAGTGTGAGAATAAGAAGACGTTGGATGATGGAATTGTGCCAGTCTTAATATCTAATAGCAGCAAGAGTCAAGAAAGTCAAGACTGTTGAGTTTTTTGGTCACATTTTTTGGCCAATTTTTTTTTAAAAATCGTACGGTACGCGTTTAAAACGTTACAGGCTTAAAATTCGCGTACAAATACGAATTTTTTAAAAGTATGTAAGTATTATACGTATATATAAGATACGAAAAAAATTTGCGTATAATACACGTTTTATTCGGGTGATTGCTAACAAAGATCAGTCCTTCTAATGGCTCTAAAATATTGGTTGTTACTTCTAGAAGCTAGCTGTCTAGTATTAGAAATCTCCGTTAGTGCTTCTGGAGCAGTTGGCGAAAGAAACAAGCATATTATTGATGGAGAAGAGAAGCCCATCCGGATGATTGAGACTAAAGTCGTCCAATAGGAACTGGTTATCTTTCCAAATGAACAAAAAAAAAGGTTTATGTAGATAGTCACAGGAGCACTTCCATTCAACCCTTTGGCCTCGTTTGGTTGGCGGAATCTCCCGGTTGGGAAAGGAAAGTGATTACTTTCCTATGTTTGGACGTCCAAGGAATTGAGGAGGAAAGGAAAGTGATTCCCAATGGAAGGAAAATTAGGGGGGAAAGTGATTCCATCCATCCAAGGAAGGAATCACTTTCCCACATTGAAGTATTCACTTTCCTTTCCAAATTCCTTGGCATTGCCAAACATCGGAAAGGAAAATCAATAGGAATTACAGTTTCCCAAAGGAAAGAAAATGACAAGGAATTGATTTCCTTTCCCTTCCATTCCGCGAACCAAACGAGGCCTTTAGGTACTGTTTGGGAAGGGTGGAAAATGGGAGGAAGGAAAAAGTTGAGGGAAAAGTGAGAGGAAAATTTTAAATGATGGTGTTTGGAAAGGGGGAGAGAACATGGGGGAGAAAAATTTGAGAGGAAAAAGTAGGTGGGTCCCACCAAAAATTTTTTCTCCCAAATGTGGGAGGAAAATGGAGAGAGATGAGAGGAATTTGAGTGAATTTACCCCACCACCCCTCAAAAAGTTAATATTAAATCATCATTTGAGAATACCAAGGAGGAAATAGTAATTATACCTATATCCATAAACAAATAAAAAATTATTTTTAAACTTTTCCTTCCCCTACTTTTTGTCCATCCAAACAAAGGAAGGGAAAATTAACTTTCCCTCCATTTTTCTCTCCTCCATTTTCCTTCCCCTCAAATTTTCCTCTCCCTCCCCACAAATGTTCCCAAACATAGTGTTAATGATCAATATTCAATAGTTCCCCACATGTTTATTGATAGTCTTGCAACAAAATATATAGGCTCTTAATGACCAATCTAAATATATCAAACCTGACTTATAATTTATTAGTTACGTTCACCTATGTTGCACGTATAAAAAAAATCAATAATAGAATTAATAAAGTATATAAAAATTTAAATTATATTAGAATATTTTAAATATAATTTAAATATATCTTAATATGATTTGTTATAAATTTTTTTTTTTAAATTATGGATATATGTTTAATTAGATAATATTATGTAGTTAGTTAAATATAATTTTAATTTTAAATATATTATAGTATCGGATGATTTTTAATTTTTTACGTGAGGAGAGAGGGTTCGGTTATCCATACAGAAGATAAAAAAGGTAGTTAATTTTAAAATCTTATTTTTTTTTAAAAAATGGTTGATGATATACACGGCTTAGACGGCTCAATCTTCAACCGTTTTGAAGCCCCTTTATAATAGTAGAGATGAAACTAAGAGCATCTCCAACCCTATTGTGAGTTTGGAAAAAATGGTTGTCACATAGCAATGACAAGCATTTTTTTTCAAAAGTACTTCTCCAATGCAAATGTGAAATAAATTGTGAAGTTGACATGACAAGAAGAATGTGAAGTTGGTTGTCTAGATCTAGACAGTGCACTTCACAATGACTTTATGTCCACATCATCAATTATGAATAAAAATATATATAAAAAGAAGAACAATTGAAAAAGTTGTCTTGGAAGTTGAAAAAAAAATAATTTTATTGTCTTATCAAACTTTTGCATTGGAGAACACATTTTTATCTCATTGTCTTGTGTGAATATCATCTTGCCACATAGTAAAGACATTGTCTTGTGTCTCATGCCACATAGAATTCACAACACAAAACAAGACAATAGGGTTGAAGATGCTGTAAAAGAATTATAACCTGTAAAATTTCGAACGGAAGGAAAGAGCTTATATGTCTCGGAGCGGCCAATATTTCTTTCTCAGCCGTAAGGACGAGGATCAATATATTAAGGAATGCACTGATAAGATCCAACTCATCTAAATCAACACATTAATCATGTGAAAATATACAAAGTTATTAGGCTACCTTTCTGTTACATTAGGTTGTGTTAATAATTCAGAAATAAGCATAAACAAATGGTTATCACTTTATCCGTGATTCTCGCCATAATTAATTTTCTTCCATGCAAAACAAGGATTACAATACAATATAAAAAATTCCACCATATATATCAGCACCACAAGTCAGACCATACATCAATTAGAACTATAACATAATTATTATTAGTATGCAACCAAACTATATGTCAGTCATTAGTGAACACGCACAAATGGACTATTCATCGGTAAGACGATGTTCCTTCTAGTACAGGTAGTAAAGTCCACCGAAGTTTTCGCAATACACGTAATTAAACATTTAGTACCATTCACATATATTCCTCCTATGTCTAATCGATTTCGTGGTCATAGACACTGTTAGAGGAAGCCCAAACATTACATGTGCACAAGTTGTTCATGATCATGCAAATGCATATGCAACTTAACTATAAAACATAAGCATCCATGATAATGTAAACTCTCAAATAATTTGTACACATTCTCATTTCGTATATTCCACGTTCCTCAAGCTGTAGCTCGTAAACTGTCACATCCCGAGTCGACAAACCGTTCGTCCCCGGTGTTACTTTGCCGATTCGATCGTCCTCGCTAAGGCGTGATGCCGCACGAGCCTGGAGTTGCGCTCGTGCAAGGCAAGATGACAAGTTCTCAAATGGTTATCTTTTTGATTTTGATATAAATACGCCAAGTCGAAACTTCACAAATCACATCAGAATATAAGACGCAGTATAGGAAGATAGAAATGCTTTTCATTCATAGCTTGCAATGAAGTGCAAGTCGTAATTTACATTGGATGCCGTTGCGGCTACATTGATTGAAAACAGAAAGAAGATACATTCGACAAGTTGCCTGAACTAACGCTTGCCGTCCCATACATTCGCCCATTTATACATAAGCCATCGACTTGAATTGGCTTCAAAATACTTCAGCATAGGAAGAGCTTCAAAACGCCTCTCCGTACTTCAGCTCCAGTCTAGTTGAGCGCGCCCGTCGCACCTGGGGAAATTGGGGGAATGGGATTAGCACACTTGCTAAGTGGACGAGACGAACCCACTCGTCTAAACCGACTCTGATTGTTAGGGTAGGCATGCTTTAGAGTTGTTTTTCTATTAGAACTAAATGAATTCAGTTCATATTCGATAGCCATCTTTGCGTAATAAAGCATACAGTGAAACATAGCAGTTTATCATATTTCTTACCACGGCCGTGCTCGTCCCTGCATAAAAACAGAGATAATATTTACCCTGCATAAGACAATAGGTGAGCATGCTACTATCTTATATGCGGTCATTGATGTTACACATCACTTGGGACTATCTCAACGGCATTTCGGCCCGCTCAGTCTAGGTTGCAAGCCTGACTGACGGTCCCGCAATGCATCAGTGCCGAAGCACGATTATTCATTCCCCCTAGGTCGAGTCGATTCCGATGCCCCGGATATCGATTCGAGGAAAATATCAACTTGTGCACAAGCTGTCCATGACCATGCCAATGCGTGAACAGTTTATATATGCAACCAGTTTTGTATAGCGCGGACAGTATTTAACGACATTATCATTTCCCCCAACTCATGCAACGTTTCATTTTTCTCAAGTCGTACTCCCGATTTAGCGTCCCGTAGGCACCAAATTGTCCGAGACATCATAACCCACAAGGGACGTTTCATAATCTTTTGCAGCACTTGAAATAGTCTATCTTTTTCCGTAAACCTTAAACTTTCTGGTTTATGTGAAAAACTTGTATTTGTAAATCGATACGTTTTTCCCGAGTTCTTGACTTAGTGGATTGGCATGCAATTAACTTGGCATCGTTCAATTTGAATGAATTCGAAGCAAGGAATATGTTTGCGGGACAGAATAGAAAAGAAGGCCGAATCACCCACCGATTACTTGGCTTCGTACAGGTCGTCGAAGCGCTACGCAACGTCAATCCTTAGTTACGCGAGCTCCTGCAATGCATCAACACTTTGTTAGATTTCCTTCTTTTCCCCTTGCATCGAAATTTGTAATTGCATCCTTGAAAACGACGCGAAAGCACTTCAATCAAGCCAAGCGGCAAAGCTCCAAGAAAATCATACAGCGGTCCGGTCCCGTCGAAGGGACTCTTATAGAGAGCTCGCGCGCCGAGACGCAGCCCGCTGCATCTAGGACTTGTTCCAACAGAAGTCGTTCCATTAGTTGGATCGATTCTCGTATCTTCCGTCCAAATCGAATTGAATCGATGCCGCAAGGCGTTAACGTTTACCAAGCTTAGCGATCGAGTCAGATGGCCATCTAAGTTCCCGGCCGATCTGACTCGGCGCTAGCATATTATGAAGTTCCGTCGCCTATCGAAAGCGGGGCGCTACATAATATACCACTAAGAAAAAGTTTCGTCCCGAAACTTAAGAACAAGGGTCTGACCTTAATTTAGACGAACAATGCGGGGTACTTCTCCTTCATCTCCGCCTCCATCTCCCATGTCGACTCCTCGACTGAGTGGTTCCGCCAAAGCACGCGGACCAAGGACATCGACCGATTTCGCAGCACCTTTTCCTTGCGGTCCAAAATTTGAATAGGCTCCTCCGAGTAAGACAAGTCAGTACGTAGCTCCAACTGATCGAAGCTAACCACATGACTTGGATCGTGCACGTATTTTCGAAGTTGTGAAACGTGGAAAACATCGTGCACATCGGCTAAGGCAGGAGGTAGTGCGATCCGATAAGCAACCGTCGCAACTCGCTCAATGATCTCGAAGGGGCCTACAAATCTCGGGCTCAATTTGCCTTTAACGCCGAACCGCATCACTCCACGCATGGGCGTTACTTTCAGAAACACATGGTCCCCGGCCAAGAACTCTAGCGGTCGTCGACGAAGATCTGCGTAACTCTTTTGTCGACTTTGCGCGATGCGGAGTCTATCTCGAATCAAGCGGACCTTTTCGACGGCCTGCTCCACCAGTTCCGGTCCCAGCACTTGTCGCTCTCCGACTTCATCCCAGCATATCGGCGAACGGCACTTCCTTCCGTAGAGCGCTTCGTATGGAGCCATCTGAATACTCGACTGATAACTGTTGTTATACGCAAACTCTGCAAGCGGCAAATGCGTATCCCAACTAGTCTTTAGGTCGATCGCACACAGACGCAGCATGTCTTCTAGGATCTGGTTGACTCTCTCCGTCTGGCCGTCTGTTTAGGGATGGTACGCCGAACTAAAGTTCAGTTTGGTCCCCATCGCCGCTTGGAGGCTCGTCCAGAAACGCGATAGGAATCGCCCGTCTCTGTCCGAAATTATTGAGGCCGGCACCCCGTGCAGTCGAACAATCTCATCGACGTATATTTGCGCTAACCGATCGACGCTCCATCCTACTTTAATCGCGATGAAGTGAGCCGACTTGGTCAATCTATCAACAATGACCCAAATCGCGTCATTCCCCCGTGGCGTCTTCGGAAATCCCACAATGAAATCCATCGAGATATTGTCCCACTTCCACTCGGGAATGGGGATGTTCTGCAGCTCGCCGCCTGGCCTTTGGTGTTCCGCCTTCACTTGCTGACACGCCATGCATTGCGATACGAACGTAGCCACGTCCTTCTTCATGCCGTGCCACCAAAAGTTTGTACGCAAGTCTTTGTACATCTTGGTGCTCCCAGGATGTAACGAGTACTTCGCATAATGCGCCTCCGTCAGAATTTCTTTTCTGAGTTCGGCAGTTTCAGGGATGCAGAGCCTTCCCTTCAATCGTATCGTCCCGTCTCCGTCTTCCGCAAAGTCGGTCGCCCTTCCCGTTGAAATCAGCTCGCGCATCTTCTTCAGGAATGAGTCGTCCTCCTGTGCGGTCTTTATCTTGCTAAGCAGGCTCGACCCTAACTTCAGTTGAGCTAGGTGCAGGTGTCGATACTCAATTCCGAGTTCGATACCCATCGCTTCAAGGTCTCGCCGTATTTCTTTGTTTATGGCCAGTGTTCCCATAAACATTCTGCTGAGTGCGTCGGCCACCACGTTTCCCTTGCCCGGCGTGTACTCGATCGTTAGCTCGTAATCTTTTATGAGTTCGAGCCATCGTCGCTGTCATAGGTTGAGTTCCCGTTGCGTGAACAAGTACTTCAGGCTTTTATGATCTGTGTAGATTCTGCATGCTACACCATAGAGATAGTGCCGCCATAACTTCAATACAAAGACGATCGCCGCCAATTCTAAGTCGTGCGTCGGGTAATTTTTCTCGTGCTGCTTCAACTGCCGTGAAGCGTAGGAGATGACTTTGTCTCTCTGCATGAGTACGCACCCGAGGCCAGTTCCTGACGCGTCGCTGAATATCTGAAAGCCTTCGGGACCGTCTGGAAGTGCAAGGATTGGAGCTGAGACGAGCCGTTGCTTCAACTCTTGAAAGCTGGATTCACAGTCGTCGCTCCATTCGAATACTACTCCCTTCTGGGTGAGGCGAGTCAGAGGCGACGCTAGTTTTGAGAAGCTTCGCACGAATCTACGATAGTAGCCCGCTAAGCCAAGAAAACTTCGAATGTCGCTAGCCGAGGCAGGCCGTTTCCAATCCACCACCGCATCAATCTTCTTTGGGTCCACCGCGACACCTTCGGCAGAGATTACGTGCCCAAGGAATGTCACACTACTCATCCAGAACTCGCACTTACTCTGCTTGGCGTACAATTTGTTTTCACGCAGAATCTGCAGTACCGTCTTCAAATGTTCCGCGTGCTCTTTCCGATTCTTTGAGTAGACAAGGATATCGTCGATGAATACGATGTGAGCTCCCATTTTTTTTTTTTAAATTATATACCATGTTACTAAAATAAAGCTAGTAATTTCATTACAGGATTATATAAGTAGAATAGTTGGAGTATATATATATATATATATATATATATATATATATATATATATATATTTAATATTAGTAATATTAATATATTGCACTATTCTTAATATCTGATTCTGTTGGAGTAATACTTGAAATGAGTATTAGATAAAAAAAATAGAATATAACCTTATGTTTTCTCTCTCTCCCTTTCTTTTCCAAGCTCCCAGCAGCTGCTGGAGAGCTGCTACTGTACTCCTTCCTTGGTAAAGCCAGCGCACACCCCCCTTCCGTTTTAAAACAAAAACAAACGTTGTCCTAACGGCTATGTTTGGAGATGCTACTGTACCTCTTCCCCATTGGTCGCGTACTCTGTGTACACTGCAACTCTCAGAGCAGCAAGCACGCCAAGCCAGCTAGCCACTCGACCAAGCCCTCCATCCGAAACCCTAAACCCTCTTCTTCTATATAATATCTCATGTTCATCTCCTCCTCCATCCTAAACCTAGCCGCCTCTTATATTTTTCCACCTTCCCTTCTCTTCACAACCTTCTCACGAGTCCCGCGGAGATCGACGCCACAGGCGAGGAGGGTGCGACGGAACATCGCGACGGTCACCGCGCATAGGAGCTCAACAACGGACACCCTCGCCGTTGTGGCAGTTGAGTCCCGGCGTTGGTTTCTCTCGCCATCGTCATCTTCCGTGTGGGAGTTCTTCCCCATCGCTCGACCGACCACCCACTCTTCTCTTCCCTGGTAACACCTAAACCTTCTCTCTAAATCCCATCCTTCATTTTTTTGCTTCACGAGAATAAATGTTAGGATGTTTTCAATGGTTTCTACTATATGACTGTTACTATGCATGCTAATAGTTAGAAGATTAGATGTTCCATGCAATGTGTTGGGTTCTGTCTTTTTTACAGTTATGTTAGATTTACTTAGAGGAGTGTACGCATGGTATAGAGGGGAGGTGTAACATGTGGTGTAGCATACTGTGTTATTTTCTACCGTAGTTAAATATAGGGGTGCATGGGAATAGTAAGTGTAATATGGGATAGGTTGGAGTGATCTGATGATTTAGCATGGGAAGGAAGAGCTAGGGGAATATGAATAAATATTATCAGGACTTAATGCAAGCACTCATGAGCCATAGCTCACCTGGTGTTATAGGTGGGTGTGGCATGGGAGGTTTGAGGTTCGAGCCTTGAGTTTGGCATTTTTTTTTACTATTTATTTATTGTGAATGTTGTATGCATGATACTACAAACAGTAGGGATTTTGGTTGTGTAGAATACTGAATTAGATGGAGAAATATATGGATGCTTGGAAATCAAGCCATTCATAAAGAGCAAAGGCCTTAAGTATACACCAAGGAGCATTAGCTCAGTTGGTTGGTTAAAGAATTGTGGAGGAAATGATTATGGGTTCGAATCCAGAGTTGGAAGGAAGGGAATTTTAGTGCTGTAGCTTCTTTTTTTTTCCTTTTCTTTTGATGGTGTGTTTCTTCCTTGCAACCGAGTGATATGATGAGGTTGTCTATATACCAACAGATGTGATTAGTAGCCCATTGGTTGTTTAGGGAGGGTGGCATATATGAGATCTTGGGTTCAATTCTTGAGTTGGGGGGTTTTTGTAGTTTCTTTTTTTTTTCTTTCTTAGACTCAAGTTGGTTGTATATATTTTTAAGTTGGTTTTATATATTTTTAAATTATTATAACCATCTTAATATTTTCTCTTTGTCCATAACTAAATACTTTTTGCCATCCTTATGGCTAGGCCTATGACCCTAGTATATATATATTTATTTATTTTTATAAGTACTTATGATTAGTTAAATGGGAGATGATTAGTTCAAATATCAAATTAATTCTCAAATCCAAGTTTGCTTACTTTTACGTAAGTAATAATAATAGCATTGAATAGATCTTATTTATACTTGATAATTAATTAGTTAAATATTCCTCTAGGCCCATTTGCCACTTCTGAATCTTCGGACGTGGACATTGGACCAGCTTTTACTACTCATCAGCACCCGGAGACAGGCAAGTGTACCTTGCCCTACTTGTACTTCAGTTACATTATTAAATTCTTGAATTTTATTTGTGTGTATTTTATTACAACACCTAGGGCCGTGTTCGGTACTTCGCGTCCGAATCACATTCGGGTGCCGATGGACGTTAGCGCCATCGGGTATTGATATTAGATATCCACATTTTGCGTTACCGCGACAATTCGTTACGGTACACATTCAGACTCTAGGACATGTTCATGGTTACTCATACTGTCGGATTCTCGTACATGATTTATATCTTACTATACGAAAATCCAGGATTGATTCTAGGACGATGACTTGTGATCTTTATACTGTACTTACTAGTATGACTCGATGTTCTAGTTAGAGGATTCAACCGAGCGTCTCATGGATATGATTCGCAAGGTCACATGGGAGGGGAGAACATACACCGTGCGCTTGGGCTACTTTCCCTCATAGTATGCCGTTGTCTCATTCCAGAGCTTCGGGGATTTCATAGTTTACCACAGTCCTTACCGGACTGTGGTGTATTAATAGTTGCCGGAGTGCCTATCAGGTCTCCGGGGTACACCTTGACAGCCCGCGTGTTCGAGTGATGTTCTTAAATTGCATTAGCATTCTAGTTGGTTATGTTAGACTCACCCCCTGCAGTTACATTTCACTTTTTTATATGTATCTACACTTTCATACTTTTGGCTTGCATATTATGTACCTTGTTACGTCCCGCTGAGGACCTGGTTTTCTCTCCAGATTTAGACGAGGATTATACGGAGCTCTACGGATCCGGACTTGACACGGGAGCAGTTCCAGAGGACGAAGTTTATCCAGCAGAGTAGCTCATTCCAGTGGTAGAGCTCTTCTTGATCTGTCTTCATTATCTAGTTAGTCTGTTGGCAGATCTAGTTATCTTCCTGTTTACTTCATTCAGCATTGTATCTGCGGGATTGTTTCCGCAAGACTCTTTCCATTCAGTATTTGTATTATTACTACTTTCGGACTTGTTAGCTATCACATTGTGATTTTATTTAGATTATTCACACTGTGTTCCTTTATCGTACTTGTGGAAGAGATTAGTTAATTGTGATCGTCTGGGCATCTACTTTTTTTTACTGCATGTTACAGCTTAAGTGCTACTCTCATGATTCCATTAAATTGGGTTAATCAATGGGAGCGGTACTCGCTGGCCTTGCCACGTAGCTCGGTTCCATATTTTTGGAACTGGGGCGTGACATACGACTACAAATTTATCTATTTGAGGTCGGAAGACTCGGTTCATCAGATCCATGAAAGCGGCAGGGGCATTCGTCAAACCGAACGGCATGACGAGGAATTCGTAATGACCATATCGAGTGCGGAAGGCAGACTTCGATATGTCGTCGGACTTGATCTTCAACTGATGATAGCCTGAACGAAGATCGATTTTTGAAAATATCGCCGTGCCTTGCAGTTGGTCAAACAAGTCGTCGATTCGCGGCAAAGGATACTTGTTCCGCACGGTCGCCTTGTTGAGTTCCCGATAGTCGATGCATAGCCGCAACGACCCATCTTTCTTCTTCACAAACAGTACGGGAGCTCCCCACGGAGAGACGCTAGGGCGAATAAATCCGCGGTCTAGCAACTCTTGTAATTGCACCTTCAGCTCCTTCAGTTCTGCTGGAGCCATTCGGTAAGGCGCCTTTGATATCGGCCGCGTATCCGGAAAGGTGTCGATGCTGAATTCAATTTCTCGATCCGGCGGCATCCCGGGCATCTCGTCAGGAAAGACGTCAGGAAAATCTGCCACAACATCAGTCTGCATTGTGTTTGTATTATCCGTCCGCGTGTCTCGAACTGATGCCAAGTATCCCGCACAGCCGGAACGCAGCATACGCCTTGTCGAGATTGCCGACACCATCATCGCCGTCTTCGAGGCTGTACCGTACGAATATGAGAACTCTGTCTCGCCAGGAAGGCGAAACACCACTCTCTTCTCCGCGCACTCGATCGTTGCACGACAAGCGCCCAACCAATCCATGCCCAGGATTATGTCGTAGTCTTTGATGTCTAGCACGACGGCATCCAAGGATAGATATCTTCCCCCGACGCAAATGTGGCCATCCCTACAAATAAAGTTCGCAGGCATATCGACTCCCGACGGAGTGCTAACGCTAATATTTATATCTAGTGATTGCATGGTTATTTTATTTTCTTTCGCAAAATCAGCAGATATAAAGCTATGCGTCGCACCCGAATCGAATAGGACTCGTGCAGGTATACTTTTGTAGAGTAATATACCTGTTACAACAGTATCGGACGCGTGTGCCTCGTCCCGAGTTAAGGCATAAACTCGGCCTTGAGCTCCGTGGCGTTGGTTCTGCTGGTTGACGGGCACCGCATTTGCGCCTTGCAATATCGGCGCTTTATGCGGGTTCGGGACGTTCCTCGGTGGGTTGTGTTGATTCGGACCTTTGTGCGGACAATATGTAACTATATGGCCTACCTCGCCACATTTATAGCAAGATCTCGTGACGCAGTCGACGGTTCGGTGCCCACGCCTACCGCACCTGGTGCAGTGCTGACTGCCATGGCCTCGATCATCGAACCTGTTCGGACGCTTTGTTATTCCCGATCCTCCGGCGCCGGCGTCGTTAGGACGCTTGTTGAAGTGGTTACGGATGCCTCTACTCGACATATGGCCAAAGATGCGTTCACTATTAAGAGCGGCATTATAGGATTCACGGTATGTTTGGCACCTTTGATTCACGACGTCCCTTCGCAGTTCGTCATTTAGGCCCTGTTGGAAGCGTTCACACCAGGCTTCCTTGTTGGGCAGAAAGGCGCCGGCAAACTTCGCCAGCTTTGAGAAGCTCGAATCATAATCGTCGACAGACATATTTCCCTGTCGCAGCATCATGAACTCGTCTTCTTTTTGTTGACGGACGGCACGAGGAACGTATTGTTCGAGGAAGGCTTCCTTGAATATTTTCCAGAAGATCGTGGTGTCTGTATCGGCTTCATAGATCTCCTACTTTTTAGCGGCCCACCAGTCGTACGCCCTCAGTTGCAGCTGTAACGCCGCACAAGTTACCCGCTGGGACCCTTCAATGCTAAGCAGATTAAACAGGTCCTCCATCTCCGCGAGCCATCCTACGATCACATCGGGCTCCGCTCGGCCGTTGAACTTCGGTGGATTCATCTTGCGGAACTCCTTTGCCTTGAACAAGGAAGAAGAATCTATCATTTGCGGTTGAGTCTCTTCTTCCTCGTTTTCTTCTTGGTTGCCTTGGTTTCCCTCGGGCCCTTCGTCCGTCGTCTTCGTGTTGCCCGCCATTCTGCTGACTATCTGAGTCAGGGCATTCATCTGTCTTTGTTGCGCTTCGAATTGGGCTTTGAATTGTGTCTGAAGCTGCTGCTGCTGCAGCTCCATCAACTGTAGCATCTTTTGCATAGTCGTCTCGCTAGGCTCGGTGCTTTTTGTGCTCGACGTACTATCTACAGTTTGGGTTGGGGCGGGATTGTTCCTTTTCTTAGTCATTCCTACAAAACAGAGTAAACCCGTTAGTATTTTTTTTTTTTTCAAAAATATCTACGGGCTTACCTGTATGGAACTCTTATTTCACGCAACATGCCGACAAGCATTCAATCGAGCCATCGCAACGGACATTCCAATAATGAAACATCTTTCAAAAATCCGAGGAAACATAACTGTGCTCTGATACCAATTTGTCACGCCCCGAGTCGACAAACCGTTCGTCCCCGGTGTTACTTTGCCGATTCGATCGTCCTCGCTAAGGCGTGATGCCGCACGAGCCTGGAGTTGCGCTCGTGCAAGGCAAGATGACAAGTTCTCAAATGGTTATCTTTTTGATTTTGATATAAATACGCCAAGTCGAAACTTCACAAATCACATCAGAATATAAGACGCAGTATAGGAAGATAGAAATGCTTTTCATTCATAGCTTGCAATGAAGTGCAAGTCGTAATTTACATTGGATGCCGTTGCGGCTACATTGATTGAAAACAGAAAGAAGATACATTCGACAAGTTGCCTGAACTAA
This sequence comes from Iris pallida, assembly GCA_029216955.1. Classification (NCBI taxonomy): domain Eukaryota; kingdom Viridiplantae; phylum Streptophyta; class Magnoliopsida; order Asparagales; family Iridaceae; genus Iris; species Iris pallida. Next base: position 14,752,767 of record JANAVB010031417.1, on the reverse strand, counting down.
CGCTTGCCGTCCCATACATTCGCCCATTTATACATAAGCCATCGACTTGAATTGGCTTCAAAATACTTCAGCATAGGAAGAGCTTCAAAACGCCTCTCCGTACTTCAGCTCCAGTCTAGTTGAGCGCGCCCGTCGTACCTGGGGAAATTGGGGGAATGGGATTAGCACACTTGCTAAGTGGACGAGACGAACCCACTCGTCTAAACCGACTCTGATTGTTAGGGTAGGCATGCTTTAGAGTTGTCTTTCTATTAGAACTAAATGAATTCAGTTCATATTCGATAGCCATCTTTGCGTAATAAAGCATAAAGTGAAACATAGCAGTTTATCATATTTCTTACCACGGCCGTGCTCGTCCCTGCATGAAAACAGAGATAATATTTACCCTGCATAAGACAATAGGTGAGCATGCTACTATCTTATATGCGGTCATTGATGTTACACATCACTTGGGACTATCTCAACGGCATTTCGGCCCGCTCAGTCTAGGTTGCAAGCCTGACTGACGGTCCCGCAATGCATCAGTGCCGAAGCACGATTATTCATTCCCCCTAGGTCGAGTCGATTCCGATGCCCCGGATATCGATTCGAAGAAAATATCAACTTGTGCACAAGCTGTCCATGACCATGCCAATGCGTGAACAGTTTATATATGCAACCAGTTTTGTATAGCGCGGACAGTATTTAACGACATTATCATTTCCCCCAACTCATGCAACGTTTCATTTTCCTCAAGTCGTACTCCCGATTTAGCGTCCCGTAGGCACCAAATTGTCCGAGACATCATAACCCACAAGCGACGTTTCATAATCTTTTGCAGCACTTGAAATAGTCTATCTTTTTCCGTAAACCTTAAACTTTCTGGTTTATGTGAAAAACTTGTATTTGTAAATCGATACGTTTTTCCCGAGTTCTTGACTTAGTGGATTGGCATGCAATTAACTTGGCATCGTTCGATTTGAATGAATTCGAAGCAAGGAATATGTTTGCGGGACAGAATAGAAAAGAAGGCCGAATCACCCACCGATTACTTGGCTTCGTGCAGGTCGTCGAAGCGCTACGCAACGTCAATCCTTAGTTACGCGAGCTCCTGCAATGCATCAACACTTTGTTAGATTTCCTTCTTTTCCCCTTGCATCGAAATTTGTAATTGCATCCTTGAAAACGACGCGAAAGCACTTCAATCAAGCCAAGCGGCAAAGCTCCAAGAAAACCATACAGCGGTCCGGTCCCGTCGAAGGGACTCTTATAGAGAGCTCGCGCGCCGAGACGCAGCCCGCTGCATCTAGGACTTGTTCCAACAGAAGTCGTTCCATTAGTTGGATCGATTCTCGTATCTTCCGTCCAAATCGAATTGAATCGATGCCGCAAGGCGTTAACGTTTACCAAGCTTAGCGATCGAGTCAGATGGCCATCTAAGTTCCCGGCCGATCTGACTCGGCGCTAGCATATTATGAAGTTCCGTCGCCTATCGAAAGCGGGGCGCTACATAAACTACCCTTCCCATTCTAGGGTTATAACAACTAGCATCACAGTGTTTCTAAATCGTCGACTGGCGACCCCACAGTCCGACATAAATAACTTTCTCATCACATGATCTTGCTTATAAACGAACATGAAGTAAAGCATAATAATAGTCTTCTTTTTTTTTTTTATCTTGGTTCTTGTATTATGACATCTAGGTCGGCCCTGAGTTCATAGGGATCCGAGACGAACTTCCAAAACAGGAACCCCAAACATAATGTAAAAAAAAAAAAACTAAATTAAAAAAAGTTGCATAAAGATTTGAACTAAGAACCACTAGTGTACAAGCATAATATAATAATGACTACACCACAATTATTACTTTATGTAAAGTGAAGCCCATAACTTATACTAGATCTACTTTAAATGCAAGATTATTAATATCTTTGTGTTTAAACTGATTTTTTTGGCCCTCCTGAGCGGTCGTCATGACTACCCTCCTGGGCGGTCGCCCTAGCTATCATGGGCCAGGGTCAGCCCTAACGACATCATCAATTATAGGAACATAGAAAAGAAAATGAAGAAAAGTTCTACTATAAATGGGAGGGATATGAAGAAAAGTTCTTTATTAGTTTAGTTCGGTTTGGTTTCCGTTCGGGTTATGATTAATTTAGGTTCAATTTCGGTTTTGAATTTTCAGAACTTCGATTTATTCAGTTTTAACTATTGAAGTTCGGACGAAACTGAATAAACCGAACTCTTCCGATTATATAAATACCGAAAAGATTTCTCCCCACAAATCTAAGTCTAACTAGACTATTCAAGCCAATAAGCCACTATAGTGCGGAGTGGGGTATTACATCGGGTTGTCTACACATGCACCGGCGCCTACTCCCATTAAAGATAATGGTCATTGATAAAGGTCGTTGGCGGAGAAGAAATGACGGATGCATCTATGACACCGACTCATTGGCGGCAAAAGACTCATGTCGTCATTACTTATGAAGGAAAATCATATAAAAGCAACTATATGAGATTTGCTTTGTGGTTTCACAATTAATACAAATATCCGTGTAAGAATCGTATCATTTTGTGATCAAGTCTCTAGAAACCAAAGAACCAAAATTTCAAAGGTAAATTTTTTTTTTATTTACTATGAATATAATATAATTAAATCATGTTATAAAAGAGAATATACTACAAACATCATATGTTATAGAAACCAAAAATAGTTGCTATTTCTTTTTCCATTTACATACAGAGCTAATTACAAAGCATAGCTTCATATGTATAGAGAAAGGGGCAGAGAGCTAAACTTGCAAAGCTTTCGAGCCCCAAATTAAAACCCAAAAAAATGGGGTGGTCCAACTTTGTTGGTTTTTCCTAAGCTAAAATAAACGGAGAAAATACACAGAACTAGCGGCCATTCTTCGCCACGGCGGTGGAGCTCGGAAACACCCTTGCAAGCGCCTTCAAAGAGTTGGAGTTGCTCTTCCATTCCACTAACCGCTGCAAGAATTGCATAACCTGTTGTAGAAAAGAAGGATGAAAATTATCAGCATTCAAACAACAACTTGGCACACCAATTAATAGGAGTTGTTACAATCATGTTGGGGACCGAGAAATTATTAAGACGTGGCAGTGTTGAGCCTAGAGTCCCTCCAATAGTGTCATGACACAGACTAATTTACATAAGAAAAAAAAACAGGAAGTGATGTCATGTCACTATTGGAGAGAACTCAAGGCTCGTCATCAGTGCCACGTGGTGAGTCCGTCCCATTGAGTAATTTCTCGTGGGGACCCCTCAGAAAATCAGAAAGAGAAAGGAGAACAAGTAGCTGTTCTTGCCTCTTTGGGCTCCCGGAGAGAATAGGACGCATTTGTTTCCTTTGGGTACTCGGAAACAAGGATTCCGAGTCCTTGTCCTCTGTCGCGCAACACCTAGTACATATAACAGAGGTTAATAAAACATGATAGTGACATGGTTGTTAAACCAAACAAAGCCTAATTTAAGGCATTCCACCTTGAAAGCATCTTCGTCCGTACGGTCGTCTCCGATGTAAACTGGCAAAATGTCGTTGCAGTCGGCAAATCCTGGAGAGTTACAAGATGACATTTAAATAAAAAAAATGGGTGTGATGTAATGCACGTGGGGAATCCTCAACTTACCAAGTGACTCCAACAGGAACTCCAGTGCCTTGCCCTTGTCCCACTTGATCGTGGGACGAATCTCCAGCACCTAAAGGCCAATAAATCCAAATTCAAGTCACATTCAAGGGCTTGTACTTGGACATACTACAGCCATAAGAGATTGGTAGTCACAATACCTTTCTTCCCTGGGTTAGCCTCAACTTGGGAAAATCCTTCATCACTGACCTCACTTCCTCAGCAAGTGCACTCCATTTCTATGTTCATAGGTTTGAACATACATAAAATTAGTAAAATAAAAAAAAAATACCACTTATAGCAAAAGAATAGGAAGAGCATTAGAGCAAGTGTAATGTGAAAAAAAATTGTAGTTGCAACCTTTTCATCAACCCTTCTGAAATGGACAGACACACAAAACTTGTTGTTCTCCACCTTGGACCCTTCTATGGCCTTGGTTTTTTCGATCAAAGCCTTGTAAACCTTCAATGAAAATATACACAAATCATCAATATACGACATTAAGAACTTTCGTATCGAAGAAAAACTCAAGACACCCACCTCATCGATCATCGGGAGGAACTCGCTTGCAGGTTGAAACAAGACTGATTGTGCCTTCGCATTCGCCTATATATATATACACCATAATAACATAAGAACATGCACACATACGAATAAGAAGGATATAACTAAAGATTGAGCTGTTGCCACACACCAACCTTAGTTTTGGTGTTAGCTCTGTTGTGCCTCCGGGCGTTGGTGGGGCCTTTGATGTCCATGCCGTGGCTTCCGGCATAGTACAACTCGGCCAATTGAACAAAGTTGTACACCTGACCAAAATAAATATGCACACAAATTTAGGATTTGAACCGAATAGATGTTCCTGATCTTTATGTAGAATGAATGTACCTTGTCCCTGCAACGGCCGCTGACGATTGCGGTCGGGAAGTAGCTCGCGACGCCCTTCACAGCAGCGCGCATCTGACCATTGTTCCAAAATCAAAATTTTACTATTACTGTGTGAACGTAACGAATCAAGAGTTTGATTGACGCCGGAAGCAATAGGAACTCACCGCTTCGGACATGTACGCCTTGTCCGGCTCGTCGACAATGGGAGAGAGAGTCCCGTCGTAGTCGAGGAACATAGCGATCTGCTTCCCTTTCGAAGCACGAACAATCTCATCGAACATCTTCAGTGCAGATGGATGCTTTCTCTGCATAAAAAATATATATATTCAATTTCAAGTGCCCCATCGGAAAGAGGAAGAAAGAAGCAACTTTTATGATAGCGAATAACTGACCGTCCACGCATCGGCCTCGTCGGCGGCAGCGGGGAAGGGGGCGAGCGCGGCGGCGGCTCGGGCGTGCGTCGGCGAGGAGGCCCTCATCGAGTCGACCCAGGCATTGATCCTCCCGCCGCCGGCCCCGACCTCGAGGTGCCCCATGTACTTCTTCTTCGCCCCGGCGGCGTTTGGGACGCCGCCGCCGCAGCCGCTCCGCGGCGGCGGGAACAGCTGGCTCGCGCCGGTTGGGACCGCCGCCGGCGCAATCATCGGCGTCTCCGGAACGACCACGCTCTGCTTCGTCATCGCTAACGAAAGAAAGCACCGGACTTTTTCTTCTCTCTAAAAAAAAAAAAGCTGAGATTTTTGGGAAGGAGTAGGTTTCTTGCAAGGAAATGGAGAAGGGGAAGGGGAGATATATAGGTGGAGGAAGTAGAATCGGGTGCGGGTCCCATGACGAACCCGGAAGGTTGAAAATCCTCTGGGTCCTTATTGGGCCCACTAGGAAGGAACCCTCCGAATCATCGGTGGCCACGTGGCCGTGTGAGCACACTACTGACCGGGTAGGTCCCACGTGGGGTCGCATACGTGTAGGCCGGCGGATTTAATTGCGAGCGCATCCAAACTGGATTCGTGACTCACTCCCCACATTTTTGGGAATGTTTGTTCAGTTGCCAATCAATTACGCAATTTAGTTATCCATTTATGGAAATAGAGCTTTTCTGCAAATAAATAATAAGAGCATCTCCAACCCTATTGTCTTGTTTTGTGTTGTGAATCCTACGTGGCATGAGGGACAAGACAATGTCTTGTATATGTGGCAAGGTTATATTCACAAATGACAATGGATTTAAAAAGTCATCTCCAATGCAAAAGTATTGAGAAGACAATACAAATAATTTTTTACAACTTCCAAGACAATTTTTACTCTTCTACTTCTTTTTTATAAATATTTTTATTCACAAATGATGATGTGGACATAAAGACATTGTGAAGTGCATTGTCTAGATCTAGACAACCAACTTCACATTGTCTTTGCCATGTCATTGCCATGTCAACTCCACACTTTATTTCACATTTGCATTGGAGAAGTACTTTTGAAAAAAATGGTTGTCATTCCTATGTGGCAACCATTTTTTTCAAACTCACAATAGGGTTGGAGATGCTCTAAGAGTAATGCTAGGGATACATATTTTTTGACACACTCCATAGTCACACTGATGTGACAGTGCATTATTGGATATTAAGGAAAGTCTTAAATGAAAGGTAACAATAGACAACCAATAATGCACGGCCACATCAGTGTGACTATCAAGTGTATCAAAAAAAATGTGTGCATTACTCAAATAATAAATATGGGGTTGAAGGTGAAAATATACGACGCTGGACAATTTAGACAGCAAAATTTCAAAGTAATATCTAAGATCTGCAAATATTACAATTAAGGCAAGTTACTACGCAAATGTGGAACAAAATATGTACTCATTCAATACATGCAAACTCTTTTTGTAAAAAGCAATCTTTTGTTTCCAAACACGGGTGATTTGTAGTTACAATTCTTTTTAGCGAATCTGGACATGTATATCTTTTGTTTCCAAACACAGGTAATTAAATGTTTGTTCAGTTGCAAAAGATTTGTAGTTTCAATTTATTATTATATATTTTGGAAAAGGTAATTATTTGTCATGACCGCTTCCATCGGAATTCAAATACCGTCCTCTCGGATGTTATGCCTCCATTCTAGTAACTTGAGCTACCAAATTTGGTCAATTTTGTTGTTATATGGTTTTATATGAGCTATTATTTACTTTATATTTAATAATATTAATAACTAAATTATGTCTAGTTGATAAATTAAAGTGTTTATAAGTTAGCTGTATTAAATTATATTCTCTTTAGTCATATTATTAGTTAATTTTTTTTATAAATTCTATTGGAATCGACTTTAAATTATAATTCAAATTACGTATATGAGAATTTAAGGGGAGAACAAAATATACCTATACGAACAAATATATATGTATATAACTGTATATATGTTATTTCTCATATGAAATCGGCTATAAAGAGGACAGGAGGCTATGTTTTATTTTCCTGAAAAATAAAATAAATTTTATAAGAACATTATATTATATTATATGTTATGGCCCATTCGAAAAGTATTACTTCGGATATCTAAGTGGAAACTAAAGGTTAAACTATTAGCTCGATAATAAAAAAATATTTAACATGTTAAAGTAAAAGAAATGAAATAGTTCAGCATATTTAAAGTGACAACTAGTCTTACTTGTTTAAAGATTGATTTGTCAAATTTAGAGACTCAACTTGCAAATGGACGCGGAATATCACGTGATAATTCCAAGTTAGGCCATAAGTAGGATACCTTGAATATGGTAGGCTTTAAGTTATGCACGACAATGTATCATGTGACAATTTCAACTTGCAAATGTACTTTGTTCTTGATATTGTTAGGAAGGAAAAGTAAATAAAACATAAATTTTTATATGGGAGGAGAATATTTCAAATAATAGCAACTAAATGAGGACGTTTTGAGAATTTTTGTATGAAAGGACAACTCGTCAAATCAGTTGGCGAGGGAAGAAATCGCAAACTCACTTGACGAGTAGTCCATTCACCGCCAAGTGACTTTGACGTGGGGGGGGGGGGGGGGGGGGGGGGGGGGGGGGGGGGGGGGGGGTAGGTAAGTAAACTAGCCAAGTAACTTGGCGTAAAAGGGAGGAGAGAGAGTTTTTACGTAGGCCCCTCCAAATAGTATTTTTGGCATATAATTTTTTTCTTAACACAAAATGTCCAAAATAATTTATTTTACGTATTAGTAGCTATTATTTTATAACTCAAAGATGTCTTAAAATTTTGGGTGATATCATCTCCTATTATGTGACATCTGACACAACAGTGACATAACAGTTCACATTACAAATTTTAACCAAAAAAGTTAATTATCTAATGTTAACGTTAATGCAAATATTAATTTTAATGTTCCTTTTAATTTTAGTTTTAATGTTCATATAAATTTAATACTAATTTCAATATTAATTTTAATGTTAATTTTTGATATTTCAGTAGTCATGTTATATGTTACGCTTAATTACAACTTGATATTCTCAACTATTCCAGCTTTTCAACTTGATACCTTAAACTTCTTTTTAACAACTTGTACCTAAAAAAATTTGGATGAAAATATCCCTCATCTAAACTTAAAACTACGCCCCACCCCCCCCCCCCCCCCCCCCCCCCCCCCCCCCCCCAACCCCTTCCCTCCCCTCCCCCTGGTCACCCACCCGCCCTCCGGCCGCCCCTCCGACCACCCGCCCGTCCCCTTCAGACCCCTCCTCCAGCCATAGCCCACCCCACCCCTCCCCCCTCCCCTCTCCGGCCACCCGTCCGCCATCTCTCCCTCCAACCACCGCCCCCTCCAGCTACCGTGCGCGTCCGGAGAGAGGGGGGTGAAGCCGGGGTGGGAGGAGCGAGGACGGTGGTGGGGCAGAGGGGGGTGTCGAGGGTTGCTGGAGGGGGTGGGGCTGGGGGTGGCTGGAGGGGGCGGGGCGGGGGTTGAGGTGGGAGGGGGGGAGTGGTGAGTCGGCGGGGGAATGGGGGAGAGGGGTTGGGTTCTGTTGAAAAGTGAAGGGGAGGAATAATTTTGTCATTTTTAAAATTTTGGGTATCAAATTGAAAATATTAAATAGTTGATGATATCGAGTTGATGAGTAAAAAAATTTAGGATATCAAATTAAAAAATGGTATAGCTAAGGATATCAAATTGCAATTAAATATATATGTTATACAGTAGATTGTATCACCCAAAATTTTTTAAAACAAATAAGTATTTTTGTCGACCGTGAGCATTTCTTGTGAACTTAAGACTTCCATTCCCAAGGGTTGACTTTTTGACGTACATTTGTTGCATGTGCTCAAATGAATTGGTTCTGACTTTGGCAAGGTATGTTCGAACAATTCAACATTAATATCTTTGGCTTAAAAGCTAAGAAAACAAGCCTGTCGTATCTAACAACATCATCTAACCGTGCACAACATTATCGCTTATTGCTAGTAACTCAACTGGTTCTTGTGGACAGTGATAAGAGATATAACTTCTTTTGACGATCTCACAATCGAGTTGTGCGGGAGATGTGGATTTGTGTATGTAAAAATTGGAAGTAGAACCAAACACAGTTACACATAGGGTTGTAAAACGATTCAAACCGTTCACATTCGGCTCGGTCCAAACTCGGTTTAAGTTCGTTCGTGAACTAATCGATACCGAGTTCGATCATAGGTTGTTTGATTCGATCTTGTTCACTAACAGGCTCGAGCTCGGCTCGGTTTCTCATATTATGATTTTTTTTTTCTATATGTTATGCATTTTTTAATAGATAGAAGTACATTTTGTCTGAGAAATTTTACTCATTTTTTTGTTCTTTATATGATGGTAAATTTATGATGCAAAGAGCACAAGTAATTCAATAAAAAAAAGTCTTTAAAACTTGAGAGAAACAGTGTGATAGTCTATACAACATGTCCTATAAATACTCTCTACTAGGACTGTAAAACGATTCAAACCGTTCGCATTCGGCTCGGTCCAAGCTCGGCTTGAATCAAACTCGTTCGATAGTTAAGTCAAACCAAATTTGAACACTCTTTGTTCGAGCTCGTTCGTTCGATTTTCAGTCCTAGTACTTACACAAAGTTACGTGCGTTACGTAGAAGTTAATTTGTACTTCAAAATTTTTGTTTCATACTTTGTGATTCAGTGACAACAATTTCTTGCTTCTTACAAGCCTAGAAAGTAACACCAATTCTTGGCTTAATTACTTACTTGAACGTTTGTCGCAGATTATGTATCTAGATTCTAGAGTTTGTCATCGAGTAACGTCTCCATGTTCACATCTACGACAACGAAGTACAAAATCATCAAATATTCGTAACAAGTATGATTGTTCTCTTGGAAGTACGTTGATTGATACTCCACATCGCATAATAAACATTGCATTCATCGAATGGCTGATAGATACAAGGATAGCTTAACTCTCTCGAAGTCTAGACTCTCAAGTCATGTTTCAAGTAACGTTTTCGATTGGAAAATTTGCGAGAAGTACTAATTATTAACACATAAATGTGTTCAGCTGACTGCAGCTAAATTGTGATCACGTACTATTTGTTACTTTTGTTAGTAACTCATTACTACTAATTTTATGATTATATATATAATATAGCATTTGAAACACATTACTGTTTTCATTTATATCATACCGTTATTATTTGTTGTTCGTGGATTGGAATATAGAATTACTATTCGGTCTTATTAGGGGTGAGCGTTCGTTTATTCGGTTTCAATCGCACCGAAATAGTCAAAATCGTATAAATCGAAATTCTAAAAAAATCAAAATTAAAATCGAAACGAAATTAGCTAAAACCGAAATCGAACCGAACCCAATAATCAATTTGATTTATTCGTTTTATTTGGTTTGTTCGGATAAAATATTTCTATTGTTTAATGGATATGGTCCAAAGTTGGGATCGTTGTTAAATTATATTAAAAATTATAATTTTTATACACACATTTGTTGTATTTAAAAGTTGCGTCCAAAGTTGAATAAGTTATAAAATTATTAAAGTGGGACTTCAAAACATATACATAGAGCTGTTGTTTTCAAATATACACAGTTTTTATCAAAAAATATGCATAAAATTGAGAGTATTTATATAATTGTATAGGTCACATTCGATTTTTAATTTTTGTCCAAAATCGAAACATAAACAGAAATCGAATAAATTTTTTTAGTATTATCAAAACCGAAATTGAAGCAGATTTTTTTCAAACTGAATCGAACCTCTTATTCAGTTAGGTTATGTTCGATTTTTGGTCAAAAGCCGAATAATGGTCACATCTGGCTTTATGACTTGACTAATGAATTATAGCTTACCCTATCGTTTTTACAACTGTGACGTATTGCGGAATACATGTGTACCTTGTAGCACTTATCTGGCTGTATCTTACCTCCGTTTTTCGTATTCCGGTACCTGAATGCCACATTAATTGACCTATACTCCATACGCTACAGTTTCACTAGCAAATGTTCTATTCCAATGTGTTTCTTATGCTTATGTTTATTCCTGACTCAAATGGAAAGGAATTTTTGGACGGTGTCAAGAGGTCAAATTATTGAACAAAAATGATTCTAGCACCATTGTGGGTTCCTAATCGATGCCTTTCCCATGGAGTCTAAAGCTTTACTTTATTACATTCTTAGTAGAACGAGTATTTTTAGTCAAGAAGAATTGTTTTATTTGTTACATTGTTATTAGTCGTAAATGTACCTAATTGATCAAATTGAAATCCCAACTCTACATAAGTTCATTAGTCTTGATTCTAATTCTTCCTTACCGAATATCATCGCCAATTACATGTTATGGAAATGGAATTGATTCACAACTCACAATCACACCTAACTAAAGTACCTCCACACTAATATTTTTTTAGATGTTCGGGTCTGAAACATTGTGTACACTGTATTATACGTCTTTTGGATCTATTGTATCTAACTCCCATGTATCATTTTTACAAATGGAATAAATAATATGTTTCCGTTGTTCGATTCGTTGATTTTTTTACCACTCAGTCAGAATCTAACGCCTCTTTCCGATGACCAAAAGAATCACTCGAGTTCGCCAACGAATACCATTTATTCGCAACTCATTAGCATTGCTTGATCGAATTATATGGTCGAATGCCACTTTTAGTCTTCTACGACTTTAGGGAAGCTAAAGCATGGATTCTAAAGTGTTATTATAAATAGAAAGAAAGGTGGTTAGTTGTTGAAAGAAAGAAGGAAACTTCGCATAAGATACTTTCTTAAGTAGCCCAAACAACTGGTCACGTGTTCGACGTCAATTATTAATTGTTCCTACAAGAATTTACACCATTGGTCAAAATATTCTCGTTAAGAATAAAATTTGATTAAGCGTTGATTACGGATATACGTTGGTAAAAGTTTCTTGCACCTTTCCATATGTCATGAGAGCTGATCAGAAAGTTCAAGAAACCTATGACAGAGTTTGAATGTGAGACCTCTCAAACCGCTCATAGAAAACACCTGATTTTTTTTTTTTTTTTTTTGAAAACGATTTTTATGAAAGAAAATAAATTTTGAATACCAATTTTATCAAACAGCTCAACAAATAAAATTTTCTAAAAAAGTTGACAAATAAAAAAGGTGATAAAAAGTAACTAGCTGAATAACATTAATGATGTTTTTTTGACAAATAAAAACAAGATCATTTAAAAATAAATTAAATGACAAAGTTATATTTTTTTTGATCTATGGTTCGAATCATATTATTGCTATTTTGGTTACTAAAACTTACTATATCTATAAGTGAGTATAGATCATGTTGGACTTCCTTCCTACTAAAATTATTACAGCTCTATGACATATTTTAACTTAATATTGGCAATCTTAGTGACTCTTCTCGAATTTACCTTGTGTCTTAAGTCTTCTAAGAAGGTATATGTTATTGTTGTTTTATTATTATTATTTGCAAGCGTGACGTACAAGATTTTGTGCACGCAGCGTTGCAGAATATTTGGACCTATTGTCTCCAATTTTCACGCACATATACCAATATCTTCTTCGCGGTTCGATGTTCAGATCGTCCATTTAGTGAAGGAGATTATACATTTTCTCGCTTACCACAAGAGGCAGCTGAATCCGATCGAGTAGCGCGTAGTTGGACATGCTAAAGCAATGCAACAACACGTGTCGACCAGCCATTGGAGGCACTAGATTCTCCGGCGGTCCCCACCTCCAATTTGATTGAAACTAACCAGTGGTCGGCTGGATTCCTGAATCTGACTGTATGTCGCGAGATGGAACGACTGACCGTTTGATGTCGCGATATGCAATCCCAGCCGGTGGTGAGCGTCGACTTCTATATAGTTCCGGGTGCGGTGGACCCAGACGTTGGGGTCGGGCTCAACCGAAATTAACCGCCAGGGATGCTCGGTTCACCATCATCCTTGTCACGAAAATAATGACGTTTGTCTTCGCCACATGACATGTTTATAGAGCTAATATATGATGCTGACTTTGTTTAATAGATTATAGTGTAGTAATAAATGCCCATCTCTTTCTCAAATAAACCATTTTAATATATTAGGGATGTGACCATATTTTTCCCTTGATGGTTAATAAAGGGTCTCGATCTATATTAATCAATTATGGCAATGTTAAATTGCCATTTTGCAACATTACATTACCAATGTTTTCATTGTTGTGTCAACCATTTATTATCTAATTAAAGAGATCTATATAGAAAAATGCCTTCTAGCTCGAGCTTGGGCATGCCTGCCAATAATTGTGCCCACGTGACAATAGCTCACTAGTCCCCTCCTTCTAATGGGGAGTCGACACGTGGCTACGGGCAAGGACGGTCACGTCCAAAGAGTTGGCCAAATAGCAACGGCCATCCGTGTAACCAGTGCATGTAGGATTCGCATGACACTCGTCTTTGAGATCAAAATGTGGAACACAGTAAAATTCAATTATTTTCTATCAAAAGTACTACATAAAGATTAAACTAAATGGATGTAACCTTGGAGCAAAAAATCACAAACACAATCGCAAACACAAAAAAGAGAGAGATTTTAGCTTATGTCATCACTCAAATTATAGAAAATAGTATATACCCATAATTTTCTAAAATCTACCAAGTGCCTCCATTTTGTACAAAACAGTCAAAATAACAGTTGAAATAGTGGGGATATATCTTAAATTTTTAATTGTTCCATATAAAAGACTGAGAGTATTTGGTAGTTTTTTTAAAAGTTGGAATATATGTTAGTATAATTTGAGTGGGACCATTTGCTAAAATATCCCAAAAAACTTGTGTAAAAATCCAATACAAAAGAAAACAACGAGACAAATCGGAGTCCAACAAATTTTTTTTACTGAAATAAAGAAATACAGCAATTACTCTACTACTTCTTTCACCGAATCGACAACAGATCAACCACAACTACTTAACAATATGAATGATTTAGTGAAAAATATATAAGTTACCGGAGAACGAAATTCTTGAAGACGAACCAATGTGAATCTTCTCGAACTATGTTCACCGAATCAACCACAAACTTGCCCGGATCTCCTTCTTCCTCTTTTTGAAGTTGTACAACATTTATGTCAAAGCCTTGACCTTACGTTGTTCTATCTCAAACTAGGTCAATGAATATCAATATAACCATCTTCCTATACTTTCCAATCTCCGAGATAATCCGAATTGTCCAATGTTGGTCAAACACTTCTCCAAAATCTGACTTCAACTTAGTCCTACAAGCATAACCGACTCTACTGTTAAACCCACTAATTAGGTTTGTTCCTAGTGTCCCATAATTTAAGGGGACCTATATTTTTATACAATTTATATTCTTTTGTGTGAAATTTATTTTTAATTTTTAAAAAGCAAAGGATCATATTTAAATAATTTGTCTAGATCCTCCAAATGTCTTGAGATAGCAATGAGATCAATATATTGTTACTATATTGGTTTTATATGGGTCTCAAATTCATCTGCTGACAGGAAGAATCTCATCTGCAACAACCTACAAAACCAATGTATTATTACTATTCATCAGTCTCTATTTGAGTCTCGTTCTTCGCATTCGACTCTTCAAACTTCTAAGATATATGAATAATACTCGCTACACTCCTGCATGTTCTCCCTATATGAAACAACTGAACACCAACTTCCTTTAGGGCCTGTTTGGTAAATGGGAAGTGGGTGAGAAGTCATTGTGAATTTGGAATTGTAAATCCAGACTTGAATTCCAGCTGGAATCATGTATTTGGAAATTCAGATATCTTGTTTTGTAAGTAGGATTTTGGTACTGAATCCTCTACAAATCCAAATCCATTGTTTGGATAGCCAACTTGAAAATGGCTAGGATTTACACTTCAACCAAATCCATTGTTTGGTTTGCAAAGTTTGATATTGGTTAGGCTTACCACATATGAAAGTGGTCATCTTACCACTTGCACACATAGATAATCTGAGCAGCCAAGATTTAGAAAGGAAATCTTTTTCCAGAAAAATATAACATGAAAAGATAAAAATTTAATACAAGAATATCCAACAGAGATTGAATTTCGAGACTCCCAAAAATTTTGGCCATAATTAATTACAGAAGAGGTAGCAGTAATATCCTGATCAAGTATCATGCAGCATATAAAAAAGTCGGCAGTAATATCCTGATCACAGCTGCAAGTCCTCATCTGAAGATATTGATACTGCAACTTTCACAAAAAGTGAATTGAACTGCATAAAATAATTCCATCATTCCAGGGCCCATCTGGCAACACCAACCATCATTTGTAAAACCAGAACAGTGTTAATGAAACCAAAAAGTAAATAACAATAGGCTCAGCTTTCGGAACCATTTCAAAACTAGCAAAGATGGTTCTCTTCAACCTTCCTACATCATGTGAAAATTATCTCATCCTGGCTCCGTCATCACAGTCTATTATCATACAATATTATCATATTATTATCATACAATTGGCAGAACTGTACTCAACATTGAGAGCAACAGCTGCCCCCCATAGTTACCCACACAATTGGCAGAACTGTACTCAAGTACAAGAAGCGTAGTAAGAAGATAAGATAGAACAAAACCAGTATCAACAAAGAGACAAGAAGGTATATAATATAGGCTCAGAGTACAGCAGATTCCAAATCATTGAAAACTAGCGAATATGGTTACCTCTTCAACCTTTGTATATCATGTGATGGGGAATGCAACAAAGCACCTCTTCCACCCATCACACTCGCAAGGGAATGCCACCAATCTCACTAGTAATTTAATTATGAAATATCTCATAATTGCCCCATCCTCACAACCGTTGGACAAAGTAATATAGAAAACAATTTAAAAGAAATTTAAATAATGAATGACTACACAATTGGCAGATCTGTATTCAAGTCATTGGACAGAAGCATAGTAAGAAAAGAAGATAGCAACATATAAGAAAATTGAAGAGAACATGTGAAAAATAGGAAAATATGTAAAATAATATATAGGCTCAGAGTACAGCAGATTGTAAATCATTGAAAACTAGCGAATATGGTTACCTCTTCAACCTTTGTATATCATGTGATGAGGAATGCAACAAAGTACCTCTTCCACCCATCACACTCCCAAGGGAATGCCACCAATCTCACTAGTAATTTAATTATGATATTTCTCATAATTGCCACAACATCACAGCCTATTAGCAAAGTACAAGATCAAATAAATTGAAAGAAAATTAAAAAATGATTGCCCACACAATTGGCAGAACTGTTGTTAAAAAAGTCATGAGACATACAATATTATCATACAAAACAATTTGAAACCTGCAAATTAAGAAAATGAATGCCTAGAAAAAAATAGAGGAATGCAAAACACAAAGGCAGAAAATTAAACTGCAGGAAATCTTCAAAAGAATAATGATAAATCAAACCTGAAAAGATTCATGAGAAAATATCATGAGGGAAACTGCACCCAAAAGAACAATGAAGAGGTTAAAAAAAAGCCTGCAAATAAAATTAAAACCAATAGGAAACTTAGATACAAAATATCTTCAAAGAACTTAAATGCAAAACCCCATGACAGGGTTGAAACCTGCAAACAAAATGAAAGTGCAGATATTAAAAAAGTTTTCAGTAGTTCACTAGTGACAGTGTTGCTTCTAGAAGAATATTTTATACAACAGGATAATAAAAACACAAATTACTCCCAAAATCCAAACATCATACGTTCTAGTGGTCTGCGTAGGGGCAACTTGAGGTGTGAGAGTATGCGATTCTGCATATATCGGCTTTTGGAAGTATCCAAAAGCTTCTTCCCTATCTTGACATTTGAAATAGCAAGCACCTTTGTACCCATGGACTTGATAATAGCATTGGGCCCACTTGGTATAGACACCTGGATTTCTTCCCTTCAGGACAACATAGTAAGCCATGGTGTTGTCTATGGCTGCAATATATCCAAAGTTGTAATGAAAGTAGGAAATATATGAATAAATTCACAAAAACTAATACAGAGGATGAAAGCCTAGTCTTAACCATAAATATTACATATTTTAGGGCTACTAGCTGCCCAATATTTTACAGGCAACAAATAGTGCAAGTGTTCTTCCACACAAATATTACATAGGTCTTGATTTAATTGTCTTCAGACTTGCAACACAAATTTTTACACAAAAGTGCAGATATACTAATCTGTATTAACCACAAAATGATGGGGACACAAACTGCATCAGTAAAACTAATTATGATCTGATGGGGGCAACATCCTGGACTTGAAACTTTCTACCCATTTGCTGCATTGTGCTAAGGGCAAACCTACAAACCTTTTACCATCATCACTGTTTTGAATAAGATAATCGTAAGCAGCATTCAGGACAGCTTCTTCATAACAGTCCACTAGATCCCATACCTTACTACCCAACTTTGCAACATGAACACTCCCAAACCGGTCTCTAGAGCATGGCCAATTATTGTCAAACTGTTTACCAAATTAGGCATGTACTCATCGACCATCTCTCTACGACGCTTAACACCAGATGATTGTGAGCTTTTTGATTTACTTGGTAGCTTGGTTGGGATAGAAGACTTGCTAGGTGTGAAACCCGTAACTTTTAGTTAACTAATTATTAATTATTAATTGTTAACTTAGGAAAATACATTTTTATAAAATTATTAAATCTGGAAATTTTATCAAAACATGTAATTTTCTAATTAATTAATATTATGTTTTAGTTAGATTAAAAATTATTATTTTTCAAGAATATAATTTTTGGACTTTTGATTGTCTGGCCAGACCCGAGACCCAGACCCAAACCCGTTCCCACTCCCGAAACCTGGTTCAGAATTAATTCCAAAACCAAACTCGGTTTCGTATAATTCATAAATTAAATTATTTATATAATATCTATTATATTGGAATCCTTTTCTTTCCATTTATAAAGAACCTATTCTTTAACTCTCTGAACTTTCAGTCATTAATAGGAATAGATTATTTCTATTCATTACTTTTACTCATTCTCTCTCAGGAGAACATTCTCCTTTTATTTCTTCCGTTGAGCCTCGACCGACTTTGGCTCTTCCGAGCACTCGAGACTTCTCCCCTTCCCCGCGTGAACTGCCGAAACCCCTCCTCTTCCCTTCCGGTAACCCCCGCTCACCTTTACTATATAAACCCCTTCCTTTTCCTCCATTTCCCCATCACCATACTTCACCACAAACCCTAACCCCAATTTTTCCGGCGAACCCCGACCACTGTCGACGTTTCCAGGCCGACCCCAGGCCGGATCTGCCGTCCCCTCTGCCGGCGCCACCTTCTCGAGGCTGCGCCCGCTACCGCCGAGTCCAGCGCACCCTCCCGGCCGACCCGAGCCCTTGGCCGCCCGCCACTGGCCGGATCTCCCTGCGCGCCGCTTCCCGGCCGCTGTCCCAGCGCCTCCTCGCGCTCACTCCGTTCCCGATCCGACCGCCCGGTCCGTGTCTGTCTTGCTGTTCCGAGCCGTCAAGTTTTGGGTAACCTCTATTAATCTCAGTAGTTGTCCCTTGGGTTTGTGTCGATGATGAAATTGGTCCCAATCCCGCAACAGGAATCTGTTGTGAGGTTTCCGATCCTTCGAAATTTCCGAATTTGCCTTTGGCAAGTTTCTGTAGATTTTTGGTTTATTGTTTCTGATTTAGTTTTGGGTTTTCCGATTCCAATTCGGATTTTCCGAGAACTCTTCGGAATAGTTTCTGTGATTCTCGAATTTTTTCGAATTGATGGTTTAATATGAGCTGTGGTGTTTTCCGAGTTAGTTTCGGGATTTCTGTTTCGTTTCGGGTTTTTCCGAATAAGTTTTGGAAGAGTTTCTTTGATTTCGGTTAGTTCGGATTTTCTGAATGTTGGTTCTGGTTCTTTATGGTTCTGTGGATTCATCTCGGGTTTTCCGAAATTGTTTCGGAAATATTTTCTGTGGACATAATTTATATAATATTTGGGTTCCCTGGTTTGGGATAATTTGTAGGAAATTATAGCACATTTTTCCCAGTTTTTGGGTTGACCGAAAATAGAGGAAGTGCTGCCGGATTTTCTATAAAAATTAAATTATTTTAAAAATGGTTTTTTCGGGAAAGATTGTATTTTGGAAATTTTGGGCGACGACCGTAATTGGTTAATGGGCCCTGGCTAAGTGCAAACGAAACCGGTTTCGTCCGGACGTTGAGGCATTAGCCTATATGACGATTGGACCAATATCTGAGACTCACTATTAAATTTATTTTAATTATTAGTTTTATTTTGTAATTAAAATTGTAAGATTTTTAGAGACTAACCAAGTTTTCTTCTTATTTAAATTCATGAATATGGTCTGTAAGGGCATAAGCCCAGTATTTCTCTTTATTTTCTGAGGCCCTGTAATAATATAGCGTAACTTTTTATCTTTCTTTTCTGGTTTATTAGTTTAAACACGTAGAATAATAAAATGACTATTTATTTTTGAAATGGAAAATTAATAACAATTTCTCATATTAAATAACTAGTAAAAAATTACAAGTTTGCAATTTAAAAAATTCACGTTCTCTCATCTAAAAGAAAAACCATAGTTCATTATATAATATTACAAAACATAAAGTTTTGCTAAATAATCGGAAAAGTACGAGTTTTCCCAATAAACGATAAATTGATTTTTCTTTCGTAATTTTATAAACTAGTAAATTGCATCGGTAGATGTGTTTCGGTAGTTCTTATTAATAACATAAAACTGGACTAGGACAAAACTTCTAGAAATTGAAACTAGTACACCTAGAGATGGTACCAATTTTTGGTTCTAAGACAGGATTCTCAAACTGTAGGATTTCAAGGACGAACTTGAGTTTCTTCCCGGTACCGACATCTCACTCCAGTCATAAACAAGGCAAGTACAGTTTGTGGTAGTTTACAATTATTTAGTAATAGTTTTACTGCAAATTTAAACCACGAGGCAACACGGAACTCTCTCTGAGAGCATTGACTGTTTAACTGTTGGGTACTGGGGGAATAGTGTAATGAGTATGACCACATCCAAAATACTATAATGACTGTGTTAGCTTACCCCTCACACACACGGGGATAAGCCATATCGTATCAATAGGATACAACTGTACAACCCAATCCGGTCATATTCATTGCCTATTCACATCACACTGTTTTAACTGTTGGAAAACTATTTACTGCAAATTGTTTAAAAATGCATAATTCTATTATTATTTCAATTGTTAAAATATCATGAATTGTACTTTGCTCCCTCCTGACTGGAGACTATATTTTTAGGTCCTATTGATGATGCAGAGCTACTGATTAGTAGCTATTATGATCCTGAGTTGTATCCAGTCGTGCTACCAGATGAGGCTGGACTTGGAGATGTCGAGTCTACTTTTTAGTTGTTGTCATTTACTATTTTCCAGTTGTTATTAAAAGACTATTTATTTTATCAGTTGTAATTTTTGTTGGACAAATTTTATTATCAAAAAATTAAAATTGTGGCAAATAGAATCTGTGTTGTTGATTACCTGCATGAGTGATACAGCTTACTGCCGCCGTCTCAACAACGGTGCAGGCTGGGCATGATCCGATTCGACCCAAGAAATTGGGACCGGGTCGTGACACTAGGTTCCATATTTTTACCTATAGGCTCCTCATTCACATCATCCAAATTAACAACCTCCTTCTCAATACCACAATATTGATCATAGCATGATCTAGATTGACTGCCAGTAGCCTGGTCATCCCCACATACCACCCTCAACAACTCATAGTTTCGTATAGGTTTGTTGATGTATAGACACAACCTTGATTTAGCCTATACAAAAAGTGAAAAGACACATTAGTGTAAGCTATTAGCAACAAAACTTCGGTAGCATAATCTACGAAACTAATATCTAATCGGTAGCTTAGTTCTACATATTACCTTATCAAGATCATTATAGGTTTTCTCATCCAAAATTACAGTTTTACTTTCTTCATCCCATCCCGCTCCAGATATGTCCTTTGCCTTCAAAATGTTCAGCCATTTACCCTTTTGCACTCGTAGGTGATTTTGGACGTTGATCCAAGTATAACTCTCACCAAACGTTTTATTGACGACACCAGCCCCTTTTTGTAAAGAAGATTTTTTGAAGTTTTTGTCGGGATTACCACACGTATTTGCCACATCAGAAAGAACGGTTAGAAGCAAGTCTGTATGGGATTGATGCCAGCGTTTGTTGCCCTGACCTCCTTTTTTTGTACTATTCTTCTTATCGGGGGACGTGGCAACCACCTCATTGTTCTCCCTATCAGGATTAGACCCTTCACTTTGGATATATGAATACGAATCCATATATGGATCTACCGATCTACCCCAGTTAACATTTGGTAAGGAGTTACTAGGTGAGATTGCAGGTGAGCCTGTTTGGGAAAGACTTGCTGCTTCTTTCCCAAAAGAAGCACGCCTTAGCTTAGGAGAAGCAAAGGGGCTATTAGCATGTTTTTCGAAATTATCAGACATTTCACCTGCGACACATACGATTAAAGTTTAAGGCAGAGTATGGGGACTGAATACGAAAACTGCACAGAAAATAACTAGCTGCCCGATTAATCATAAAAGACTGAACATGGAGACTGAATAGGGAGCACAGTAATTAACATAGCATGGAAAGTAAAGTGTACCAAATGACTAAAGAACTGAATAGACTATAACTAAATATTCTGACAATAGTCTGACTCCCCCATAGTGGTGCCACAAGAAACAACATATAAGCTTTCCTGTCAATTACAGATCGCAGGCAGCCTAACAAAAGTGTACCAAAATAAAACAAAGATGTACACTTTGCAAAAACAAAAGATTAGGGACATGTTCATGTACCCTTTCTCTGGCAGTAATCATGCCACATTTCAGCTGCTATAGTGTCACGAAAATCCTCCCACGCCTTCTTCATAGTTCTTTGTTCAGCTTGTGAATAGTTTTGCGTGAATTGCTCGAATTGATATACGCTCTCATTTTCAGGCATTGTCGATGCATCTTTGTCAACTTCAAGGACATTGAGTCCATCATTAGGGTCTACTCCCATTATAAAATTATGCAAAATACAACAAACAATCACAAGGTCAACTTGGGTAGAGAATGAGTGAAATTTTTGGGATCCTAGAATGCAAAACCGATTCTTAAGTGTACCGAAGGCACATTCTATTTTACTTCGCAGTTTCGAATGCCTCCAATTGAAGAGCTCCTTTGCATTTCTAGGTTCACATCCTTTGGTCTGAGATAGGTGGTACCTCACACCACGATAGGGGGCTATGAATCCAGGCATAGTTGTATAACCAGCATCCACTAGATAGTACTTGCCTACAATAATATATACAACACACTTATAAGTTTACATATAACGACCTCCTAGTTACTACTCATCTGCAGTTGTCACCCCCAGTTTTCGAATTAGGAGTATTTTCGTCATTTTTCAAGTTTTATAATTTTTAGAAATTTTATTTGATTTTATATGATTTTTAGGGATTTATTTGATTTAGTTTAAATTTTACCCAATTCGGACTTAAGTTGGAGACCCGGGTAGCCTGGACACTAGTGGGACCCACATACTAGCTGGGCTTGGCCCACATACCATCCTAATTAGGCTAGAAACCATAAACCCTACTTCCATGACTTAATTAGTCATTATAGAGGCTTAATTAGTTAATTAGAGTCAAACCGAAACAAACAGAACCAAACCGAATTCAATTCGAACCAAACCAAGTCTATTGGGTTTGGGGGCTTATTGGATCACCACCTAAACCCAATAAGACCCCCATGGCCGGCCACAAGGAGAGCCCCCCCTCCCCTTTGCTTCTCCACAAAGTAAACACACACTCTCTCTCTCTCTCAAATTTCATTTCTTTCCAAGCTCTTCTTCTTCAAGCAACCAATTTCTAGGTATGCATTCAATTCCCCATTAATTCCCCCATTTTCATTTATAGCTTTCACAATAATTGTAGAGGAGATGATTCTCCACACTTTGCCCTAGAATTTGTAGGTTTTCCTAGAAATCTAGGTTAGAGATTTATTTGGGGTTTTCTAATTAGAGAGGTATATATATATATATATATATATATATATATATATATATATATATATATATATATATATATATATATATATATATATATGTGTGTGTGTGTGTGTGTGTGTGTTTGTGTGTGTGTGCTTGAGTGTGTATGTGCCTATGTATATATATATATATATATATATATATATATATATATGTGTGGTGTGTGTGTGTGTTTGTGTGTGTGTGCTTGAGTGTGTATGTGCCTATGTATATATATATATATATATATATATATATATATATATATATATATATATGGAAACGGATCGGGATACCCGCTATATATATATATATATATATAAATAGATGTGTAAAAAAAAAAAAATATATATAAATAGATGTGTGTTTGTATATATATATATATATATATATATATATATATATATATATATATATATATATATATAGATGGATGGATATTAGATTATATATATATGTGTATGTAGATATATATATATATATATATATATATATATATATATATATATATATATATATATATATATATATATATATATATATATATATATAATAGATAGATATATATAATAGATAGATAGATATATATATATAGAAGAGAGTAGGAAGTAGAAGAAGATGAAGAAGAATAAGAAGAACAGAAGTGGCAGCTGCAGCAGCAGCATACTGCAGTAGCAGCTGCAGCAGTAGCAGCTACAGCAGTGCCAGCAATCGCAGCAGCAGCAGTAGCATCCAGCAGCAGCAGGTAGCATGAGCTTCCCCCTTTAACCCCATATAAACCCCCCTATATATATATATATATATATATATATATATATATATATATATATATATATATATATATATATATATATATATATATATATATATATATATATAGAGAGAGAGAGAGAGAGAGAGAGAGAGAGAATGAGAAGAAGTAGGATTAGAAGAAGTTAGAAAGAAGATTAGAAGAATTGGAATAGAAAGAAATAAGGAGAATAGGAAAAAGAGTTAGAAGAAGAATAAGATTAGAAGAAGAAAAAGATAAGAAGAATGAAAAGAAGATTAAGAAGAAGAATTAGAATGAGAAGAATAAGGAAAGGAATGAGAGGAAGAGTTAGAAGAAGAAGAATTAGGAGAATAGGAATTAGAAGGAGAAGGAGAAGTAGAAGTATAGGAAATCGATTTAGAGGGGATTGAGTTATAGGGTGAAACGGAGCTCCGAGTGTCGGAATGAGTTGAAACTTGGGAGAGACCTAGAATACGTGAATTAGATTTTGCGGGTAGGCTCCCAAGTTGAAATCGGGGTTGTAGGAAGACGGTATCGCGCCGTACCATTGCGTATCGCAAGATATTCAAGATATCGGCAATAGGCCGTAAGATGGACTAGACGTCCACTCTACCTAGGAAGCTTGGTAGGTAATGAATGTATAGGCTAGTATTCTACTACCCTAGGGAGCACGGGTCGATATACCAAGCGTAGGTAGGCTAACTTGGTTTTCACCTAGGCTAGAAATTTACCTTAGAAAAGGGTAAATTAGGATATTGGCCTACGGCCAAGATTTGAGTTTCGAAGTCCAAGATGGACTTGGATATGGGTTGTAAGGGTTGGTAATGATGAGAAATAGTCGCCTAGACCTAGTCTTGACCTTGGTTGACCACAGTTGACTTTTTAGACTAAAAGTCAACTATGGGTCAACACTTTACCCAATTTAGTCCCAAATTCCATTAGACTTGGACAGTTGACCAAAAGTCAACTGTTAGTCACCATTGACCTAGGATTGACCTAGGGTTGACCTAGAGTTGACCAGAGTTGACCAGTTGACCAAAAGTCAACTGTAAGTCAACCGTTGACTTAAATCGACCTAGATTAATTCCGTTTGACTTGCATTGACCCAGTTTGACCTAGTTAGGCCTAAAATGACTTAGATCGACCATGTACAATCTAGTTTGACCTTGTTTGACCTAGATTGACTTAGTTTGCCTTGTCTTGACCTAGAATGACTTAAATAAGGTTTAATTTGATTTGACTTTACTTCCTAAACATAGTATTGATACGTCTTGTTCTCTATATGTCCTCGAGACGCAACATTGGATCCCGTTGACATATCATATCATATTACAGGCGAGTACATTCTCTGACACTTTTCCAATTTACGATAATTGTTATAGTTCATGTAATTAGTATAGATATGCTTGTTCTCGACACATTGGTCACACGGATTAGTATTCATGGATCCCGACATGAGATGTTATTCCTCGTTATCTTGGTATATCTTGTGCAAGCCCCTTTGTAGTTCTTGTGCAGTATATGGACACCGATTCTCGAGGAGACTTGCTCCCTTCTCGTAGAATCCCGTGTCATAACGTGTCTTGCTTGGATCCACTCTACCAGTCGGGGGCGGGGAGTATTAGTGTAGATATGTGGTCAAAGCCTATTGTGCACCCATTGTGCACCTATTGATTGTGAGTGTTGATCATACACCCCACGTATGGTTAGCCAGGCCTGTTACTATTTGTGCAAGTTCCCAAGCCGGCCACATATTGTAGCTAGTAATCACACACCTAGATGTATGATTCTTGATTCTTGTACATGCCATGATCAGTTTACTTGTCTTGTTCTAGCTCTAAATTTACAGCTTACCTTGCCATGATACTCACATGTATATTCCATGATTTTCTTGTATATACTCTCTATTTACAGTCGTATAGCTTTTGTCATATCTTGTGAACTGTTGTTAGTTGATTGTACTCGTTCCATCCTGACTGGATATGTTGACAAAATATTACAGATGCTGATGACGGGAATTACAGTACCTACTACGGTGCGGATGATGTAGTAGGCTTAGACTTGGAGACTTTGGTCCAGCAGGACTTAGCTCCGTCTGACGAGACTTTACCTATTGCTTAGTTAGAGTAGGTCTTTTGTACTGGACCTTGTCTCCAGCTACTTTTGAGACTGTTTTTATTATGGATTGTATTAGAGACTTGGACTTGTATATTATCTGTGTTTGGACTTGACAGTATATTATTTTATCGTCTTGTTGTCTTTATCTTTCACTCTTTACTTTATCATCTTAGAGTTGTGATTGAGTACTCATATATATTCATTGCTTGTCCTCCGTTCGGAGTTGACCATATTCTCGACAGGTTTTTGATATATATATAAACTGTTGTTAGAGTAGAAAACCTACAGCGTTCCACGCTGTTTTTACGGTGAGGGCTGGGCGTTGTCACGTACACGTACCCTTATAGCGGGTGCGGATCGTGATACGTTTTTAGTGGTGGCCCATACATGTCCTGAAGTCGCAATTAGTGCGATGTCGTGGCGGCACTCGTCTTAGAGTGCCGACTATGAGCCTGTGTTACACATAGGAGGTAGTAGGCTAAGAGTGCTCAATCACAGTAGGATCTTTCCTTGCTTATCTTGCTTACCGTCTTTGATATTGATTTACTGTTTTCTAGCTGTCCTCCTTTGATATAATCCTTCTTGTGCCATATTGATATCTTCTTTATTTCTATCTTCAGGATGGTGAAGACCAGGTCCCAGTATCCTGATTTCGCAGACGCGGAGAGGTCTGCTATGACTCGCGGACCTGATCCGGACACTCCTGCTGCAGTCGGGGTGTCGGCAGCAGCAGCTCTTGGGGGCACTCCTCCGCTAGTTACGAGGGCTGACCCCAAGGTTGCTACTACTTTTCCGGCCACAGAACCAGTGGTTGATGCGGGCACTCTTCCTCCTGCTGCGCAGCGGATTCCTCCGCTAGTTGCAGACATACTTCCACCTCACCCTCCTCTGCCTACAGATATGGGGCAGATGCTTATCTTCCTCCAGCAGATGCTGGAGACTCAGAGAGCCCAGGCCGAGGCTCAGCAGAGGCAGACAGACGCGATACGTCAGGGCATAGAGGATGACCATCAGTTGGCCCTTGCAGCCGTGGAGCAGAGGGCTCCGCATCCGGGGACGCGTACTAGGTACGGAGATATCCAGGACTTCAAGAAGCTCGGGCCCCGTGACTTTAGCGGGACCGGAGGTGTGGTCAATGCAGATGATTGGCTCGAGGATATCGAGCGTCAGATGAGGGCCTCCCGCCTAGCAGACGACCTGAAGGTCGAGGCGGTAGGTTTGCAGTTGCTAGACATTACACGCACCTGGTTCAGAAATGAGCCAGCCCTAGCTGGAGAGGGCCATACTTGGACAGAGTTCAAGCTCCTCTTCAAGGAGAAGTTCTTTTCCCCCACGGACAAGATCGACCTGGTACGACAGTTCCAGGATCTGCAGCAGGGCAGTTTATCTGTGGAGGAGTACGCCGCGGAGTTCGACCGTCTGAGCCGATACGCAGAGTACATGGTTCGAGACCCGGAGATCAGGGCGAGCCGTTTCAGGGAGGGGCTGACTTGGGATATCAAGATCCTCATTCCCTCCTTCTATGAGACTTATACCCAGATCTACGCGGAGGCCCGCAATGTAGAGCGGGAGTGGGGCTTGAAGCCCAAGAGGGAGCGTGATCTTTTTTCGGGGGCTACTAGCAGCGCAGGGGCTGCTAAGCGCCCTCAGCTTCAGCATCGTTCTTTTCAGCATCACCAGCCGCAGGTGCAGGCCAGAGCACCGGTTCAGTAGGTACAACACACTCAGCAGAGGCAGGAACAGCATGGAGCTCCTTGCCACTTCTGCAAGAAGCCCGGTCACGTCTGGAAGGTTAGCCGGAAGAGGCTAGGAGTGTGTCTCTTTCGCGGCGGTACAGGCCATCAGTTGAGGGAGTGTCCAGTGAACCCTCATGTTATTGGTACAGCTCAGAGGGCACCGGCGAGAGTTCCTGCAGTACAGCCGAGGGGTCCACTTCTGACTCAGCAGCAGCGGTTTGTTCAGTACCACCAGCAGCGGGGTGGTCAGGGTAGAGCCTTTGCTCTCGCAGCCGAGGAGATGGAGCCTATTGCAGATGTTGTCGCAGGTGTTTGCCATTAAAATTGTTTGATTGAAAACTTTAATACAAACAGAACAGTGTTACAATGTAGGACTTAGATGTAGTCCTAGGAGTACACTTTTGTTTAAGCTGGGTCCTTAGTGCCAATGGAGCGAGTGGTAATGCGTTGACTCCGTTGACGGGCTGACGACGGTTATCGGTTCTCTGAAGGTGTGGATTGCTCTGGGTGCTGGAGCTTGCTGAGAGGAGAAAGACGTTGAGTGTCTGTATCTGCCTTTCCGATGATTTCTTGTATATTCGTTGTGGATTCTGTATGTGTGTGAAGGAGACGATCCTTCTATTTATAGATTTGTAGGCTGGCTGCTCATGCGCGCATGTAGGATGTGCCGGTGTGGGGACGCCACATGGAGGTTGCTGATGGAGGCGCGTAGATGATGCGCCCTGATTGAGGGGGAGAACTCTTCATACTGCTGTTGTGAGCCGGCACGTAGCAGAGGAGAAGATCTTTCTGTTGCTGAAATCTTGGACGAGTTGAGTCAAAGGACACGTGTCATCGACCCATGGCTCGAAGATCTCGGATTTGGTGGTGGGAAGTAATCTGGTAAGCTGCGCTTTGATTGGGCGCAGAAGGAGGCTGCGGCTCATAACCTTTAGGGGTTACAAACTGTTTAGAGCACATGGCTTTTGAGGCGCATGTAGGCGACTTTCCTTCTGTCTTTCGGGATCAGAGATCAGTCTGGGGGGCATGGCTTTTGAGGCGCATGCAAAGCTTCAACTGGAGAGTCTTCTTCTGTCTTTAGGGATCAGTGAAGGGTCTGAGGCGCACGGCTTTTGAGGCACATGCTGGTTTGGACGCATGGCCGTAGAGGCGCATGGCGATTTGGACGTATGGCCGTAGAGGCGCATACGGATGGCCACGTGGCAGTAGCCGTCGGAATAGAGTCAAGATGATGCTGACGTTGCCGACGCTTCGTTCTCTGAAAAAGCTGTCAACTGTTCAGACTTTGGGAAGCGTGCTGCCAACTCTGGTGTCAGTTCAGTATTTAATGTTTGTGACGTTCGATGGACAGCTGAGTGGGCACATTGGTTGGTGTTCCACTCGGTATGGAGATGTGAGGGGGGGCGCATCCTCTGTGATGCGCCGGGTACTGTAGGGCACGTTTGTGTGATGTGCCTGATGCTGGAGGGCACATCCGTGTGATGCGCTGTTTGGCTGGCGCATCCGACATGTCCTTTAATGATGCGGCTGTCTCGCTCCTCGAGTGCTATAAATAGCCGTTTGGCTGAATTCGAGGCGTCCGGTTCATCCATTTAATGCAAATTCATTGCACAGAATTCGGAGAGTCATCCACTTGGCGCATGGATTTGATTTGCCCGGCCTATAAATAGTGGCATGGAGAGAAGGTTTGCTCCTCGTTCCCTCTCGTAATTCTAAAATGAACTTGGATATACGGGTGCATTCTGTTGACGAAGTGCTCCCGAGGGTGAAGATGAGACGTCGTGTTGTCTTCGATGCACTTGAAGGTGACTGTTACATCCAAAAGACGAAGTCGAGGGCTTCTGAGGCAGGCGGAAGGTGCCTGTTGCATCCAAAGATAAGGATGTTCGGGCCTCGTCTTCGTTGTTCCGGAAGAGCCGTAGATCGGAATGGCGGTGCTAGGTTCTCTCTTCCTTCAAAGTGGGTGCCGCCCACTTTGATTGTGTTGAAAGCTCCTTGTGCCATGATTTCGATCACGGTCTTTCTTGGTCTTTGGAGGCTCTTTCGAAGCCTCCCCTGGCCACAGCTTTGTCGTGCTCTTCTCTTCCTTGGTTCCAGCCAGAGGGTTAAATGCTTTGTGTAATCGAAGCACTTATCAGGTGACCCTGGCTGGAAGAGCAGCACATAACTGGGCTCTGCTCGGCCAGGTGAGCCTGGTTGGAAGAGTTGTACATGACTGAGCTGCTGAAGGGATGCACATAACTGAGCTGGATGTACATAACTGAGCTGCTGAAGAGATGGTGGGATGCGCCTGGCTGGAGGCACATGGCATCTGCTGCGCCTAACTGACAGCACATGGTGACTGCTGCGCCTATCGGAAGGCGCATGATGGTTGCTGCGCCTATCTGGAGGCGCATGGTGGCCGCTGTCTGTAGATCTAGGATCTTTCTTTTGTAAAAATTCTCCTTTGAACAACCTTTTCTAGCCATGTAATAGACTTTTATATATAAATAAAAAGTCCTTCTTCGAATGGCTTATTTGATTTTGCTGTCTGAGTTCTGGCGCATATAGTGCCTGGCGCATGGGCTTTCTGGCTGTAAAATTCTATGCTTCTACAAGACCCCCTTCAAAGTTTTCAAAACTTTTGAATAAGTTTTGGAATACTTTGAATAAGAAGCATGGAGGTCAGGGCGCATGATTGTTGGGCGCATGCTTGTTCGGGCGCATGCTCCTTCCAGTTGATGATGATGACGCCTTGGTAACCCAAAAAGATTAATGATGATCTTTTGGTTGTATTTGCTGTTATCTCCTCACGGAATTCGAAGCGACGACTGAGATTACACGTCATCGGTTCACGCGTGCGACCATGCCCTATAAATAGGTGAGGGTTGGAGAGAGAGAGAGTTCGTCTTCTCTGTGCCTTTGCTTTCTTTAGAGTTATTCTTCACACCCTAACCTTTTCTTCTTTGAGAGAATGGCTCCTAAGACTCCTCGCGGTGGTGCCGGCAAGGGGAAGGAGAAAGCGAAGGAGTTCGTCGACGAGGATGCACCTATCACCCCTGCGACTCCGGCCGACGTTCGTCCCGAGGTGACAGGTGGGTTTCATCTCTTTCACATAAGCTTTTGGGCCAGACTGTGCCCTAACTCAAATTTGCTGGCGTGTATGGACTTCTGTCCTGATGATACGCCGAGGTTCTATCCTGCCGACGTGCATAGGTTTACACCTTTATCATGCACCGAGGTTTAATGGTTGACGCGTATGGGTTTCTTACCCTAATGATGCGCCGAAGCCTCCGCTGACGCGCATGGGCTTACGCCTTGATGATGCGCCGAAGCAAGTTGATGCGCATGGGCTTACGTCCTGATGATGCGCCGAAGCTCTGATGCTGGCGCGCATGGGCTTACGCCCTGATGATGTGCCGAAGCTATTTGATATTTTTGTCTGACTTCCACCTTTGTTATATCAGTGTCGATGACGATCCCGCCTTTGAATGAAGTGTTCTTGGAGGCTATCTTCAACCAGATGGGAGTAGAGTATGATGAGGAAGTGATAAACCCCGCTCAAGATGCTCTTATGTTGGATCAGCCTTCCGAGAGAATGACCCAAATTCGTGAGCAACAGTATGGGTTCCTCAAACGGATGATGGAACGTGGTGTTTTAAAATCTTCCATATCTGATAAATTGACCTTCTTGAAGCCTGAGTTTCTATTCGGAGACCGTCTCACTTCTACTGATGCGACGGTGTTGAAGGTCAAGGAGGACTGGTTCTTTACAGCGAATGGGGTGCATATGACTGTTAAGCAACTTGAACGTCAATGGCCTTTGACATCCTTCTGTCGCCTTGTTTCCCAGAGGAGGATATCTTGGGATCTTACCCCTTCTCAGGGGGGAGCGGTGACTGGCGTCATCCAAATTGATTCTACCTCCGACCAAAGGGATACTTTGACCGCCACACGGTCTGGGTCTTCTTTCACCTGGCGAACTCTACGCCCCGGGAGCCTCTACAGTGACGTACCCATTGATATGTTTGCTTATAGTGCTTCGACCTTTACACATCGTATGTTTTTGATGGAACGCTCATACCCGAAAGGAGATTTTCAGGTAGAGGGTTGGTGCCATTACGTTTCCAAGTGGGATAAACTGACACTCTGGATCTTGTCACGATTTCGGACCGAGCTTCGAGAGATTAGGTTGACTGCCGCGATCCGTGCTACCCAGGCGGGTGTTGATCTCAACAGGCACATGTTCCTCGCACTACTGGAGATGTTTGATGTACATACCGGGACCTTTTTTACTCCGGTGGGGGAATTGGGGTTCGCACTTCATGAGATGTACGAGGTGTCAAAACTCCCTTGGGGGTCGGAACCCTATGAAGAGTACTTTTCCACCAACGAGGAACTTTAAGTCCTGGGGGACAGGGCTGAGGAGATGACGGCCGTCTTTAAGGAAGTGGCGAGTCATCATTACTATATGCAGAGACGTGATAGGAACGGGACGCAGCCTCATGTGACCGCTTGGAGAGATTATGTCTTTAGACAAGACAAAGAGGATCCCTCACAATTTTTCACTCCACCGGCGCTCTCTCGTAGCGAAGTGTTGTCCGAAATGAGCAGGTTAGGGGAGAAAAATCCCCGAAGAAATGAAGACCAGCAGTCAGATGCACGCTCCTACAGCTGCTTCTGGCATCTTGCTTATCAGATGTCACCCAAGGCGGTGTTGGCGTCCTACCTGATGATATGGCTCCGGGATTGCGTGTTCGCGGGCGGATCCGGTGCCGTAGAGAGGGTAACCCGAAACTTAATCCTGCCAGCCGTGAAGCTGGTCTTCGGCCGGCGTTTGGCTCTTCTCCCCGCAATGGTATGTAACCTGCAGCAAGGTTTGCGAGAGTTTGCTGGAAATGTGATTCATGACAGAGGCCGAAACAATAACTTCCCGCACGCCGAACTGCCGTTTCACTATTTGATGGGATGGCTGATTTTGCATCATCCCAGTGTGCTGAGTCCAGGCTCGGAAGAAGATTATAAGGCTGGAGATGCACTCCTTCATCGTTTCAATCGGAGGAGCTGGTCACATACTGGTGTCCCCATTTGTAGAAAGGTTTTATCCCATCTTCAGGGTTGGGAAATTACCAAAGTTGGTCCAATCTACTTGGGCTTTGAGGCCAACGAAGATCTAAGGGATCTGGGCGAAGGTACCACCACTCTGCCTCAATGGGGATTCCGCTGGTTGCAGAGTATCCGGCCATCTCATCTGGTATACCGGGACAGAAATCAGTGCTACCTGGAACCATATTTGCCAAGCCGCTATGCGCGGCAATTTGGTTATGTCCAGATGATGTTGGATAACCCCAGTATTTCTCTGGGGTATATTGGAAGTTTGTTGGATGGTGCACGAGCTTGGCATTACTATAATGCCGGATGTACCGGGGCTCATTTTACGTTGCTCGCCCCAGATCCGCGGCCGCCCATTCTTTACTCAGCTGCCAAATTTTACTGTGCTATGGCTGCTGCGCCCTCCGGATATGACAGGGAGACCAGTCTTATTGCAGGCACCCAGTTAGCAGTGACCGGGGACGTGCCGATGAAGGCCCGATCGCATCGTCCGTCAGGGGTAGGTCACCGGAGTGCCCCTTCCGCATCTCAAGCAGAGCCCTCGGGCGATCGATCAAAGCGATGTGCAGACGTAGGGATTGAATCTCCTGTACCGAAGAAGCAGAAGAAGGCGTCGTCACCGACGGCGTCATCGGATTCAACGTCCGCAGAGGTAAAGACGTCCCACATAATCTGATTTTGGTTCCACTATTTACGAGGCTTCATCTTCTCTTGTAGGAGCCGTTAAAAAGAAAACCTCGCACCCCAAAGTCAGGTGGGAGCAGGCGAGAAGGGACGACGGGCTCGTCTGAAGTGCGTATCCCGCCGACCATGATGTCTCCCATGGAGGAAGATCCGGAGGATGCTGTTGACGTGGAGATTCCGGTATCCCCGGATTATGTCAGAAGGGAAACTGAGGGTGCAGCAGCTTCCGAGACAGCAAAGGCCAGAACGGAAGCTTCAAGTGCCGAAGGTTTAACAGGCACGCCGTTTCCTGGTGGTGAAGAAGAATGGAGTTCGTCGTCTTCCGATGACGTTGCTCCAGAGCTGCAAGAGCCTGTTGCGGAGGCAACAGAAGTAGTTGAGACAGAAGAGAGGGTTGATTTCCCTCCTTATCATGATGAGGGGAGGTCGGCTGTATCATTGCCGAGTCCTACCCCGGCTTCAATCGTGGAAGTTGAGGCGGCTACCGCTCAGGAGGTAGCGACAGATTCTGTCCCTGTTGATGATGAGACCTGTCTTCCGGTCGCGACCGCTGAGACGGGTCAAGAGACAAGTGATGATCTCCCTTTTCGGCCAAGGGAGGTACCAACTGTTGATAGGACGTTGGGGGTAGAAGAGGTGGCCGTTGACATCGGTGGTTCCTCCGGGCTTAAGAAGGGTAAGGGTGTAGAACCCTCTGTCGCTCCTTCTACTTGGGGGACCATCTCGACGCCTGTACCGGCCCCTTCTGTTGCTTCGGCTCCTCGGGCTAGCAGTCCAGCCCCTGTTGATGAAGAGCCCATTGATGCCGAGGTTCAAGCCTCGCTAATTGAGGTTGGCGGATCTTCTTCCGGTCCGCAAACTGTAGTAGCTCCTCCAACTCCTGCGATGACGCCGCAGGTCCTGGCGGATGCAAACGAGTATGTGAAATTCCTCGTCGAAGGGGTATACAAAATGCTGCAGAAGGGTGTATCTGCTGTGATGGATGCCAACAGGAGTTTTACGACGGCAAAAGCTTTGGCAATGCCCTGCATCGAGCTGATTCGTATTCACCAAGGCCACGACCACATGGCCAAAATTCTGGAGGCTTCAGTGATTGAGCTGGATGAGCGGCTTGCGAAACTTCAACGCATCCAGCGAAACGACCTCTCTGTCCTGATAGATGCGAAGAAGGGGAAGCTGATTGCCGAGATCGAGTCTTCATACCAGGCCACCGTGGGCGTTTGGGAGCGCAGGTGGCTGAGACTGAGGCTGCGGTAGAGCAGTTGTCTCAGTCCATGAAGACGACGGTGGAAACTCGAGCTGCATTGGAAGCTAATATCGCGGATATCGACACCCAGATGTGCCGCCTTGAAGACCAACGGGCCCGACTCCAGTTAGAGGTCGAGCGTGTTCGGGCTGAACATGCAGCATTCAAGAAGGATGAATCGACTTTTACTCAGCGGACTCTTGCCTTGGCGCAGCAACGACAACAACTTGATGAGAAGCATGCAAGTGATACTTCCGCTGGGGCCGTTGAATTGATACGCCAAGAAGCAGAGCGACGAGTCCTGGCGACGGTGGAGGCCCGCACAGTCGACTTAAAGCTTCGAGTCAGGGAGCTCTCAGCCCATCCTGGGGAGATTCAGGGACCATAGCTTTTCCCTTTTTCTTTTGTGTTCTTTTGCAACCCTTACTGGGGGATGATGTAGCTTCTTGTACTCCTTTTTTCAGAAGAATAAAGAAGTCTACAACCTTTTTTGTGATGTGTTCATCTTTTGTTGTCATGAACTTGATGATTTGTGTGGACCTATTATCTTTTGCGCACCTTGGTTTTCAGGTACAGATAATAAGTTTGAAGGAACCATTATGTTTGTTCAGAGGTAATGTGGACATAGCAATCATTGGGTTCGAAGTGATAGAATCTCCCTACTCAGAGGTATTATGGACGTGGTAGGAATGATCTTGGGGGATATACTGAACAACTCAGAGGTTATATGGACGTGGAAGTTCTGCGATCAATGTACAATAACGCATGGGTTGTTTGTACAAGATGTTTACTCAGAGGTAATGTGGACGTGGTAAACATGAAGGGTAGCGTAGGCTTACGAAGTGTAAGATTCTGCTTTGTAGGGTGTAGAGAGATAACTCAGAGGTAATATGGACGTGGTTATCTTTCTACTGGAAGATGCCACGGAACAGCTGGGTTCCGGAAGCGTATAAGTTTGTGGAAAGAGGTTGTTTGGGGAAATACATGTCTGGAGGATGTCAAGAATAGTACTTCTTTAGGAACTTGTCGTTGATGGGCATCATGAACAAGTCTCCATTGGATTTGGCGAGGCGGTAAGCACCGTTTGAGTATACCGTCTCTATGATGAAAGGTCCTTTCCACTTGGGCTCGAACTTTCCTGGTGTCTTGTGGGTCAACGCCATTGGTCTTCTGACTGCTAAAACTAGGTCGCCAACTTGGAAAGTCCTCTGTTTGACCTTCTTGTTGAAAGCCTGTGATATACGGGCTTGGTAGAGCTCGATGCGTTGTTGAGCTAGGAGACGCTTTTCGTCAAGCGCCTCCAGTTCCCGCAGACGACGACGTTGATTGTCCTCTTCTGTGAGTTTGTTTGTGATTGCTACGCGGAGCGAAGGTATCTGTATCTCGAGAGGCAGTACTGCTTCGCTCCCGTAGACCAGGGAGAATGGAGTGTTGCCTGTTGGGGTCCGTACCGTTGTGCGGTAGGCCCAAAGGCATTCACCAAGCTTTTCGTCCCAGTCGCGTTTGTTGGATGACATGACCTTTTTGAGCAGCCTAATGATAGTTTTGTTGAATGCCTCAGCCAATCCGTTTGCTGCCGGATTGTAGGCAGTTGAGGCCACATTCTGAATACGATTCTTGTCACAAAACCTGCTAAAAATGTGGCTGATAAACTGAGGACCATTGTCATGGATGATCTGCCGGGGTACTCCGAAACGGTAAATGACATGGTGTTTGATAAAGCTAACCACCCTGGAGCTTTTTACTTCTGCTAGTGGAACTGCTTCCGCCCATTTGGAGAAGTAGTCGGTGATGGCCAGGATGAAACGGTGTCCTCTCGATGAAGGAGGGGTGATTGGCCCTACAATGTCCATGCCCCAGGCTTCGAAGGGCCAGGAGGCGACTGTAGGATGTAGCAGCTCCGATGGTGTATGTATGAAGTCTGTATGAAGTTGGCACGCGTGGCACTTCTTAGCATATTCGACAGCGTCGGTGGCCATGGTTGGCCAGTAGTAGCCCATACGTCGCAGTCGATCTTGCAACTTAGGACCGGGTTGATGAGCTCCACAAGTTCCGTCATGAGCTTCTTGAAGAGCTTCGGCTGCTTCTTCGTTGGACAGGCATCGAAGGAGGAGCCCATCGAAGGAGCGTCGGTACAGCGTTTTGGTAGCTGTATCGTAGTAGAATCGAAGAGAGCGTCTCCTGACTGAGACGGCTTCCTTCGGGTCCTCTGGAAGGATTCCGTAGACAGCGAAGTCGATGAACGGGAACCTCCAGTCTCGGACATTAACACCAGTGTTTGTCGGCATGGCGCGAGCCACCTGCAAGCATAGGTTGTTTCTGGGGCAAATCAGATCTCGGCCAATCACCGTGACATAGTGTTGAGACCCAAGGGGCGCTGCCAATGAGGCTGCGAGGCCAGCCAGAGCATCGGCCTCCAAGTTTTGTAAATGGGGGACATGTTCGATGAAGAACCCGGTGAAGGTTGAAATGATGTTCAACGCGACTTCATGATAAGGGATTAAATCTTCATGGCGAACCTCGTATTGTCCCCGAACCTAGTTTACGACGAGTTTTGAGTCGCCGTAGGCTTCCAGATGGTCGACCCCCAGCTGTTGTGCGAGCTGGAGTCCCATGACGAGTGCGTTGTACTCGGCAACGTTGTTGGAGCACGGCTTCGAAAGAGAGTACGCATGCTGGATGACCAGCTGATCGGGGGAGACTAAGACTACCCCCACTCCTGCGATGATTTGGCCTTTGGGGCCTGTTCTCGAAGCGCCATCGAAGAACATCCGCCAAACGGAGCTTCCTTCGGTGATGTTGGATTCTTGGACCTCATCCGGGATATCTTCATAGAGTTTTGAGGATTCTGGGATGGGGTGTGCAGCTAAAAAGTCAGCCAGAGCTTGACCCTTGACAGCCTTTTGCGGAACAAATACCATGTTGTACGGTGTTAGCAGGATTGCCCATGTAGCCAGCCGGGAGTTCAATGATCCTGGCTTTGTCATGAGGACTCTGAGCGTATTGACTCGGAAAATAACATGAATTGTCTGACCCGAGACATAATGACG
Source organism: Iris pallida (assembly GCA_029216955.1). Taxonomy (NCBI): domain Eukaryota; kingdom Viridiplantae; phylum Streptophyta; class Magnoliopsida; order Asparagales; family Iridaceae; genus Iris; species Iris pallida. The sequence goes on along the minus strand of JANAVB010031417.1, from coordinate 14,715,025 downwards.
AGTCTTCTGGATGGCAAACACCAAAGCCAAGCACTCCTTTTCGACGAGGTTATACCGGTGTTCGGCCCCGATGAGTGTTCGACTGAGGTAGTAGATTGCTTGCTCGAAGCCTGTATCGCTGTTTTGAGCCAGCAGAGCGCCAAGAGAATGATCCATGGCACGGACGTAGTGGAGAAATGGTTTGCCGGCGACTGGCGCTACCAGGACTGGTGGGCTTGTTAAGTAAGCCTTGATGTCGTCGAAAGCCTTTTGGCACTCCTCTGTCCAGACGTAAGAGACTCCCTTCTTCATGAGCTGAGTAAAGGGTTGACATCTACCGGAGAGGTTTGCTATAAACCTCCGGATATATGCTAGACGTCCCTGTAGGCCCCGAAGTTCTCGAAGGTTCTTCGGAGGGTCCATGTTGAAGATGGCTTTGGTCTTCTCAGGATCAACATGAATGCCTTTCGCTGTGATGACAAAGCCCAAGAATTTGCCGCTAGAAACCCCCAGAAAGGATTTAGCGGGGTTCATTTTGAGTTGATGTGCCCGCATGAGATCGAAGACCATCTTCAGGTCCTGTAAGTGATCTCCTTTGAGGCGGCTCTTGACTGCGATGTCGTCAACATAGCATTCGACTGTCTTGCGAAGATGTTGACGGAAGATGGTGCTCACAGCTCGCTGGTATGTCGCACCGGCGTTCTTCAAGCCGAAGGGCATTACTGTGTAGCAGAAAATACCCTTTGGAGTCCTGAATGACGTGTGTTTTGCGTCATCGGGGAACATCTTGATTTGATTGTAGCCTGAATACCCGTCCATGAAGGACATGCGCTCAAAGCCACATGTGTTGTCGATCATCACATCAGTGATTGGAAGCGGGAATTCGTCCTTCGGGCAAGCAGAGTTGAGATCCCTGAAGTCGATACAGACTCGTATCTTCCCGTTCTTCTTGGTGACAGGAACGACGTTGGCTACCCAATCCGGGTGTTGTTCCTCACGGATGAAGCCGCTGGTCAAGAGTTTGTCTACCTCCTGATCGATGGCATTCATGATGTCTAGACGGAAGCGTCGCTGTTGTTGTTTGATAGGTTTGGCATCAGGTAAGATGTTCAACCTATGCATTGTGATCTGTGGGTCGAGTCCCGGCATGTCTTCATAGCTCCAGGCGAAGACGTCGATATACTCTTTAGCTAGTTGGATTAAAGATTCTCGATCTTCTCCTTCTAGGCTTTTACTGATGAAGATGGGTTTGGAAGAAGACCCATCCCCGAGGTCGATCTGCTCGACTTCGTTTTCGGTGGGAGGTTCGCGTAACTCAAAACAAGATTCCCATTGTTCTCCTAGGCATTGGGCCCAGGGTTTTTCTTCGAAGGGTTCCGGCGCTTGGTCTTCGCCTTCATCTTTTTGAGGTTGTACTGACGTCATGTTAGCTGACAGCACTTTCTTGAAGACTGATCCGATGCTGGTATCGGAATCCCAAGTCGATGCTTCGGACGAGTGGGAATGTTCTACGTCTTCTGCATCTGAACTCTCTGGGGTTGATGGTGGCGTGACATAGCCTAACCCCCGTCGAGTCCGATTATAGTTGTCCTGTGGCTTTCCATTGGGCATCGAAAGCCGGACAGGGAGATGCCGACCCCTGCCGTAGTTTAAGCCTTTGTTGCTTTTCAGGTCGTAGCCCATCTTTTGGATGATGTGCTTTGCCGTATCTGTGTACCGATAGACTTGTACTCTGCCGGTATCAGGTTTGGGCTCGATTGACGGGAGGTCCTGATGACGTTCGACTTTGCCCGAGATGATGGTGCCTTCGTCTCGGCTCCGTGGAGGGACTATGAAGACCCCTTGAGACGGGACTACTCGATTATGATGGACGGTCGTTATTTGTGTTTGCAACGACCGTAGAGCGTTATCTAACGTATACATGGCGTTCCAGTGTGGAAGACAAGAATAATTAAAAGACACTCTATTATTGATAAAATACGAGATCTTATCCCGTGGGATTACATTGTCAAAGGAGGGTGCCTCTACGTCAGCCGAGATATATTCACCAAGCTCCTCGTCTGTAAGAACTGGGGGCAGACTAGGAGAGTCCACCACAGCTTTGATTTCGGGGTCTGAGAGGGTTATATGAGCCTTCTCTGATACCTTGGATGACTGCGGCGGCTTGCCCTTGAGACGCACTTTGAGAGGCGCCTCGGCTGCGCCTCTGGTGAGTGGTGCCTTCCCTTATAATTTTGCCACCAGGGGAGCCGATGTTTGAGGTGGCTTACCCTTGAGGCGTATCTTCAGGGGTGCTTCGCGAGCCGGCGCTTTCCCTGATAGCTTGATGCTCATTGGAGGCGCCTTCTGGGGTGGTTTCCCCTTCAGTCAGATTTTCAAGGGGGCGTCGGGAGTCGTCTCAGGCTCCATGTCCGGCTCTGTTGCCGTCTCTGCCTCATCATCAACGTCGTTGGCTTCCTCCTCGTCAATGGGTTTGTACAAGTCGGAATCGGTGAAGTAGGCTTCAATCCCTTTGAAAGGATCGATGTCTGCAAACTCCGTCCGGATGACGCCATTAGTGGATACATACTTCATGCACTGGTGGAGCGTGGAGGGCACCACCATGTACTCGTGTAGCCATGGTCGACCGAGCAGGATGTTGTAGTTGACCTCGGCATCTACCACAAAACAAGTCACCTCAGTTTTGAGGCTGCCAATGTGGCACTTCAGTCGGATCTTGCCCAGTAGCTCGCTCTTGCTAGCATTAAAGCCACTGATGGTTGTATTGGAAGGCACCAGCTGGTACATCGGGATCCCCAGCTTAGATAGCAGCGCCTTCGGGATGATGCTTAGGGAAGACCAAGGATTGATCTGAATCCGGCTCACATTGACCGAGCCAATGTACCCTGTGTAATACAGCGGTCGGTTATGTCGGTGATGCTTGAGCAGCATGTCTTGTTGGGTGAAAGTTATGTTTGGGATAACTTCATCCGCACAATGACAGTGCGCACAAGTAGTTGGGAGGTCTTCAGGCTGCTTGACCTGACTGAGAAAGGATTCAGCGTCCTTCAGAGCTTCGCAGAGATCTTCTCGGGAGTCTTTAGAAAGACGCAGGAGCTCGAACAAAGACAGGCGTGCAGGTGTACTGGCTAGTTGTGCCAGAATGTCGAAGTTGTGAGGCTTGGACAGCCCCGAAGCATTCTCCTTTCGTAGAGGTCTGTCAAAACGGGCCTCCACCTGCTTCTGCTTATTGGCTACTGAGGGCTTAGATGGACCCTCCTCAGGGATGGTGCTAGGAGGCACCACCTCGGCGGTGGCTTCGCCGGACTGGGAGTTCTGTTGTGCACGTGTTTGCACTGGAAGTGCATCTTCTGTTGAAGAAGAGACGGTGCGGCAAGACTTGATCTTCCTGCCTTTTGATTTGGAGGTAGGGCGTACCTCCGATTGAGTCACCTCGGAGACGAGGTCGGGGTGAACCCAGAGGACCTCTCCTCGAGATGTGGTGAGCGGGGTGAGTCCACTCACATTGTCACGGGTAGGTGGTAAGTTTACCACCTCCATTGTCGCCTTGGGGATGGGGACGACGCCATCTTGTGGGGTAGGTGGCGGCAAGGTGCCGAACTGAAGCGAAACCACATTGGCTGACACCGTCTTCTCTTCATAGTCGACAGAGATTACATCCGCATTGATCATGTGCTGGATGTAATTCTTGAGGACGTAACAGTCCTTGGTCGGATGTCCGACAAATCGATGGTAGTGACAGTACCTCGGGTTGTCCACTTTTCCGACTTCATCGGGCCGTTTTGGGTCCGGTAGTTTGATCTTGTCACCCTGCTTCAGTATCTCGAAAAGTTGCAGGGTGTCTTCATCATTGAATGAATAAACCTCCTTGGGTCTCGGTGCCAGTGGAGGTTTCTGAGTAGGCGCAGATGCGCCTTTCGAGGCATTAACAGTCAATGCCTGTTTCCTCTTTGCTTCTCGTCCGGAGCTGTTAGCTGTGGACTTTTTCCCCTTATCGTCGAAGGCGGGGAAGCTGACACCCAGAAGACGTGCATTGGCCGCCTTCTTTACTGCAGCTTCAGCTTCGATGATCAGGGAGCTCCAGTCAGGAGGGGGAGTAGAGTTGAGCCAGAGTTTCACTGCAGGCAACATGTTCATGCTGCAAGCGAAGAGGAGCGCATGTTCTGGCATGCCTGGAGGTAGCCTGAAGCAGGCCTGTCGGAAGCGTTCGATGAACACCCGAACCGTTTTATTTTCCTTCTGGCGTATCTCTATGAGAGACGCCATCGTCATGTCTTTCCTGCCGTCATAGAAGCGATCGAGGAAGAGGCACGTCAGGTCGTCGAAGGACGATATGGAATTGTCGGGAAGACTGCAGTACCAGTCATACGCCACCCCTTTCAGGGCCCCGACAAAGATACTGGTGAGGAGCGCGTCCTCCTTTGGAAGATGCCCTATCTGTGACTGGAAGTACGTCAGGTACCGTCGTGGAGAGTTCTTCCCGTCGTATGGGGTGAGTGTTTGTGGTTTATACTTTGGAGGATAAACTACCTTGTTCCACTCGAGGGGATAAGGCTGGGGAATGCCCATCTTCTGGCGTTCCTCTTGCCTGTTCTTGGACTCGAAGCGCTCCCGCAGGTCTTTGATCATTTCGACCACATCCTCCGTAGAGCTAGGAGTCGGAAAAGGAGGTTCCATCTGGATTGGAGCGTTTGAGGGCTCCGAGGTCCGAGGTGCTTCTGTATCCGAGGGCGCCCGTTGGAGGGGCACACTCGACTCCCCATTAGCTCCTGGGTCAGGACCAGTTGAAGGTGTCCTGATCAAGGCCGACCGCATCTCAAACACTGCTTGAGTCAGTGCTTGCATAGAGGCAGAGAGGGTTTTGAGACCTCCCTCTAATGAGTCTATGCGCTGGACTATGTCCTGTGACGGCGCATCAGACTCGATATCATCTCCAGCCATGTATACTGTCCTGACACGGCCAGGAGTGGATGGATGGGTTGAAGCTTCGCTTTCGGCCTCACTCTCATGCGGGGGAGTTACTTCTCCTGGTGTTTGGCCACCCCCAGCCACATTCTGGAGTTCATCTTCAATAGGCACATCTGCAAGGGTCTGATTGCCCTCAGCTCCGTCTTGAAGGACCTCTTCGTTTCCAGAACTACCCCCGACGGTGTCCTGGAGGACATCCTCATTTTGAGGGGCATCAGGAAGACTAGCCTCGCCTTGATGATGAAGATCCGCCGCAGCTGTGCTTTGGACATCTTCGTCTTCGGAAGGAGGCTCGACAAGGGTCTGGCTACCCCCAGCTTCCTCCAAGAACTTCTTCCTCGACCGAGTGCCTTCAAACACTCCAGAGATCGAGACAGCTGCCTTGTTTTTCCTCGGCTGGCTTTTGGATGAGGACGAGGAATTAGCAGTCGGCCTCCGGATTGATGAGGAGTTGGAGATCACGTTACATGAAGCAACCTTTGGTTCCTCTTCTGTTGACACCTTCGTCCCAAGGCGACGTCGAAGAGGTGTCGATGATTGCAGCCGTTGGAAGACCGACTGTCTTGGTGGAGCTGCCGCCTTGCAACAGCAGTTGATGGTGACCACCGTACAAGTATGCCCCGTGAGAGGCGTATCGTGCTTGTTGGTCGACTCTCCTGACCGGCGCTTGTGAGTGATCACGTTGCACAGGTCATTGGAGGAGAGTGGTGCCTTCACACCCCCTTCAGACGTATGGCAAGGCCAAACGCCGGGGTGGTCAGGTGAGTGCTGCGCCCCCTGATCTAATACCAAGCAGGCATCACGATCAGTAGTGGGGGAACCACAACATTTGAAGTGACTTGAACGAACCTCAAACGCACAACCAGAGGAGGCGCGGGAGTTCAAGACCACCGAGTTTGCTTTACTCGACTTGGTTGTGCACGCAGTAGATGCGCCTAAGCGAGATGAGGACTTTGAAGGTCGACTCGTTGTTGGTACAGAAGCACCTGAGTCAACCTTGTACAGCTTGCCATCGGCAGCGCGCGTGATTGTAAGCGCGTGCCTCTGGCTTGCTGCTGGCATAGCATTTTTATGGCGCATGGCCCGTGCCGCCTTGGATTTCTTCGTACTAGCCCGCTGGGGTGCATAGTACTCAGCATCCAACTTCTCCTTGCCATTACAGCGAGTGAGTCTGTAAAAGACAGAGGCTTTCTGTGGCACATCAGAGGTGATGTGCGGGGCATTGGCTGCGCCCCTGCTCCGTCGACGCATCTTCCTCGCCTGAGAGGGAGATAGCTGGGGAACGTGGTCGGTCGCACGCTTCCCCAAGAGATGCGCCACATCGGCGGGCGCACCTTGGTTGCTGAGAACGTCAGCAGGAAGGGAAGGCTGGATTGCTGCATCCCCTTTAGTGGTGGTGCCCGAGGCGTCGACCTTGCGCACCCAGGCCGTGCGGATCTTCTTTGGCTTTGGCAGCCGCTTCGAAGGACTCGCACTTCCTTCAGAAATGAACTCCTCGTACGCCTGTTGATTGAGGCGCACGACCAGCGTCTTGTGGGAGGAGCCCACCTTCACGTCGTCGGCCTGTGATACGACTTTCTCGGAAGAGGAGAAAGAAGTCCCCAGCAGAGTCGCCAGCTTGTTTGCTATTAAAATTGTTTGATTGAAAACTTTAATACAAACAGAACAGTGTTACAATGTAGGACTTAGATGTAGTCCTAGGAGTACACTTTTGTTTAAGCTGGGTCCTTAGTGCCAATGGAGCGAATGGTAATACGTTGACTCCGTTGACGGGCTGACGACGGTTATCGGTTCTCTGAAGGTGTGGATTGCTCTGGGTGCTGGAGCTTGCTGAGAGGAGGAAGACGTTGAGTGTCTGTATCTGCCTCTCTGATGATTCCTTGTATGTTCGTTGTGGATTCTATGTGTGTGTGAAGGAGACGATCCTTCTATTTATAGATTTGTAGGCTGGCTGCTCATGCGCGCATGTGGGATGCACCGGTGTGGGGACGCCACGTGGAGGTTGCTAATGGAGGCGCGTAGATGATGCGCCCTGATTGAGGGGGAGAACTCTTCATACTGCTGTTGTGAGCCGGCACGTAGCAGAGGAGAAGATCTTTCTGTTGCTGAAATCTTGGACGAGTTGAGTCAAAGGACACGTGTCATCGACCCATGGCTCGAAGATCTCGGATTTGGTGGGGAAAAGTAATCTGGTGAGCTGCGCTTTGATTGGGCGCAGGAGGAGGCTGCGGCTCATAACCTTTAGGGGTTACAAACTGTTTAGAGCGTATAGCTTTTGAGGCGCATGCAGGCGACTTTCCTTCTGTCTTTCGGGATCAGAGATCAGTCTGGGGCGCATGGCTTTTGAGGCGCATGCAAAGCTTCAACTGGAGACTCTTCTTCTGTCTTTAGGGATCAGTGAAGGGTCTGAGGCGCACGACTTTTGAGGCACATGCTGGTTTGGATGCATGGCCGTAGAGGCGCATGGCGATTTGGACGCATGGCCGTAGAGGCGCATGCGGATGGCCACGTGGCAGTAGCCGTCGGAATAGAGTCATGATGATGCTGACGTTGCCGACGCTTCGTTCTCTGAAAAAGCTGTCAACTGTTCAGACTTTGGGAAGCATGCTGCCAACTCTGGTGTCAGTTCAGCATTTAATGTTTGTGACGTTCGATGGACATCTGAGTGGGCACATTGGTTGGTGTTCCACTCGGTATGGAGATGTGAGGGGGGGGGGGGCGCATCCTCTGTGATGTGCCGGGTACTGTAGGGTGCGTCTGTGTGATGTGCCTGATGCTGGAGGGCGCGTCCGTGTGATGCGCTGTTTGGCTAGCGCGTCCGACATGTCCTTTAATGATGCGGCTGTCTCGCTCCTCGAGTGCTATAAATAACCGTTTGGCTGAATTCGAGGCGTCCGGTTCATCCATTTAATGTAAATTCATTGCACAGAATTCGGAGAGTCATCCACTTGGCGCATCGGTTTGATTTGCCCAGCCTATAAATAGTGGCATGGAGAGAAGGTTTGCTCCTCGTTCCCTCTCGTAATTCCAACATGAACTTGGATATGCGGGTGCATTCTGTTGACGAAGTTCTCCCGAGGGTGAAGATGAGACGTCGTGTTGTCTTCGATGCACTTGAAGGTGACTGTTACATCCAAAAGACGGAGTCGAGGGCTTCTGAGGCAGGCGGAAGGTGCGTGTTGCATCCAAAGATAAGGATGTTCGGGCCTCGTCTTCGTTGTTCCGGAAGAGCCGTAGATCGGAATGGCGGTGCTAGGTTCTCTCTTCCTTCAAAGTGGGTGCCGCCCACTTTGATTGTGTTGAAAGCTCCTTGTGCCATGATTTTGATCACGGTCTTCCTTGGTCTTTGAAGGCTCTTTCGAAGCCTCCCCTGGCCACAGCTTTGCCGTGCTCTTCTCTTCCTTGGTTCCAACCAGAGGGTTAAATGCTTTGTGTAATCGAAGCACTTATCAGGTGACCCTGGCTGGAAGAGCAGCACATAACTGGGCTCTGCTCGGCCAGATGAGCCTGGTTGGAAGAGTTGTACATGACTGAGCTGCTGAAGGGATGCACATAACTGAGCTGGATGCACATAACTGAGCTGCTGAAGAGATGGTGGGATGCGCCTGGCTGGAGGCGCATGGCATCTGCTGCGCCTAACTGACAGCGCATGGTGACTGCTGCGCCTATCGGAAGGCGCATGGTGGTTGCTGCGCCTATCTGGAGGCGCATGGTGGTTGTTGCGCCTATCTGGAGGCGCATGGTGGCCGCTGCGCCTATCTGGAGACGCATGGTGGCCGCTGGCTGTAGATCTAGGATCTTTCTTTTGTAGAAATTCTCCTTTGTACAACCTTTTCTAGCCATGTAATAGACTTTTATATATAAATAAAAAGTCCTTCTTCGAATGGCTTATTTGATTTTGCTGTCTGAGTTCTGGCGCATATAGTGCCTGGCGCATGGGCTTTCTGGCTGTGAAATTCCATGCTTCTACAGCAGGTTCTATTCTGCTCGATTCTTTTCCAGCTTTAGCCTTGTTTGATTCTGGTGCTACGCACAGTTTTGTATCTGTTTCTTTTGCTCTTAGGCACAATATCATTGCTGAATATCTTGGTAGGACTTGCAAGATTATGACTGGGAATGGCATCATCCTGGTTAATAATGTTTGCAAGGGACGAAGAGTTTCTTTGAGAGGTCGGGAGCTGAGTGCGTGTTTGCTCGTAATGCCACTTCCGAGTTACGATGTAGAACTCGGTATGGACTGGTTGAGCATGCACCACGCTAGCATCGACTGCAGAGGAGGCAGGATTCTGTTTAGGCCACCGGGAGAGCCGGAGTATGAGTTCACCAGGGGTGCAGCGGAGCAGGGAGATGAATTCTGCGGAGCATTGTTGGCGGGGCCGGTGTTGCCACATCCACTCATTGCTGAGTTCTTGGATGTCTTTCCCGAGGAGCTGCCCGGGATGCCGCCAGATCGTGATGTTGAGTTTTCTATAGACCTAGTACCGGGCCCTGAGCCTATCTTCCAGCACGTCTATAGAATCAACAACAGCGAGTTAGCAGAGCTGAAGAAACAGGTCGACGAGCTGGAGGACAAGGGCTTTATTCGATCTAGTTCTTCACCTTGGGACACGCCAGTTCTTTTCGTCCCCAAGAAGGATGGTACGGTACGTCTGTGTATTGATTACAGGGCGCTCAACAACCTTACCATCAAGAACAAGTATCCTTTGCCAAGGATTGATGACTTGTTCGACCAGTTGAGCGGGGTGAGGGTGTTCTCGAAGATCGACTTGCGTACCGGGTACCATCAGCTGAAGGTAAAGCGGGATGACATTCCAAAGATTGCCTTTCGAACTCGCTATAGCCAGTATGAGTATACCGTCATGCCGTTTGGGTTGACCAACGCCCCGGCGGTATTCATGAACTTGATGAACAAGGTATTTCATCAGTACCTTGACAAGTTCGTGGTGGTCTTCATTGATGACATTCTCATCTATTCGAAGAAACCAGAGAAGCACGAGGAGCACCTGAGGATTGTGTTGGACACTCTCAGGAGGGAGCAGCTGTATGGGAAGCTGTCCAAGTGCGAGTTCTTCTTGGATCGCGTGGAGTTCCTAGGCCATGTTGTCTCTGGCGAGGGGATTTCAGTGGATCCGAAGAAGATTTATGCAGTGGAGTCCTGGTCTACGCCGAGCTCAGTAGTAGAGGTTCGGAGTTTTCTGGGTATGGCAGGTTATTATCGGAGGTTCGTGCAGGACTTTTCCAGGATTGCCCAGCCGATGACTCGTCTTAACAGGAAGGACGAGGAGTTTGTTTGGTCCGAGGAGTGCCAGGCCGCCTTCGAGGAGCTGAAGGCGAGGTTGACTACAGCTCCTATCTTGATGCTGCCATCTGGATCTGGTGGTTATACGATCTACAGTGACGCTTCAGGACGGGGTTTGGGTTGTGTACTTTAGCAGCACGGGAAGGTGATTGCCTATGCATCTAGGCAGTTACGTCCTCATGAGAGGAACTACCCTACCTACGATCTGGAGCTGACAGCAGTCATATTTCCTTTGAAGCTGTAGAAACACTATCTGTACGGAGAGCGAGTTGAGATCTATACAGATCACAAGAGCTTGAAGTACGTATTTACCCAGAAGGAGCTGAATATGAGGCAGAGGCGATGGTTAGAGATGATGAAGGATTTTGATATATCCTTACAGTACCATCCGGGAAAGGCCAACGTGGTCGCGGATGCTTTGAGCAGGTATCCCGTGGCCATGTGTTTGACGATGGATCGTCACCTTCTGGCAGATCTAGAGAGCTTGGGCATAGAGGTGATAGATCCAGGGTTCGAGACACATATGTAGGGTCTCCAGGTGCAGTCAGAGCTGATGGACAGAGTCAGGACAGCTAAGTTTGAGGATGAGGCTCTGAGAGTCATCAGGGAGCAGGTCCAGGCAGGACTGTTGGATGAGTTCTCTATAGCGGGGGATGGGTCGTTGAGGCATGGTACCAGATTGTGCGTGCCGAGCGGAGGACTTCGGGAGGAGGTTCTTCAGGAGGCACACCGTTCTCAGTACTCTATGCATCCAGGAGCCAACAAGATGTATAGAGACTTGAGACAGCATGTTTGGTGGTATGGCATGAAACGTGAGGTGGCTCAGTTCGTTTCGAGATGCTTGGTGTGCCAGCAGGTGAAGGTCGGAAGGCAGAGACCCGGTGGATTGCTCCAGCCACTACCCATTCCTGAGTGGAAGTGGGAGCATATCACTATGGACTTTGTATCTGGGCTTCCGCGCTTTCCAGAAGGGAAGGATGCGATTTGGGTCATTGTTGATCGATTGACTAAATCGGCCCACGTTTTTCCTTTCAAAGTGGGTTTGTCTATGGAGAGGTTGGCTGAGATGTACGTGCGGCAGATAGTCCGATTGCACGGGATTCCAGTGAGTATAGTCTCGGATCGGGACAGCCGATTCACTTCCCACTTCTGGAGGAGTTTGCAGCTTAGCTTGGGCACATCGCTCAAGTTCAGTACCGCATACCACCCCAGACAGACGGGCAATCGGAGAGGACGATTCAGACCCTCGAGGATATGCTTCGTACCTGTGTCTTGGACTTCGGGGGATCTTGGGAGGACCACCTTCACTTGGTAGAGTTTGCTTACAATAACAGCTACCAAGCCAGTATAGAGATGTCACCTTTCGAGGCTCTATACGGACGGAGGTGTCGTACTTCCTTGTCTTGGGATGATGTCGGCGAGAGGGTTTTGCTTGGCCCTGAGATGGTAGTGGATGCTGCAGAAAAAGTAAGGGTTATCAGAGATAGACTTCGGGTGGCACAGGATAGGCAGCGGCATTGGGCCGATAGCCACCGGAGGCCATTGGAGTTTGAGGTATAGTTTAGATTTTTTTAGTATTTGAGTCTGATTGTGATTGTTTTAGATCAAGCTCTAAGCCTTGTGTTTTGTTCTAGGTTGATGATCTTGTCTTTCTGCGGATTTTTCCGACGCGTGGCACGATTTGTTTTGGTGGCGACGGGAAGCTTAGTCCACGATACATCGGACCATTCCGTATCTTGGGCAGGGTCGGTGCAGTGGCTTACCGACTGGAGTTACCGCCCGTACTAGAGGGAGTGCACAGCGTGTTCCACGTGTCGCAGCTGAGACGGTACGTGGCCGATCCCAGTCACGTCTTAGACCACTCCGAGATCGAGGTGGGACCGACACTCAGCTATCCAGAGAAGTCGGTTGAGATCTTGGACCGAAGAGAGAAGGTGCTCCGGAACCAGGTCATTCCCTTGGTTCGCGTTGTATGGAGACACCACTCTCCAGGTGAGTCTACCTGGGAGAGGGAGGACGACATGCGGGAGCGATTCCCATATCTCTTTGAGCCTTGAGGTAAATTCTATCTTTTTCTTTCCTTGTTCTATTCATGATTGCTGTGTTAGTTCTCATTCAATTTCGAGGACGAATTTTTTTTAAGGAGGGTAGATTTGTCACCCCCAGTTTTTGAATTAGGGATATTTTCGTCATTTTTAAAGTTTTATAAGTTTTAGAATTTTATTTGATTTTATATGATTTTTAGGGATTTATTTGATTTAGTTTGAATTTTACCCAATTCGGACTTAAGTTGGAGATCCGGGTAGCCTGGACACTAGTGGGACCCACATACTAGCTGGGCTTGGCCCACATACCATCCTAATTAGGCTAGAAACCATAAACCCTACTTCCATGGCTTAATTAGTCATTATAGAGGCTTAATTAGTTAATTAGAGTCAAACCGAAACAAACCGAACCAAACCGAATTCAATTCGAACCAAACCAAGTCTATTGGGTTTGGGGGCTTATTGGATCACCACCCAAACCCAATAAGACTCCCATGGCCGGCCACAAGGAGAGCCCCCCCTCCCCTTTGCTTCTCCACAAAGTAAACACTCTCTCCCTCTCTCAAATTTCATTTCTTTCCAAGCTCTTCTTCTTCAAGCAACCAACTTCTAGGTATGCATTCAATTCCCCATTAATTCCCCTTTTTCATTTATAGCTTTCACAATAATTGTAGAGGAGATGATTCTCCACACTTTGCCCTAGAATTTGTAGGTTTTCCTAGAAATCTAGGTTAGAGATTTATTTGGGGTTTTCTAATTAGAGAGGTATATATATATATATATATATATATATTTATATATATATATATATATATATATATATATATATATATATATATATATATATATATGTGTTTGTGTGCTTGAGTGTGTATGTGCCTATATATATATATATATATATATATATATATATATATATATATATATATATATATATATATATATATATATATATATATATATATATATATATATAGACATGTGTGTGTGTGTGTGTTTATATATATATATATAGGCACATACACACTCAAGCACACAAACACATATATATATATATATATATATATATATATATATATATATATATATATATATATATTTTTTTTTTTTTATATATATATATATATATATATATATATATATATATATATATATATATATAGACATGTGTGTGTGTGTGTGTTTATATATATATAAATAGATATGTGAGTGTGTTTGTGTGTATATATAGATATATATATATAGATAGATAGATGGATGGATATTAGATTATATATATATATATATATATATATATATATATATATATATATATATATATATATATATATATATATATATATATATATATATATATATATATATACACAAAAATATATATATATATATATATATATATATATATATATATATATATATATATATATATATATATATATACACAAAAATATATATATATATATATATATATATATATATATATATATATATATATATATATATATATATATATATATATATATATATATACACAAAAATATATATATATATATATATATATATATATAATAGATAGATATATATATAGAAGAGAGTAGGAAGTAGAAGAAGATGAAGAAGAATAAGAAGAACAGAAGTGGCAGCTGCAGCAGCAGTATACTGCAGTAGCAGCTGCAGCAGTGCCAGCAATCGCAGCAGCAGCAGTAGCATCCAGCAGCAGCAATAGCATGAGCTCCCCCCCTTTAATCCCATATAAACCCCCATATATATATATATATATATATATATATATATATATATATATATATATATATTTTATATAGAGAGAATGAGAAGAAGTAGGATTAGAAGAAGTTAGAAGATTAGAAGAATTGGAATAGGAAAAAATAAGGAGAATAGGAAAAAGAGTTAGAAGAAGAATAAGATTAGAAGAAGGAAAAGATAAGAAGAATGAAAAGAAGATTAAGAAGAAGAATTAGAATGAGAAGAATAAGGAAAGGAATGAGAGGAAGTGTTAGAAGAAGAAGAATTAGGAGAATAGGAATTAGAAGGAGAAGGAGAAGTAGAAGTATAGGAAATCGATTTAGAGGAAATTGAGTTAGAGGGTAAAACGGAGCTTCGAGTGTCGGAATGAGTTGAAACTTGGGGGAGACCTAGAATACGTGAATTAGATTTTGCGGGTAGGCTCCCGAGTTGAAATCGGGGTTATAGGACGACGGTATCGCGCCGTACCATTGTGTATCGAGAGATATTCAAGATATCAGCAATAGGTCGTAAGATGGACTAGACGTCCACTCTACCTAGGAAGCTTGGTAGGTAATAAATGTATAGGCTAGTATCCTACTACCCTAAGGAGCACGGGTCGAAATACCAAGCGTAGGTAGGCTAACTTGGTTTTCACCTAGGCTAGAAATTTACCTTAGAAAAGGGTAAATTAGGATATTGGCCTACGACCAAGATTTGAGTTTCGAAGTCCAAGATGGACTTGGATATGGGTTGTAAGGGTTGGTAATGATGAGAAATAGTCGCCTAGACCTAGTCTTGACCTTGGTTGACCACAGTTGACTTTTTAGACTAAAAGTCAACTATGGGTCAACACTTTACCCAATTTAGTCCCAAATTCCATTAGACTTGGACAGTTGACCAAAAGTCAACTGTTAGTCACCATTGACCTAGGATTGATCTAGGTTTGACCTCTAGTTGACCAGAGTTGACCAGTTGACCAAAAGTCAACTGTAAGTCAACCGTTGACTTAAATCGACCTAGATTAATTCCGTTTGACTTGTATTGACCCAGTTTGACCTAGTTAGGCCTAAAATGACTTCGATCGACCATGTACAATCTAGTTTGACCTTGTTTGACCTAGATTGACTTAGTATGTCGTGTCTTGACCTAGAATGACTTAAATAAGGTTTAATTTGATTTGACTTTACTTCCTAAACATAGTATTGATACGTCTTGTTCTCTATAGGTCCTCGAGACACAGTATTGGATCCCGTTGACATATCATATCATATTACAGGCGAGTACATTCTCTGATACTTTTCCAATTTATGATGATTGTTATAGTTCATGTAATTAGTGTAGATATGCTTGTTCTCGACACATTGGTCACACGGATTGGTATTTATGGATCCCGACATGAGATGTTATTCCTCGTTATCTTGGTATATCTTGTGCAAGCCCCTTTGTAGTTCTTGTGCAGTATATGGACACCGATTCTCGAGGAGACTTGCTCCCTTCTCGTAGAATCCCGTGTCATAACGTGTCTTGCTTGGATCCACTCTACCAGTTGGGGGCGGGGAGTATTAGTGTAGATATGTGGTCAAAGCCTATTGTGCACCCATTGTGCACCTATTGATTGTGAGTGTTGATCATACACCCCACGTATGGTTTGCCAGGCCTGTTACTATTTGTGCAAGTTCCCAAGCCGGCCACATATTGTAGCTAGTACTCACACACCTAGATGTATGATTCTTGATTCTTGTACATGCCATGATCAGTTTACTTGCCTTGTTCTAGCTCTAGTTTTACAGCTTACCTTGCCATGATACTCACATGTACATTTCATAATTTTCTTGTATATACTCTCTATTTACAGTCTTATAGCTGTTGTCATATCTTGTGAACTGTTGTTAGTTGATTGTACTCGTTCCATCCTGACTGAATATGTTGACAAAATATTACAGATGCTGATGAGGGGGATTACAGTACCTACTACGGTCCGGATGACGTAGTGGGCTTAGACTTGGAGACTTTGGTCCAGCAGGGCTTAGCTCCGCCTGACGAGACTTTACCTATTGCTTAGTTAGAGTAGGTCTTTTGTACTGGACCTTGTCTCCAGCTACTTTTGAGACTGTTATTATTATGGATTGTATTAGAGACTTGGACTTGTATATTATCTGTGTTTGGACTTGACAGGTTATTATTTTATCGTCTTGTTGTCTTTATCTTTCAGTCTTTACTTTATCATCTTAGAGTTGTGATTGAGTACTCATATATATTCATTGCTTGTCCTCCGTTCGGAGTTGACCATATTCTCGACAGGTTTTTGATATATATATAAACTGTTGTTAGAGTAGAAAACCTACAGCGTTCCACGCCGTTTTTACGGTGAGGGCTGGGTGTTGTCACGTACACGTGTCCTTATAGTGGGTGCGGGTCGTGACAACAGGATTTACTATTTAATACCTTAAATAGTTTTTAGTCCATTAGGGGGGGCCTAGAGAGAGCATCCTTCAAAACTGTCATATCACTAGCAGACCCCTCCCAACAAGCTAACACATAGGAGAAACTTCTTATTCAGGGTAGCAGCGGCTAATACATTTTGTGTAAGTGTATCCTTCCTACCACGAAAACGAGGGGCATCTGATGAAGGCAATGTGGCTTGGATATGGGTTCCATCTATCAACCCGATACAATCCTACAATTTTCGTAGTTATGTTAGTTAACCAATTTATGTTACGAACAAATATGTGTTAGACAGCCGTATGGTAATAAATACCCGAAAATAAGAAAACCATTCACAGTTTTGCCTAATCTCAATTGCCGTTTCAGGACTAGGTTGCTTCATGACCATGTCACGTAGGGTAAATATAGCTCTTAGAACAAGATGAAAATATCTTGAAATCGTTTCACCTGACCGCACAAAGTCAATATTGCATACTCTGTTTTTGGACTTGTGCCCTAACATGTACAAAAATATTGCAACCTGTTCTTCCACACATACCCAACGCCTATCTCGAAGGGACCCATTGCCCCTCAGCGTACGTACTAAGGTGTAGAAGGATGTCGTGCTCATCCTAAGATAGGATACACATTTGTCTCTTCCTCTCCATAAAATTCGATACATGTGTGCATCTCTCCACTGTTGTCTGATCTCAGACGGCTCTCGAGCAATGTTCGTTCTTTTATTTTCCTCATCATCCAGCAAACATAGAACGACATTAATCACACTCAGTGTACTAGCAACAGCTGCTAGTATCATGGGATCATATGGATCCTCAAAATCCATCCTAACCTACAAAGGGGAAAATTATGGTGTGCCCACACAAGTGTACTAACAAGTCTACTCTCATAATACAATGCAATAAATTATTGACTTATATTTAGTAAAAGCTTAACTAACTTTATTCAACCATAAAACTGCAGACTGTTGTAAAAAATTAGCTCATGAGACATACAATAGTAAGAAGACAACAACAACAAGAACAAAATCGATAATAATAGTCATGTTCATAACATATGAAAATTAAAGAAAGGACTTTAAAAAAGGAAGGACATAAGAAGAGTAGAACAAAATTATACAATATTAAGAAGACAAGAACCAAAAAATCTACAATATTATGAGGACATAATACAAAATCAGTAGTCATGTTCAAGTAAATCTACAATATTAAGAAGACAAGAACAACAGCCTGCAGATTTAGAATGCAATGAAGGACAACACAGAAAATGGTCATGATCAAAACTTATGATGATTAAAGAACAACATCTATAAAAATATAATAATAATGGCTCAGATTTAGGAAAAACATTTCAACTCATTTTGAAATTAGCAACTTTTGTTACCTCTTCGACTATCATAGTGTAATGAGGAATGCAAAACAACCATACCAGGTATTTGCCTCTTCAACCCATCACAGAAGATGTGGAACTGCTGCAAAAGTCACTAAACATAGGGTCATCCAAAACCCTCATATTTTCTCCATCATCACAACCTACTATAATTAAAGAGTACAGTAAAAATAAAATGGGGTACATAATACCAAAATTAGTCATTATCAAAAGTTAAAAACAATAAAGAATGAGAACAACATATGTAATAATAATGGCTCAGACTTAGGGAAAAAATTTCCAGTCATTGGCAACCTCACAACCTTTGTTACCTCTTCGACTATCATAGTGTAATGAGGAATGCAAAACAACCATACCAGGTATTTGTCTCTTCCACCCATCACAGAAAATGTGGAACTGCTGCAAAAGTCACTAAACATAGGGTCATCCAAATCCCTCATATTTTCTCCATCATCACAACCTACTATAATTAAAGAGTACAGTAAAAAAAAAATGGGGTACATAATACCAAAATTAGTCATTATCAAAAGTTAAGAACAATAAAGAATGAGAACAACATATGTAATAATAATGGCTCAGATTTAGGGAAAAATTTTCCAGTCATTGGCAACCTCACAACCTTTGTTACCTCTTCGACTATCATAGTGTAATGAGGAATGCAAAACAACCATACCAGGTATTTGCCTCTTCAACCCATCACAGAAGATGTGGAACTGTTGCAAAAGTCACTAAACATAGGGTCATCCAAACCCCTCATATTTTTCCCATCATCACAACCTACTATAATTAAGGAATACAATAAAAATAAAATGAAGGACATAATACAAGAATTATTCATTATCAAAAGTTAAGAACAATAAAGAATAAGAACCACATCTGTAATAATAATGGCTCAGATTTAGGAAAAATATTTCAAGTCATTGGTAAATTAGCAACTTTTGTTACCTCTTCGACTATCATAGTGTAATGAGGAATGCAAAACAACCATACAAGATTGCTGCCTCTTCAACCCATCATAGCAGATGTCGAATTGCTGCAAAAGTCACTAAACCTAGGTTTGTTCAAAACCCTCATATTTTCTCCATCATCACAACCTACTATAATTAAGAACGCAGATGAAAAACAAAAAATAGTCATTATCAATAATTTGGGTAACAAATACTGAAACATTTTACAAAATTATGTAAAGATCTCAACTGAAAATATTACTCCTCCTTAAAAAATTATGTAAACATCTTAAAAATATATGTAAAGATCTACACTGAAATCAATTAAGTATATGTAACGATCTACACTTAAACATATATGTAAAGATCTACACTGACAACAATATATTGTAAACATGTACACTCACTGAGTACCAAAAATTTCTACAAAGATGTACACTCACCGAAAAATTATTCATAGATCTACGAAAATTAGGTTAAAAAATTCAGATCGGGAAAGAAATATGTAAAGATCTTGTAGATCTACACTCACTGACAAAAAAAATCATATCGGAAAACAAAAAATGATCTACAAAGATCTACACTCACTGACAACAAAAATCTACACCCACTGACAAAAAAATCAGATCGAAAAACATAAATGTTACTACAACATTTACAAGCTCTAAAAAAAAGGTTAAAAAAAACAGATCGGGAAACAAAATTCAGAAACAAGTAAAGAAAAACAGATCCGAAAAAATATTCGTAGATCTACAAAATATGGTAAACATGCAGAAGATCTACACTGGAAATCGAAAAATTATTCATAGATCTACGAAAATTAGGTAAAAAAATTCAGATCGGACAAGAAATATGTAAAGATCTTGTAGATCTACACTGACTGACAACAAAAATCTACACTCACGGACAAAAAAAATCAGATCGGAAAACATAAATGTTACTACAACATCTAGAAGCTCTAAAAAAACGTAAAAAAAAACAAATCGGGAAACATAATTCGGAAACAAGTAAAGAAAAACAGATCCGAAGAAATATTCGTAGATCTACAAAATATGGTAAACATGTAGAAGATCTACACTGTTTACCAAAAAATTATTCATAGATCTACGAAAATTAGGTTAAAAAATTCAGATAGGGCAAGAAATATGTAAAGAACTTGTAGATCTACACTCACTGACAACAAAAATCTACACTCACGGACAAAAAAATCAGATCGGAAAACATAAATGTTACTACAACATCTAGAAGCTCTAAAAAAACGTAAAAAAAAAAGATCGGGAAACATAATTCGGAAACAAGTAAAGAAAAACAGATCCGAAGAAATATTCGTAGATCTACAAAATTTGGTAAACATGTAGAAGATCTACACTGCAAACCGAAAAATCATTCATAGATCTACGAAAATGACGTAAAAAAATTCAGATCGGACAAGAAATATGTAAAGATCTTGTAGATCTACACTCAGTTCCCAAGATATATTCATATATCTAAAAAAAATGTAAAATACCACAGATCGGGGAAATATATGTATAGATCTACAAGATCTACACTCTAATCCTTAAAAAATTCGTAGATCTACGAAATAAAATAGGAAAAATTTCAGATGGAGAAAAATTTGTACAGAAGTACTAGATCTGCAAGATCTACAATAGAATCCGAGAAAAGATTCATAGATATACAAAATATGTGAAAATAATGGAGATTTAAGGGGCATAGACAAGCATACAGTGGAGGTGGCGGGAATGGAGGAAGAGGTGACCACAAACCAACAGTTGCAACACCACTTCCAGCGCGGGAAGGAACCCAAGGAAAGCAACAGCCTCTCCCACGACCGAAGTCCCACCTCCAAGTATGGAGACGAAAAGTGAGAGGAGAGATTTTATCAGGAGAGAGAAAACCGACCCCCCAAATTCCTTTTAATAACCAAACAATGGATCTTTCGGAAGTGGGCCAAATCCACCCGAATCCAAAATCAGCAGCCCACTTCCCATTTACCAAACAGACCCTTAGTTGAAGCTCTCGTTTGGTTCGTGGAGTCAACACATTGGGAAAGAAAAGTTATTTCTTTTTAGTGTTTAGATGCCAACAATTTCGTGTCCCAGTAAAGATATATGTCAATGTAATTGCCTCTATTATTTCCAAATTTTTTGCCTTTTTTATTTCACGTGAAGTAAACATATAATTTATTTTGAGAAAATTTGAGTGGCACCCTACTTTTTTTTACGCTTAAGGTGCACCCCACAAGTTTACATGAATGTATGACACCCCCCACTTTTGACGGTTTTCGTCCAAAACGAACGGATAACCCCTTTGACCAATTTTTTTGGACGAAAATGCCTTCGTCTCCTTTTGTGTGTCCCTCCCCCTCCCCATCACACGTGGCTGCCCCCCCTCCCCGTTACCCCGTGGCTGCCCCCCCTCTCCGGCACCTCGCAGGTGTGCCTCCGCTCCCCCTCCAACGCCCCCCCGGCAATCACCACCACTACCACCACCATCATCACCACCACCGACACCCTCCTCCCCCTCCCCCTCTCCCGCTCCGCCCTCCTAGCCCCCACCGCCGTCGTCACTGCTGCTGGAGGGGGGGGGGGGAGGGGGCGGACCGGGAGGGGGGGGGAGGGTGTCGGTGGTGGTGATGATGGTTGATGGTGGTGGTGGTGGCCGGGAGGGAGCGGGAGGGGGGGGGGGAGGGTGTCGGTGGTGGTGATGATGGTTGATGGTGGTGGTGGCCGGGGGAGCGGGAGGCGGGGGAGGGTGTCGGTGGTGGTGATGATGGTTGATGGTGGTGGTGGCTGGGGGGGGGGGGGTGCGGCGAGGTCGGGGAGGGGGGCCGAGCACGGCGGGAGGAGACGGATAGTTGACGCGGGGAAGAGGACAACAGATATGGGATATTTTCGTCCAAAAAAATTGGTCAAAGGGGTTGTCCGTTCGTTTTGGACTGAAACCGTCAAAAGTGGAGGGTGTCATACATTCATGTAAACTTGTGGGGTGTACCTTAAATAAGGTTAAAAAAAAAGTGGTGTGCCACTCAAATTTTCTCATTTATTTTTACCATAAAAAGTAGTGCAGTAGTAATATACCTTAAAGTATTCTAGAGGAACTTATGAGTTCTTAATTTTAAAGGCTCCATCCCATATATTTTATGTCTTGATTTTTTTCAAAGATCTAAAGAGGAAAAATAAATAGCTTATATGCTAAAATAGTACCACGTATCATAACCACAATGCAATATCCTATTTGAGTTTATGTACTCGGACTGATATACTTTTTTGAGAAAAAAATAAATAAAGTTTACATGACAACCACCAAATTCCTAATAACTAACAAGAGGCATAAATTTTCGACTGTATAGTATTTTGCTTACCAATTTTTATATCTATTGTTTCCATCTCTTTCTTGAGGGAAAAAAACAACAACAGATAACTATCAGTTAATTAACTCTAGAACTAATTAATATTGTGAAGATATTAACTCAATGATTTTTGCCTCGAGCTATATAAGCAACTTAAAAAAATTTAAGCAATGTCATTCAAGAAAACATTCAATAAAATGATTGTCCCTAAGGCACTAACCTAGCGGTAGTGCGGGAGGCCACCCGAGCACAGGTCTCGAATTCGAATTCCCCTCGGACGGTTAGATGGCTTTGGTTCACGGTCTGATCACTTGGATAAAGGACACCTAAAAAAAAAAGTAAAATAATTTTGCCAATGTTGTCGTTGGAAAAATGTCACTAGCCAATACAATATGTTGCCATATGCTTTAGATAAAATAAGGGGCTAATTATAGTTTAGACCCTAGATTTTATAATAACTTAGAGTTTAAGTCCTAACATATCAAATTGAAAAGTTTGAATCCTGGATATTATTTTTTTGTTTATTTTTTATTATTATACCCTCCCTCACATGCATGACAATACAATTTTTCTATGTAAGCTCGGGTGAGGATATAATGAAAAAGATAAAACAAAATATACAAATTTAGGGTCTAAGTTTTCTTATTGGACATGACATATCTTAAACTCTAAGTTGATATAAAATTGAGGGTCTAAACTCTAAATAGTCATAAAATAAAATGGCGGAGAAGACAATTATAAATATTCTTATTGATGTCGTGAATGTGACACCAATTCTTGCGATGTCACTGAAGCCACTACTAATGGTAACTTAGATTAGTTAATCAGTATAATTAGTTTGTCATTAACTCAAAGAATGTCGTTAGCAATGTCATTATAGCTACAATAACCAATATATTACAACTATTTTGGCTCTTACTAAGGATTAATGTCGATATCACCCAAAATAAAAGAGTGTTATTGTCGATTATGCTTAAGGCAATTGTAAACTAGTAGACAAATTCTTGCGAACTACATATAATGCTAAACTAGTGAATCTAATCTGTCAAATGGAAGCAACTTTCACTTGTAGATTCATGCGAGGAACTATTGATGACAAGTTAATATGTACGTTAATTTCTTTCTGTCTATGTATTAATTAGCATATACAACGTACATGTGTATCAAAGTGAAATTTAATTTACAAAATTTAAAACTAGCTTTGGGGGTTTTCATTGAAGCCGCTCAAGTACTGCACTCACCTAACTTTTAATTCTTATATCAAAAATTTAAAGTGTTTTTTCTATTGTTCAAATTTACAACCTCTAGCAAAAATATGTCTCACTTTAACTACTTGAGTTAGACTGGCATGCACACACACATATAAGGATGAACAATTTTTTTTTTTTACTGATTTCTAAAGTGTACATCGGATGTTACGAAAACAAACATTACAAAGATGTCCTTGAGGTCAAGAAAAGATTATGGATGTTTCCACAATTAATACTAAGGCCTCGTTTGGTTCACGGATTCAAGGAAGTAGGAAAAGAAAGTTGTTCCTTTCCTTTGTTTGGTAACCACAAACTTGGGAATCAATTTCCTCACAAGGGAGAAAATTGGAGGGAATATGGTTCCACTTATGACCCATGGGATTGATTTTCCCTCCTCCTTTCCCAACATTTATTACAAAAGCTATGACAAAAGTAACCATGTGTTATTGCTTATTTTACCATTAATGTTATTTTTCATAATGCTATTTTTATTTTATATGTAAGGATATTATTGGAACATTGCTATATTTTTGCTTTCCTTTCCTACACCAACCAAACAACGGAAAGAAAATGTGACAGGAATCCTACTTTCCCATTCCCATGGAAAATACAAGGGAATGCATTTCCTTTCCGTGAACCAAACGAGGCCTAAAAGTTGATTAATTCATTAAACCAGTGTAGCAAATATAGCTAACTTGATCATCGCTTTATTTGTTTTAATTATTGCAGTATATAAAAATCAAACTGAAAAAAGAAAAAGAAAAAGAAACTCCCTTCTTTCTCATTATATAACTATGGTTTTAATAAAAAAAAATAAATAGAAAATTTGTCCTAAAGTGACTCAGAGATGAGATTCCTCTGTATTGAACTAAAAGTAATATTTTTTTTCTTTTTGTTCTTTAAAAATAATAGAATTAGACCATCTCCAATGGTGATTTCTAAAATTGAGTCCTTATCCTACTTGTCATTGTACTTTAAGGAGATTTCTATCCTAGTTGGAAGAGTTTTTAGATAGAAATTGTAGACATACAAAAATGCTCTCCAATGGTTCTCCATTTCTATCCTATGTGTCACATAGTAAAAAAACCAATTCAATGGTGTGGGGCCCAATAATAATTGTCATGAGAGAGGAGAATTTCTATTAGAGCATCTCCAACCCTATTGTGACTTTGGAAAAAAGTTAATGCCACATAGGAATGACAAAATTTTGTTCAAAAGTTCTTCTCCAATGCAATTGTCAAGTCAATTGTGAAGCTTATGTGGCAAAAATTAAAGAAGACATTGTGAAGTTGATTGTCTTGTTCTAGACAATGCACTTGACAATGTCTTCTCTTCCATGTCATCAATTATGAATAAAAAATATTAGAAAAAAGAAAGAAGATGAGTAGTTGTCTTAAAAGTTGCCTTGGAAGTTGGAAAAAATACTTTTTATTGTCTTCTCAATACTTTTGCATTGGAGAGAGTTTTTCTATCTCATTGTCTTTTGAGATATAATTTTGCCACATAAACAAGACATTGTCTTGTGGCTCATGCCACATAGGAGCCACCTAAGACTCACAACACTTAACAAGACAATAGGGTTGGAGATGCTCTTAGAAAGTTTCTATCCTACATCATTGCCACCTAGGATAGAAATGGTGATAGAAATCACCATTGGGAGAAGTTTTTTCTAAAATAGATTTCTTCCATAGAAATAGGGAAGATAGAAACCCCCATTGGAGATGGTCTTAGTACTCCTGTAAACAAACTGTCTCGATCATAAACAAGTAGTCCTCTATCGAATTACAATTAATCCAAAAATAAAAGTTAGCAATGTTCTTTTCCATGGGACCCACGTAACATAGATCCACTCACGCATTGGTCCCACTCTTTGGTCCGATGTGAGGTGTCGTTTTGTCCCGGTGACTCACTTTGGACCCACCGGTCACTCTCTATTCCTCTAGTGCTCTACACCTGCCAAAATAATAGTAATAAATTAATCAGAAAAAAAACATCAATGATTAATAAATATTTATTCAATATTCCAACTCTTCACTGGAAGGTTTTTCTTAATTTTCTAATATTGTGTGACCCATATATGGAATCTTAAAAACAGTAGAGATTGGCCTATAAATGCACTAATTAATATCTGAAGATTCAAATCTATTCCCTTTCAATTGGTCCACCTATTCATCATGGTTTGTTTTCATTTGATTTTTCTTTATTTTAACAAACCTAAGAACTACTACGAAGTGAACAAATAGCATCTGTTTCTTTCATTATGGTTGCCATATATTCTTTAGAACAAATTGTGTTTCTTGTTGTTGTGATTTTTAATGATTAAGGAATATATTAATGCATATGTGAAGATTTGGCATGGGTCCTAACCAAGCTTATTTATGTCAAAGATGCCACAATTCAGAAAAACTAGTTGCCAATCACCATTATATTTGGTTAATTAGTTCAACCAACAAGGAACTAACTTTTTCTTTTTCAATCCAAATCGCAATGTAATCACCCTTATAATGGTGAGGGTTTGCTTCAAATCAAAAAGAATTTCACAATTGGTAATCAATTTTGCAAGTTGTGATTGACATGTTGTCAAGTTGCCAAGTTGGAGAAAGAAGTTGAGAGACTACTTTTGGATTAGTGAAAGCAACACTTCTAAGTGTACTATTGGAAGAATTTTTTTTTCTTTCTTTTTGGTTCTTATATGGTCAAGCTAGAATATTTATGCCATCTCCCAACAAAAATCAGAACTAGTCAACTAAATCATATCTTGGTTGGTTGTTTACAATTCTGGGAATAAAATTGTCTTCTTCTTCTTCTGAAAAAAGTTGTACCTATTCAAAAAATACGTACCACATTTATTTTAAAGTTATGTTAATTTATAGAATATTTCATTTATAGTCCAAGTGCAACGCGCACTAGTCATCCGTGTTTATCTGGACCAATATTCATTTGGTGATCCACAAAATTATTTTTAGAACGATGGTCCAACATGTACGTGTATTGATTATGTATATATGATGAATAACATCGATTCCTCATATATGATGAATAGCATCAATCAATTCCTCTGTCACATGTTGACTGGCTATCTAGTCTTAATCCACAAGACTTGTTCAAATATGTAGATTACGTTAAAAGTTTGCATTGTTCAAGTAATTGATGTAATTAGCTTATATTTTAGCTAGCTTGAATTGAATCGTTAGTTATCCATTGCATTTATCTTGAGGGGAGAAGGGAAGGAAGGGGTTACCTATACAGTATATATTCTTATTGAAGTGCAATATTTTTAGGACATGTTTGTAATATGTTTTAGAGAATAAGCATATAGAAAAAGATCTAAAGCTTGTGAGATTTGGATAAAGCTAACAAAAGCAAGGATTGAACTAGAACATGGAGGAGTTGATTAGATCTTGATTTTATCATCTACAATGGAGGTTGTCCTATAGTAAGCAAAATATTAATGGATCATCACGTTGAAGGGATGCATCTCAAACGTAACCCCAAGTTGCCATGTGAGCCCCAACTAGTCTAGATAGAATGTCTTAATCAACTGCCCTTGGGCTCCACCTAATCCCATCAACCACTTTTCCATGGCCCTTACCCCACCCAAATCTAACTTGAGCCAATACCAAAAACTTGTCATGATCATAGTTTATAGGGAAAAAAGGAAGAAAGGTTGCATGCACCAAAAACCTTAGCTCCACACAAGGCTAGAGGGCTTATCTTGTTTAGATCAAATCCACCATAGTGCATCAAATCCAAAGTCTCTTTCCTTTCCACATTGGCATATATATATCAACATCTCATGTGTTCTTCCTTTTTGACTTCTCCAATCATCATGCACCTTCCCCTCCTTTCCATCACTATTCTTGGCATATCCATATCTCCCTCAAAACTTTATATAGAGTGTTCATTGAAGAGCCAATGGAAGGGGGGTGAAGTGGGAAAATTCTCATCCCAAAAGCCTCTATCCATCTATCTAAATCTTGGATAACATAAAGCATGCATGCATGATTACTAGGTCACCAACATGTTGATGTAAATTATGAGCTTGTATGGTTTGCTTAAATCCTATGTGTCGGCTGTGTGTGTTTTTGTGCTCACACACAATAGTAAAAGTTTGTGTTCCTATTGAATAGTCCCACATCTGTTGGAAATTCTCATGAATAGCGTATGTATATATATATATATATTTATTTTGTTTTGTTTCATTAAAGTCTTGTGTGGATAGTTCTATGGGCCACATGTGTGCCGTCAGTTTGGTTCGGTTCGGCATGCGTAACGGGTGCGGGTACGTGTCCACATCTTCGGACGTCGAATGTCGATCCGATTTCCTCTTCAGGTTCGAACTGAGACCCGAAATTTTTTTTCGCTCCTCTTAAATTTTTTGACCGTTTGTGAATCATAATTTTTTGAAACGTTTGGACACTTTAATATTTCCTAGGTTCTTTGAACCACATGTTGCACATTTATTTTGGTTTTATAACGTCCGTTTTTAATTGTGCTTTATTGGCTCGTTAATTGGCAGCAACTCTCATGTCCATTGGAAAATGCCTATAAAATGATCATTTCTTTCTCCTCTCTACACACTGGAAAAAACTCTACGCAAATTCTCTCTAAAATTTTTGTCCTGTTGTTCTTCATCCTTGCTCTGGACAGATCTAAGTCAAGATCGCTCTTTCTGCGTTGTGTGTGACAAGAAGATACCGGAAAAACGAAGATTTTACCACTAGGAATATTCGGATAGAGTCTGCACATAGACCCGGATTAACTTTTAAGGTAATTCTATGTGTGTGACTTCTCCGGAGGTCGATAACCTTTATATTATTATTTTTGTTTGCAGTTTTTAAAAGGAGAAAAAACAATTATTTACAACACTATGTTGGTGTATGTGGTTAGCTGAGTGTCTTCTAGGCATGCAGGCTATGGTCGATGTGGGATTGGTCACACCTATTGTAACATCATATATATAGGTAATAGCAAAGGGAACACATGACAACGAAGTGAGTCATCGTTTCATTGGTTTAGATGGTATATATCACTTGTCATTGGCAACAAATAATTGAGTTGTGGCTGATTATCAAGCCGTTTGAGCTGGAGTAGTTTGTAAACACACGTAGCTAGGCACTTTTTTGGTCGATAAATCGACTGATATTGACACCGCAGCACAAAGGGTCCAGCTAAATGCACCACACCACTTACTTTACATTTTTTTTTTTTTTTTGTTTTTTTTTTTAGTTTCTATTCTCCCCTCCTCCCCCTCCCCTCTGCTCCGTCGACCCCGACCCCGACCCCGACACCTCCTCCGCCTCCCGCCCCTCCTCCTCCTCCCGCCCCCTCCTCCTCCTCCGACTCCACCTCCTCCCTCCTGATCCTCCTCCTCCGACTCCACCTCCCCCCTCCTGAGGGGACGGGAGGAGGAGGAGGAGGATCGGGAGGAGGAGGAGGAGGATGCGGAGGAGTCTGGGTCGGCGGAGCGGGAGGGAGGGTAGAATAGATTTTTTTTTTTTTTTTTTTTTTTATAAATTTGGGATTTGTAAAGAAAGTGGTGGGATGTGTTTAGTCGACCCCAGCACAAATATATATATTTTTTTTTGCACGCCAAGAGTACGTGGACTTGTGGTTGTCTAATGTCCAAAATATTACAGATTCCATTTTTTTGGTATTAGAACATTATATGTTTTGGACTCCAAAAAATTTATAAAAGTCCAGTCTCCAGTTTGATGTTTATTGTTTAGTTTGATTTTTTGTTTTGCAGTGATAGGAACTTTAGTGATAAGAACTTTGATACGAAGTTAAGTGCTTTAGTAAAAAAAGAATTTGAGCTCGGCAATAATAGCAAATAAGATTATTTTGGTAATAACTGTTAGTACAGCTGTTGCTTGCACTCAAAAATCAAGTTGGCCCTTTTATTTTCTTCTTTAGTGTAGCTGTTTCCTTGAACTTTATTCTCTTTGTTGTCATTTGCTTTTTGAACGTTAGCTATTTTTCCAAACGGCTAATACTACTTAATGGCCCCTTAACATCCAACGGCTACTACTCTTAGGCCTCGTTTGGTTCGCGGAATGGAAGGGAAAGGAAATCAATTCCTTGTCATTTCCTTTCCCTTGGAAAACTTTAATTTCTATTGATTTTCCTTTCCGATGTTTGGCAATGCCAAGGAATTTGGAAAGGAAAGTGAATACTTCAATGTGGGAAAGTGATTCCTTCCTTGGATGGATGGAATCACTTTCCCTCCTAATTTTCCTTCCATTGGAAATCACTTTCCTTTCCTCCTCAATTCCTTGGACGTCCAAACATAGAAAAGTAATCACTTTCCTTTCCCAACCGAAAGATTCCGCCAACCAAACGAGGCATGGCTCTTTAAGATTCTTATTTACCAACGTTGGGAAAAGAATTACCTATATATATATTGCATGGGGTAATAGGCTGGTGATATATATGAGAATACCATCTCTTCTTCTCAAATACACAGAAATTCTTCTTCTCGAAATTCTCTAAAATTCTCGTCTCCTTCGTATTACGCTGTTCTTCTTTCTTGCTCTGGGCAGAGCTAAGTCGGGGTCACTCTTTCCAAGTCGTGTGCGGCAAGGAAATTCCGGTGGAGCGGGGATTTTACCACTAGGAGCGTTCGAATAAGGTCTGCACATAGACCCGAGCTAACTCTTAGGGCAGTGCTACGTGCGCGACTTTCCTGGAGGCCGGTAACATTTAATTAAGTTTATTATTTTGCAGATTTAAAAACGAAGATTTGTTCAAAATTCCAACAATCTAAGAGTTAGATCATTTACAAGATTTTGTTAAAACACTGCCAGTTAACAAATTTCGTAACAGAATATTTTTTTTTTGGCTACTTAACAAAGTTTTTCCCAAACTTTTTGAACAAACTTTGCTAAACAAAACTTTTGGTAACAACATCTGTTAACAACGTTTGTTTAAAATATTGTCTGTTAACAACTTTTGTTTAAACAACTTTTGTTTAAAACACTGTCTGTTAACAATTTTTGTCTAACTTTGTTAACAACTTTTGTCTAAACAAAGACTTTGTTAAAACACTGTATGTTAACAACTATTGGTTAAACACAAAATTCTTAACAAATTATTACTGTAGCAAATTGTGTTAGCAACCACTTGCCATTTGATAAATTGTGTTAGCAAATTGTGTTAGCAACCACTTGCCATTTAATATTATTTGTTACTATTAATAATTTGTTTTAGCTATAAAAGCTATCGTTAACAAATTTGTTACTATTAATAATTTGTTACAATTTTTTATTTCATATCGATACCATCTTATTTAATAACATTTGTTGTTACATATAACTAAGATTGCTATTATCAATTATCATTTCCTAGATTGACACCTTAGACAAACATTAGTGTGTTACTACTTTTTGTCAATACTAGTTCCTTTTTACTCAATATATCAATTTAGGCTAAATCAAACAATTAATTGATTTAGTAAAATTCCTTTATTTTTAAAGTTCTAAAGTTAAGATTTGTTTGGGAACAAGCCGAAAGGGCCCTTCTGTCAACAAGGCGGAAAATTCGTCTAAGCGACCGGTACTTAAGAGTTCCTAGTGAACCTCCGCTTGCTGGGATCCGGCTCCTACAGCTAACCCAACCCCATCAAAACTTAAAAACTAAAAATTTAAGGGTTTATTACTAAAATTAGTTTAATTGTTAATTTTAGCTCAAAACCATCTTATTGAGTAAATATAATTTTTTCAGACCTTAGAAAGATGGCTTCCAAGGAAGAGACTTTCTCTGCAAAGCCTGAAAAATTTAATGGCACCTACTTCAAGAGGTGGCAAAGCCAGATGAAATTTTGGCTTACCACCTTAGGTCTAATTTCTGCCATTGATGGGTCCACACCCATCTCAAATGATTCTGATGAGACTGAGTTTGACGTAGGGGTTTCCAAGTCTTCCTCTTCTTCCAAGCCTACGACCCCTAAGGAAATTGACTACCACTGCTTCCACAGAATATTAAGCGCTATGTCGGAGTCACTCTACGACATATTTTTTGAGTATAAAAGCGCTAAAGAACTCTGGGATGCTTTGGAAGATGAGTATGGTTGTGATGATGCTGGAATTGATAGATTCAATTCTACCACATTCAACCAATATGTCATGGTAGATAACAAACCTATCAATGACCAAATCCATGAGTTCCAAGAACACCTTATGCAGCTTCAAGCCAAGGGAACCGTTTTTTCTACTGAGCACAAAATAGGGTGCTTGATAGATAAACTTCTTCCTTCCTGGTCTAAAGTGGCAAAAGACCTGCTACATCTACAAGGATCTATTACATATTCTCAAGCTCTACAGAGAATTAGAACAGAAGAGAAATATAGGTCCAAGACCAAAGCTAGGTCAAATGCCACAGCTAAGGTAAACCTTGTAGAAAGCCATGAAAAACCTAAGTCAAACAACCATCTCAAATCCAAGAAAACCTCCTTCAAAAAGAAGCAGAGTTTTCAACCTCCTCACAAAAACCATCACCATCAAACCCTCAACCCCAAAAACCTAGAACCTTTGGTCAGACTCAGGATCAAAGAAGATTTTGTTTTGTGTGTGGTAGAACCAACCATACAGCCATCAACTGCTTCCAAAGGAAGAAAGAACCTATCCAGAACTCCTTCAAGGAAAAACGCAAGCCAGAGGCTAACATGATTCTGAATGGGTCTTCAAGCTCCTTCAGGTCTGTAAGCTTCCAACCTGTAGTAAACCTGTCTTTCCATTCTGATGATTGGTAGTTGGATTCTGGAGCTAATATTCACGTTTCATTTGATCGCTCCTGTTTTTCAACCTATCAGGAATCAGGTGGAGGAGGCGTGACTCTAGGAGATGGCTCAACGGCACAAGTTGTGGGAAGAGGAAGAATAGATCTGAAGATGACATCAGGAAAAGTTCTACCTCTCCATGATGTGCTTAATGTGCCGTCTGTCAGGAGAAATCTTGTTAGTGGATCTCTCCTTGTAGCCTCAGGATACAAAATTGTAATGGAGGCCAATAAAGTAGTTTTCTCTAAGGATGATCTGTTTATTGGAAAAGGATTTGTGAAAGATGGACGTTTTGTTTTAAGTACTATGAATAAAAGTTCTAATCCTTCTTTTATTGCAAATGTTGAATCCTCTAATGTTTGGCATGGTAGACTAGGTCATGTGAACTTAGGATCTATCAAAAGGATGATGAACTTACACTACCAAAATACACTCATTTAGCGACGGTTTTTTAGCGACGGACTTTTTTCGTCGGTATTAGCGACGGTTTCGTGGCCGCTCAGCGACTGATTTCCGACTACAAGCCTTTGCCATTTTTATTTTAATTTTAGGGAGAGGAAAGGTCGCACATCCGTCGCTAGATTGTCGGTGTTATAGCGACGGATTTACCGTCGTCGCTACACAGTCGATTATTTGGCGGGAATTATGTAGGAAATTGGCGGGACATATTTGCGACGACTTAGCGACGGAAATTCAGTCGACACTTATCAAAAAAGGCGACAGCTGGGCGACGGTTTTTTACCAGTCGCTCGTCCGTCGCTATATAAACGTTCCAGACATTAAATGGAACGGCGGGAAGAACTTTTCGCATTCCCCCTAAATTCACTCTCTCTCATCTCTCTCTCTCTCTCTATCTCTCTCTCGCCGGTGTCGGCTTCGGTGATCGGCGTCGGTGTCGGCGTCGGCGTCGGCGTCCTCTCCTCTCTCTCTTCCGAAGGTAACCCCCCCTCTCTCTCTCTCTCGATCTCTCTCTCTCTCTCGCGGTGTCGTATAGGGGCTGGGCGCGCGCTTGGGGCTGGGCCGTCCGGGGCTTGGCGGCTGGCTTAGGTCGGGGGCTGGGCGGTGGGCTTGGGGCGGGGGCGTCGGGGGCTGGGCGGCGGGCTTGGGGCTGGGACGTCGGGGGCTGGGCGGCTGGCTTGGGTCGGGGTCTAGGCGGTGGGCTTGGGGCGGGGGCGTCGGGGTCTGGGAGGCGGGCTTGGGGTTGGGGCGTCGGGGGCTGGGCAGGGGCGTCGGGGTCTGGGAGGCGGGCTTGGGGTTGAGGCGTCGGGGGCTGGGCGGCTGGCTTGGGTTGGGGTCTGGGCGGTGGGCTTGGGGCGGGGGCGTCGGGGTCTGGGAGGCGGGCTTGGGGTTGGGGCTCGGGGACTGGGCGGCTTGCTTGGGTCGGGGTCTGGGCGTTGGGCTTGGGGC
This sequence comes from Iris pallida, assembly GCA_029216955.1. Lineage (NCBI taxonomy): Eukaryota > Viridiplantae > Streptophyta > Magnoliopsida > Asparagales > Iridaceae > Iris > Iris pallida. Next base: position 14,681,425 of record JANAVB010031417.1, on the reverse strand, counting down.
GGGGGCGTCGGGGTCTGGGAGGCGGGCTTGGGGTTGGGGCGTCGGGGGCTGGGCGGCTGGCTTGGGTCGGGGGCTGGGCGGTGGGCTTAGGGCGGCGACGTCGGGGGCTGGGCGGCTGGCTTGGGGCGAGGGCGTCGGCTGGGCGGCTGGCTTGGGACGGGGGCGTCGGGGGCTGGACGGCTGGCTTGGGTTGGGGGCTGGGCGGTGGGCTTGGGGCGGCGGCGTCGGGGGCTGGGCGGCTGGCTTGGGGCGGGTGCATCGGGGCTATTTGCAACCGACGCACACCCATAAGCACTCTTCATATATATATGTAACCGAACTGTCACGCCCCAGAACCAGAATACTGGAGAGCGGGGGAATGACTCAGCCAGCTACGTATTACGGGTAGATGAATACCGTATAATACGATCAATGCTGTCTAACCAGACGAGGGGGTGCATACTACATAAAGGTCTCACTATGGTCATTTCACATCTATTGTCTCAATCATTCGAACAAGAAACAGTAATAGAGAACATGTAAGATAAAGCAGTAAGGCGTCCCAAACGCTCTGTCAAAATGTTCTTGATATCTGACTTTACAAAACATAGCCAGATCTGATGTAGCAAAATATACACAATTGTTATCAGCTGCAGTCTGACTTTAGTTACAATTATGTAAAAGTAAGTACAAGACGATCCGACTAACATGTCGGTGCCAAACGGCAAAGTATAAGGTAAATAACAAAACGAGCGGGGAAGTAAGAAACCCACTCGAGTCCTCCTGCGATCATCCCTCTAGTGTTGACCATCTTGGAGGTAGAAGTAAGTTGAGTCCTCGGGAACCGGCTCTAAATCTGGCCATGCAAAACCAGAGAGGTTAGACCTCTAATAGCAAGTACCGCAAGGAAGCACGATATGAGACATTAAACCAGTAATTAAGAGAATATAATAATAGAGCTCTGCTTGCTACTGGGATTCACATAACATCACGACACTTCGAACCAACCTCCCAACCAAACAAGGACAGAAGTTGGCCCGTCATGTCCTGATGCTCTGATCATCTTAGTTAGTTAACAGAGTAGGTACAGTACACAAACAAATCAGTTTAACCGGCCATGCAACTACTACGGCTTGCTACTGTGAGTCCCAAGTTATCCTGGAATTATGCAATAAAGATTCCTCAGTTCTTACCATGTGCGAGCAAGGCTAGTCTATCCAGTCAATCAATTGGCCCATGCATGAATTAGACGAGTCCTAGCAGGACGCCCGTCATCAATATACAATATACAATAATAATAAAAGCAGATACTGTTCCCTGCCCGTGTGGCAGGTTTACAGTATCTGTGGGAACCAGCCGGCCCGTCGGGTACTACTCGTTCCAAGGGGGCTGCCATGTAAGAACTCGGGAATCCATTCTCTCCATGCAATCCTTATTTTATTTAACTTAGTAGCTTCTAGGTTAAGTGAAATTCCATGCCGTGGATCATGGTCATTCAAATGAGTACTCTCGTACGGGGTACGATATGCATTTCTACAACGATACCAGTGCGGTTAGGTTGTAGGTCTTACATAGCGTAATGCAACAATCAAAACTAACCACGGGATAATCATGCCTTGACCATAAAGTACACATGCTGCTTTCGTAAATTAAATAAATAAATTGTAGCCTGCATGTATCTATATGTCAATATTCGGGATTGGCCAATCGATTGCAAACATGAACGTGTCTTATTCCATTTAATTCAATAAGACGACTAGCCAGTCTCTTAGTTCCATCTAGGAACGCATGATCAATAATTAATCAAGATAACAATCAATGTTAATTAATGCCAAATTCAGGAAATAAACATTGGGAAATAAATAATGATTGGAAAATAAATAATCTCATGCGCTGTGGGAAATGATTGGAAAATAAATAATCTCATGCGCCTGGGGAATGATTGGGAAATAAATAATATCATGCGTTGTGGGAAAGGTTGGAAAATAAATAATATCATGCGCCTGAGGGAATGATTGGGAAATAAATAATCTCATGCGCCTGAGGAATGATTGGGAAATAAATAATCTCATACGCCTGGGGAATGATTGGGAAATAAATAATATCATGCGCTGTGGGAAAGGTTGGAAAATAAATAATATCATGCGCCTGAGGGAATGATTGGGAAATAAATAATCTCATGCGCCTGAGGAATGATTGGGAAATAAATAATCTCATACGCCGGGGGAATGATTGGGAAATAAATAATATCATGCGCTGTGGGAAATAAATAAACTCATGCGCCTTGGCTGTGGAAAGTGATTGATTTGATGCGCTGTGGGAATAAAGATTTCCATGCGCTTGAGGAGTGAAGAGTGCTGTGGGAATGAAGATTTCCATGCGCTTGAGGAGTGAAGATTTGATGCGGCTGGGACTGTTCTTCTTCTCCAAATTCTCTGAGAACAGAACCATGGAAGCAATGGAAGCCATTGCTTCCAAGCTCCATAAATCCTTCATTCTAAGTCCAAATATGGACTTCCATAGGTCAAAATTGGGTAGAACGAAATTCTCTACAACATGGAACCATCGAAACTTGAAGATAACAAAGTTTACTAGATCAAAACCTAAGAAATCCGAAAATATATCAAACTTAGATCTACAACAAAGAAGCCATGGAAATTGAAAATGCTAAGTACTAAAGAGACTTAGAATCAAATGAGGAAGATGATGGAACAATAAAAATAGGGATCCATCAAGAAGCAAGTTGGCACTTGCCTATCTCTTCTAGGTTGGTGGGAGAGTTATGAGGAAGAAGAAGTGAAATGGAAAGAAGTAATGAAGAGAGAGAAATGGTTTTGGGCTTTAAATGAAGGGGTGGTGGTAGGTGGGATTATTGGGCCGGGTCCAATGGGTTCATCCAAGGCCAACCCGCAAGCAAAGCAAAGAGGTAAAAGCAAAAAATAAATGCAGGAAATAAAGTACAGAAATAAAATTGCAGGAAATAAAAGGAAATTAAATACAGAACAATACATGATAAATATTAAATGAATAAATTCCAGCAGTACATGTATTTAGAATACGTATTCTGGGAACGGGAAGTGACATCTCTACCCTCCTTAGAAAAATTCCGTCCTCGGAATTTAAGATCCAAGCATGATAGAAATATCGAAGCTAAACTAATCTAAGTATAAACAATTGGGTAAGCAATCATTCTACAATGTTAACAGTAAGAAACATATCCATGCTGAACATTCTACGACACCAAGCAATTCTACTTACAACGTGACAAGCATGAGGGGTTAAGACAATCGAGGTATACAGAAAGAGATATACCTTGTGAGTCAAACAGGTGCAGATACCGTGATCGGATATCATCCTCACGTTCCCACGTTGACTCCCCCAAAGAGTGATGACCCCAAGCAACCCGGACAAGGTTAATTGTTCGGTTCTTGAGTACCTTCTCTCTTCGGTCCAAAATAGACACAGGCTGTTCCTCGTAAGACAGGTTGGTACCAACAACCAGCTCAGAATGATCAAGAACATGGCTTGGGTCTGATACATACCTTCGCAATTGAGATACATGAAACACATCATGCACCTCTCGTAACGAAGGTAGAAGGGATAAACGATAAGCAACATCGCCTACCCGATCAAGAATAACAAACGGGCCCACGTATCGAGGACTCAACTTCCCGCGAATGCCAAATCTAATGACCCCGCGGGTAGGTGAGATCCGCAAGAATACGTGGTCCCCAACAGAAAACTCTAACGGCCTACGATGCTGGTCTGCCCAATGACGATGCCGATCCTGCGCAACTCGAAGTCGCTCTCTAATCCCTTTAACCACTTCAACCGTCTGAACAATCAATTCTGGGCCTAGCATCTTTCTCTCCCCAATATCGTCCCATGCTAGTGGCGACCTACACTTCTTACCATATAGTGCTTCAAATGGCGCCATCTGGATACTGGCTTGATAACTGTTGTTATATGAGAACTCGACCAAGTGTAGGTGGCTCTCCCAAGATCCTCCAAAATCTAGGGTGCAAGCTCGCAACATGTCTTCCAAAGTCTGAATTGTCCTTTCTGATTGTCCGTCCGTCTGTGGATGGTAAGCCGTACTAAATCTTAACTTGGTGTCCAGACTATGATGTAAGCTCTTCCAAAAATGTGATATAAAATGGGTATCTCTGTCTGACACAATACTGACTGGGACCCCATACTGTCTGACTATCTGCTGCATATACAATTCTGCCAACTTCTCCGTAGATTGACCTACTCTGAAAGGAAGAAAGTGCGCCACCTTTGTAAGCCGATCTACTATCACCCAAATAGCATTTTTACCACTTGGTGATCTCGGTAAACCGGTCACAAAGTCCATTGTGATATGCTCCCACTTCCATTCCGGGATAGGAAGCGGTTGCAATAATCCAGCTGGCCTCTGCTGCTCTGCCTTCACTTGCTGACATACCAAGCAACGGGAAACAAATCTAGCTATCTCCCTCTTCATCCCATTCCACCAGAAGTGCTGCTTGATATCTTGGTACATCTTGGTCCCTCCAGGGTGAATAGAATACTGAGAGCTGTGAGCTTCTGCCATAACCTCCTGTCTGATATCTCCACTAGGCACACATAGACGTGACCCAAACCTAAGTGTACCATCTTCATGAATTCTCATCTCCTTTCTGAGTCCTGACTCACATTCTGTCCTAAGCTTCTGAATCCTTGGGTCCTGTGCCTGAGCTGCCTTGATCCTATCTACCAAGTTGGATTGAACTTGTAGACTCGCCAGAACTCCTACATCACTAGGAAGTATAACTTCGATGCCCATCTCCTGAAGGTCTTCTAAAATGTGCTTCTGTGTTGTCAACATAAATGCGCCGCCTCTCCTGCTAAGAGCGTCTGCTACCACATTAGCCTTGCCTGGATGATACTGAAGCTCCACGTCGTAATCCTTAATCAACTCCAACCATCTTCTCTGCCTCATGTTCAGTTCCTTCTGAGTAAAAATGTACTTCAGACTTTTGTGGTCTGTGTACATGTCCACTCGATCACCATATAGGTAATGCCTCCATAGCTTCAAAGCAAATACTACTGCTGCCAACTCCAAGTCATGAGTCGGGTAACTCTTCTCGTGGTCTCGAAGCTGCCTAGATGCATACGCTATCACCTTCCCATGCTGCATGAGGACACATCCAAGTCCTTTACCTGACGCATCACAATAAACAGTAAAACCTCCGGGTCCAACTGGTAATGTAAGAATAGGCACTGATATCAACTTCTGCTTCAGATTCTCAAATGATGCATGGCATTCTGCCGACCAGACGAATGGCACGTCCTTCCGTGTCAAGCGAGTCATGGGTGCTGAAAGCCTTGTAAAGTCTGATACAAACCTTCTGTAATATCCTGCCAATCCCAAGAAACTCCGCACATCTGCTACGGTCTTGGGTACTGGCCAACTTTCTACTGCTTCTACCTTCTTGGGATCCACTGCTACTCCAGCTCCTGATATGATGTGACCCAAAAATGAAATGTGATCCGACCAAAACTCACACTTGCTGAGCTTGGCATACAACTGGTTCTCTCTCAGAACCTGCAACACTTTCCTGAGGTGGTCTTCATGCTCCTCTTCACTAGCAGAGTATACGAGAATGTCGTCAAGAAACACAACGACAAACTGATCTAAGTATGGCATAAAGATGCGGTTCATCAAATCCATAAATACTGCTGGAGCATTGGTCAAACCAAACGGCATTACTAAGAATTCATAATGCCCATACTTCGACCTGAATGCTGTCTTGGGAATGTCCTCCTTCCGAACCCTCACTTGATGATACCCTGAACGAAGATCTATCTTGGAGAAAACTCTAGCTTTGCTCAACTGATCAAACAAGTCATCGATCCTGGGTAGTGGGTACTTGTTCTTCACTGTTGCCGCATTAAGCTTCCTGTAATCAATGCACAATCTGGATGATCCATCCTTCTTCCCCACAAGTACCACTGGTGCTGCCCATGGTGACACGCTAGCTTGGATGAACTTCTTCTCCTTCAGTTCCTCTATGTGCTGATATACCTTGGCCTGCTCTGAATCTGCCATTCTGTAAACCCGATCTGATATCAGTTTAGTTCCAGGTGCCAATTCTATACTGAACTCAATATCTCTAACTGGTGGTAGACCTGGAAGCTCTTCAGGAAATACGTCCAGAAATTCTTCAACTACCTTCGGGACTTGAACTTCTTCCATTGCCGTCACTACTCCCTGCTCTTGTTGAGTTGCTACTGATCTGACTAAGGTGAACCGCTTCATGCCTGGAATATCAAAAGATACACTCCCTCTACGATAATCTATTGTCGCATGACTGTCTTTCAGCCAGTCCATGCCTAAGATAACGTCGAAATTTCCAACAGGAAATTCTATCAACCGGGCGGGTAAGGAATGCCCGCAAACTACAACGCTACATGCTAGAATAACTCGACTAACTCCTACGAGCCCATTACCAGTGAGTATATTCAACTTCCCTGGCAATGCCTCGAACTCCATTCCTAGTCGTGTTGCAAATTGTGCAGATATAAATGAATGGGATGCTCCCGAATCAAACAATGCTACTGCGGGGTATGAGGCGACGAGAATGTTACCTGCCACAACATCTCCCGATGCTAATGCCTCTTCCAAGGACAGAGTGAATGCCTGCCCTCGACCTCCTTGCTGGTTCCCATGCTGCGGCCTAGCATGGTGCTGCCGCTGGCCCCTGCCTTGGTGATGCTGGGGTGGTCTATGCTGGTGTTGTTGCATCGGCGGTCCCTGCTGCCGAAATATCTGAGCCTGTGGCATTAACGGACGCTGTGCCAACGGCCTCACTGCTACCGCTGGTCCTCGATACTGTCCTGCCCCTGGTGCTGGCAGAGCAGGAAACGGTTGTACTGGTCCTCCTGACCTCGAATTCATGGGACATGTGGTAACCCGATGACCTGGATTTCCACATATCAGACACAGCCCGTTTAATGTCCGACACACATCTCTAGTGTGCCCTATCTTTTCGCAATAAGTGCAGCCTGCTGGGGGTTGCTGGTTCTTCCTCTGATGCTGTTGCTGCCTTGGTGGTACTGGTCCTCGTATCGCCACATCGTGGATACGAATGCCAGTGGATGGTGTTGTTGTTCGGGGCGCTGCTCCCCCTCCTCCTTCAATCTGACTGTGGGATCTCTTCTGACCCCCAGTCCTTGCCGCAAGCCTCTGAATGGTTATCTCATGCCTTCGAGTTGCCATCAATACTTCATCAAAAGTTTGGTAATTGTGCCCCTCTATCAATTGCAAGAGCTCAAGATGAAACCCTTGCTGGAACCTCATAGCCCTCTGGCTCTCTGTTGCTACCATCTCTGGGGCGAACCTACTCAATCTGCAGAACTCTGCTGCATAAGCATCTACAGTCTTGCCAGCCTGTCTAAGATTGATAAACTTCTGTTGTAGCTCAAATTGCGCCACAACTCCATAGTACTTCGTCTTGAATCTTGCTGTAAAATCGTCCCAAGCCACAGGACGTCTGATGCCTACCTCCTCTGATTCCCACCAATCACGTGCGAGATCTTAAAGTAACAGCTTCACTAGATCCACACGTTCTTCTGCTGGCACCTTAGCTGCTGTCAGAATAGCCTCCATATCTTTAAGCCATGCATCTGCTGAGATGGCATCCTCCGTACCCTCGAAACGGCGGGGGTTGTACTTGCAAAACCTGGCTGACGCTCCTGAATCTGTTCTCACTCCTCTTTCCAAAGCTGTCTGCAATCCTTGGTTAAGTAGTACATTCTGCTCTTGTAACTGAGCGTGCATGCGCTGCTGGACTAACATCTGATGTTGCTGAGTTGCCATCATCCCTCTCATGATCTCCAGAAGGGCTGGTGTGTCCACTTCCACTGGGGTAGGTGGAACTATTGGTGGTGTTGGAACCTCCGGATACTGCGGTCCAACTGCTGGTTCCACTATCACCTCTTCTTGAACAGCCTCTTGAGGTTGTACTGGCTCTTGTTGCTGACCAACCTGGTCAGGTTGCCCATGTTGCCCTTGTTGTTGTTGTCCAATCCTGACAGATGCGGACGAGGTACCCCTAAGAAAAGGGACAAGAGAATAATCAAACGGTCGGACAGGGAAGATCAATGAAGTCAAAGGATACCGGAATGTCAAGCTAGAATCGAGAATATGAATCAGGAGATCAAGGGGAAACATGTGTGATTGAGACATCCTATAAATTAAAACACCCCACATGTCTGAAATCAGACCTGCATGGGCCACCACTAAAACCTTGTCATGCCCCAGAACCAGAATACTGGAGAGCGGGGGAATGACTCAGCCAGCTACGTATTACGGGTAGATGAATACCGTATAATACGATCAATGCTGTCTAACCAGACGAGGGGGTGCATACTACATAAAGGTCTCACTATGGTCACTTCACATCTATTGTCTCAATCATTCGAACAAGAAACAGTAATAGAGAACATGTAAGATAAAGCAGTAAGGCGTCCCAAACGCTCTGTCAAAATGTTCTTGATATCTGGCTTTACAAAACATAGCCAGATCTGATGTAGCAAAATATACACAATTGTTATCAGCTGCAGTCTGACTTTAGTTACAATTATGTAAAAGTAAGTACAAGACGATCCGACTAACATGTCGGTGCCAAACGGCAAAGTATAAGGTAAATAACAAAACGAGCGGGAAAGTAAGAAACCCACTCGAGTCCTCCTGCGATCATCCCTCTAGTGTTGACCATCTTGGAGGTAGAAGTAAGTTGAGTCCTCGGGAACCGGCTCTAAATCTGGCCATGCAAAACCAGAGAGGTTAGACCTCTAATAGCAAGTACCGCAAGGAAGCACGATATGAGACATTAAACCAGTAATTAAGAGAATATAATAATAGAGCTCTGCTTGCTACTGGGATTCACATAACATCACGACACTTCGAACCAACCTCCCAACCAAACAAGGACAGAAGTTGGCCCGTCATGTCCTGATGCTCTGATCGTCTTAGTTAGTTAACAGAGTAGGTACAGTACACAAACAAATCAGTTTAACCGGCCATGCAACTACTACGACTTGCTACTGTGAGTCCCAAGTTATCCTGGAATTATGCAATAAAGATTCCTCAGTTCTTACCATGTGCGAGCAAGGCTAGTCTATCCAGTCAATCAATTGGCCCATGCATGAATTAGACGAGTCCTAGCAGGACGCCCGTCATCAATATACAATATACAATAATAATAAAAGCAGATACTGTTCCCTGCCCGTGTGGCAGGTTTACAGTATCTGTGGGAACCAGCCGGCCCGTCGGGTACTACTCGTTCCAAGGGGGCTGCCATGTAAGAACTCGGGAATCCATTCTCTTCATGCAATCCTTATTTTATTTAACTTAGTAGCTTCTAGGTTAAGTGAAATTCCATGCCGTGGATCATGGTCATTCAAATGAGTACTCTCGTACGGGGTACGATATGCATTTCTACAACGATACCAGTGCGGTTAGGTTGTAGGTCTTACATAGCGTAATGCAACAATCAAAACTAACCACGGGATAATCATGCCTTGACCATAAAGTACACATGCTGCTTTCGTAAATTAAATAAATAAATTGTAGCCTGCATGTATCTATATGTCAATATTCGGGATTGGCCAATCGATTGCAAACATGAACGTGTCTTATTCCATTTAATTCAATAAGACGACTAGCCAGTCTCTTAGTTCCATCTAGGAACGCATGATCAATAATTAATCAAGATAACAATCAATGTTAATTAATGCCAAATTCGGGAAATAAACATTGGGAAATAAATAATGATTGGAAAATAAATAATCTCATGCGCTGTGGGAAATGATTGGGAAATAAATAATCTCATGCGCCTGGGGAATGATTGGGAAATAAATAATATCATGCGCTGTGGGAAAGGTTGGAAAATAAATAATATCATGCGCCTGAGGGAATGATTAGGAAATAAATAATCTCATGCGCCTGAGGAATGATTGGGAAATAAATAATCTCATACGCCTGGGGAATGATTGGGAAATAAATAATATCATGCGCTGTGGGAAAGGTTGGAAAATAAATAATATCATGCGCCTGAGGGAATGATTGGAAAATAAATAATCTCATGCGCCTGAGGAATGATTGGGAAATAAATAATCTCATACGCCTGGGGAATGATTGGGAAATAAATAATATCATGCGCTGTGGGAAATAAATAAACTCATGCGCCTTGGCTGTGGAAAGTGATTGATTTGATGCGCTGTGGGAATAAAGATTTCCATGCGCTTGAGGAGTGAAGAGTGCTGTGGGAATGAAGATTTCCATGCGCTTGAGGAGTGAAGATTTGATGCGGCTGGGACTGTTCTTCTTCTCCAAATTCTCTGAGAACAGAACCATGGAAGCAATGGAAGCCATTGCTTCCAAGCTCCATAAATCCTTCATTCTAAGTCCAAATATGGACTTCCATAGGTCAAAATTGGGTAGAACGAAATTCTCTACAACATGGAACCATCGAAACTTGAAGATAACAAAGTTTACTAGATCAAAACCTAAGAAATCCGAAAATATATCAAACTTAGATCTACAACAAAGAAGCCATGGAAATTGAAAATGCTAAGTACTAAAGAGACTTAGAATCAAATGAGGAAGATGATGGAACAATAAAAATGGGGATCCATCAAGAAGCAAGTTGGCACTTGCCTATCTCTTCTAGGTTGGTGGGAGAGTTATGAGGAAGAAGAAGTGAAATGGAAAGAAGTAATGAAGAGAGAGAAATGGTTTTGGGCTTTAAATGAAGGGGTGGTGGTAGGTGGGAGTATTGGGCCGGGTCCAATGGGTTCATCCAAGGCCAACCCGCAAGCAAAGCAAAGAGGTAAAAGCAGAAAATAAATGCAGGAAATAAAGTGCAGAAATAAAATTGCAGGAAATAAAAGGAAATTAAATACAGAACAATACATGATAAATATTAAATGAATAAATTCCAGCAGTACATGTATTTAGAATACGTATTCTGGGAACGGGAAGTGACACGAACTACTGGGCGGCGGGCTTGGGGCGGCGGGCTTTGGTCGGGGGCGGCGGGTGGCTTTGCTTCTCAAATTCATCTGAGTTTATATATTGGCTAAATAATGTGTTATCCATATTGGGTATTCCATTAGTTTGGTGGTGTTAGGATTAGTAAATGTGAATATATATGGGGTTTGGATTCATGGTGTATATGTTCACTGTCTCAAGGACAGTGCGAGTTCTATCAGTTGTGTGCTTCTGTATAGATGTATATATCTATACATCTAGCTGTGATATACATATGTGTATGTGACAATCTCAGTTAGCGACGGACTAGTTACTGGTTAGCGACGGATATTTCCAGCTCCATTAATTGTATTAATCTACGGTACGATATGGTGACGGATATTCCCTGCAGCCATTCGACTGGCGAGACAGAAACTATGTTGCCGTAGATAAAGTTGTCTGTCCTCCGACCCTCATCCCTCAGCAATGATGATACGACAACCTGTCACTATATCTTATATAGTAGTAGATGATGTCTTAGTATTATATTAGTGAGTTCATCTTGATTATGTTACGTACGTCCTTCAGATACTAGATACGATAAGGTTAACATATACTACACGATATGTATACAGAATATAGATGATTCACACTAATGTATGCTAGAATGAATCTTGGGTTGTGTTCTGAGCCATCCGTTCTCACACTTAAAACACATAGGAATTAGTAGTGTGAGAGCGCCGAAGAGAGTGAGAGCGCCGGAGGGGGGGAAGAGAGAGAGAGAGTAAAATGGTACGACATGGTGAAGTAGTACTATATTTTGGCTCCAGTTCCAGCTCCATTTGATCTACGGTACAACATGGTGATCAGGATATAGTACCTGCAGCCATTCGACTGGCGAGGCAGAAACTATGTAGCCGTAGATAAAGTTGACTGTCTTCCGACCCTCATCCCTCAGCAATGATGATACGACAACCTATCACTATATCTTATATAGTAGTAGATGATGTCTTAGTATTACATTATGTGAGTTCATCTTGATTCTGTTACGTACGTCCTTCAGATACTAGATACGATAAGAACATATACTACACCATATGTACAGAACATAGATGATTCACACAAATGTATGCTTGAATGAATCTTGGGTTGTCTTCTGAGCCATCCGTTCTCACACTTGGCAAAAAATCAAATTTTTTATACTTTATCGGCTTTCGAAAATGTACTCAAATTACGTGATGGTTCCTTTAGTTAGCTTGCTTCTGTTACAATTATATTATTTGTGACTATCGATCTTACCAGATGGCACCCATGACCCGAGGAGCGGCACGTCATTTGAGGAAAACAGTGAATGTTGAGGTGGCTCCTCCTACAGTTAAGGAGGAAGTGGCACCGGTTGCTAGTGAGATCGGGAGTTCTATTCATCCAGCACCGGTAGCTAGTGAGACCGAGAGGACTCTTTATGCAATCCTTGCAATGGACGACAGCTCTCCTCGTGCCAAAAATCTCGCTTTTTCGAGGTGGTTGCGTGAACGTATCACTGAGCGTTTGCGTGAGCAGCGTGGTTCTCATTAGCTATTAGTACTTATTTATATTGGACTATTTGTATTGGGTTATTTTTGTATTAGACTATTTGTATTGGACTACATATTGAGTTGTTTTTGTATTAGACTATTTGTACTGTCCTCCGACCCTCATCCCTCGGTAATGATGATACGACAACCAACAAAAGAGAATACTAGATCCATCTCAGTATGACGTATACTCTGATAGATCACAAATACAAGAATGATATCAGTAGTGGGATTGAGTGCCGGAGGAGATATTATCAGAGTATACGTCCTACTCAGATGGGTCTCCCACCGTTACTAATTTTTTCTTACAGCATAGTAGATGTGCTCCGTCAACAGATTCTTGCTCCGAGCCAAAACTTTGTCCCGGAGCTCAAGTAGACATCCTTTGTGTAGAGCTCGAGTGAGAGGTTCCTGACAGCATGGTGGTCTTATTTGTCAAAGTATCCGTGCTCATCCCACATTAGTTGTGGGACGAGTACGGATACTTTGACAAAGGAGACCACCATGCTGTCAGGAACCTCTCACTCGAGCTCTACACGAAGGATGTCCACTTGAGCTCCGGGGCAAAGTTTTGGCTCGGAGCCAGATTGTGTTGACGGAGCACATCCACCATGCTGTCAGAAAAAAATAGTAACGGTGAGAGACCCATCTGAGTAGGACGTATAATCTGATAATATCCCCTCCAGCACTCAATCCCACTACTGATATCATTCTTGTAAAGGTGATCTCTCAGAGTATCCGTCCTACTCAGATGGATCTCTCAGAGTATCCTCTCCGGTTGGTTGTGTTCTGAGCCATCCATCCCAGGGATTTGATTCTGTATTTTGGTTTCTGTATTTTGGCTCCAGCTCCATTTGTATTAATCTACGGTACGACATGGTGATCAGGACATAGTCCCTGCAGCCATTCGACTGGCGAGGCAGAAACTATGTAGCCGTAGATAAAGTTGCATGTCCTCCGACCCTCATTCCTCGGCAATGATGATACGACAACCTATCACTATATCTTATATAGTAGTAGATGATGTCTTAGTATTACATTAGTGAGTTCATCTTGATTCTATTACATTTTTCAGATACTAGATACGATAAGAACATATACTACACCATATGTACAGAACATAGATGATTCACACTAATGTATGCTAGAATGAATCTTGGCTTGTGTTCTGAGCCATCCGTTCTGATCAAGCATCTTCCTTCTCCTCTCCTCCACCATGGCTCTGAACCAATCTGCTCCTCCCTACTTCCCTTCTTTTTATTTGACTCTCTCAGCCACATATGACATCCAGCTCAAGTGTAGAGTCGGGGGAGAAGAAGTGGGCAGGAAGAGGAGGGGGAAGCAGCACAGTCGGCGGCATGACCCGGAGGGTGTGCATAGGAGAACTATGAAGAAAACCTATGTACTTCCTCCGGGTCATGCCTCCGGCTGTGCTGCTTCCTCCTCCTCTTCCTGCCCACTTCTTCTCCCCCGACTCTACACTTGAGCTGGATGTCATATGTGGCTGAGAGAGTCAAATAAAAAAAAGGGAAGTAGGGAGGAGCAGATTGGTTCAGAGCCATGGTGGAGGAGCGGAGAATGAAGATGTTTGATCAGAAAGGATGGCTCAGAACACAAGCCAAGATTCATTCTAGCATACATTAGCGTGAATCATCTATGTTCTTATCGTATATAGTATCTGAAGGACGTAACAGAATCAAGATGAACTCACTAATGTATGCTAGAATGAATCTTGGGTTGTGTTCTGAGCCACTCGTTCCGATACTTGGGAATTAAGTCATTCGACTGGTGAGGCAGCAACTATAAGGCTACTTACATGTTCTTCCAACTTTAAATTACAAGATTACTACATTAGGTTACATAAATCACTAACCTCATCGCGGCCAATGTTTACAGTCTTGGTCTCAACTGTCTTTGATGCTATGATCCCATGCTTTCGGAAAATAGACAACGCAGACTCCATGGAATAGAATGGCCTTACATGCAAATCGTCTGTGATTATGTATCTTTTCCCTCCTTTCACAAACACGCCATCCTTGTTGCCTCCATCTGTAACCCCCTCCCACGCAATATCCTCATCCATTGCCTTACCACAGGAACATCGAGCGCTAATAACCGAACTATACAGACGGTGAGTCTTGGTGTAGCACTCAAATGTGGGGCACCCGTAAATTCGCCGAGGTTTTAAATCATCAACATTGAGTTTTAAACCCTCACGTAGCCTTTCTGCTTCACTTCTAGGCTCGAGCAGGATCTTCTTGCAAGCTTCGGTCTCCAGATACTTAGTGTCAAGATTCTGGACGCTTTCGTAGAGCATGTCAACGCATCGGTCGCTAATAGTAATTACCGTCGTCTTAGCGACGGATGTGGCCGTCGCTAAAACGATAAATTTTGGTAGTGTTAGATCTTATCGCAAAGACTCCTATAGACGATGAACACAAATGTGAGATATGTGTTCAAGCCAAACATACTAGATTACCTTTTAAATCTGTCCATAGGGATTCTGAACTCCTAGAACTTATCCATAGTGATGTTTGTGATTCCAATAGGGTTTTGACCCGAGGCGGTAGAAAATACTTTGTTACTTTTATTGATGATGATTCAAAGTATTGTTATACCTACCTCCTTAAGACCAAAGATGAAGTTCTAGACAGATTCAAGGTCTATAAATCTGAAGCTGAGAACCAGTTGGATAGGAAGATTAAGATCCTTAGATCAGATCGTGGTGGAGAGTATACCTCAAATGAAATGACTAACTTCTGTGAAGAGCACGGAATTATTCATGAGGTAACTGCTCCTTATTCACCACAATCTAATGGAGTTGCTGAAAGGCAGAATCGCACTCTTTTAGATATGGTCAATGCCATGCTTCTCAGCTCAGGTGCCCCTGATAATCTTTGGGGAGAAGCCTTATTGTCAGCCTGTTATATTCTTAATAGGAAACCAAGTAAGACTAATGATAAGACACCATATGAGTTATGGAAAGGTCGAACCCCTAGGATTAATTATCTTAAAGTTTGGGGATGTCTAGCTAAAGTAGGAATTCCTGAACCCAAAAAGAGGAAGATAGGACCTAAGACTGTAGATGCTGTATTCATAGGATATGCCCTAGATAGCAATGCCAATAGATTTCTTGTAACCCATTCTGAAGTAAATGAAATCTCTAATAACACAATCATTGAAGCTAGAGATGCAGTTTACTTTGAGAATATTTTTTCCTTCAAGGATAGAAACCCTTCATCTTCTCCTAACCCTTCTCTTACTCCATCTATTAGTTCTCATGATTAATTACCTAGTTCTCTACCTGAACAAGTCATAGAACCTAGAAGGAGTAAAAGGGAAAGGATTGAAAAGAATTTAGAAGAAGGATTCTTCACATTTTTGATAGAGGGTGATCCTTCAACTTATGAAGAAGCCATATCCTCTCCTGATGCACCTTTCTGGAAAGAAGCTATTAACAATGAGTACAACTCCATCATGGAGAACAATACTTGGTTTTTAGCTGATCTTTCTTTAGGCAGCAAATCAATAGGTTGTAAGTGGATTTTCAAAAAGAAACTTAGAGCCGATGGTACCATAGAAAAATATAAGGCTAGGCTAGTAGCCAAAGGATTCACCCAGAAGAAAGGATTAGATTATTTTGATACCTACTCTCCTGTAGCTAGAATATCTTCTATTAGAACCCTTCTAGCTTTAGCTTCCATTCATGACTTGCTGATCCATCAAATAGATGTAAAGACGGCATTTCTAAATGGAGATTTAGAAGAAGAGATTTATATGGAGCAACCTGAAGGTTTTATTGCTAAAGGTCAAGAAAAGAAGGTTTGTAGATTAGTAAAATCTCTTTATGGCCTAAAGCAAGCTCCCAAGCAATGGCACAACAAATTTGACAAAGTCATTATAGAATTTGGTTTTGTACCAAATGAATATGATAAATGTTTGTATTCTAAAAATACAAATAAAAGTTGTGTTATCTTATGCTTGTATGTTGATGATATCCTTATTTTAGGATCTTCACCGGAATTGATAAATAATACTAAGAATTATTTATCTAACCAGTTTGATATGAAAGACCTAGGTGTAGCAAACCTGATCCTAGGAATGCAAGTGTCCAAATGCAATGAGGGTTATACTCTATCTTTAGCACATTCAATTGAGAAAATGTTAAGGAAATTTGAGTATTTTGACAAAAAACCTGCCCTTACTCCATATGATAGCAATGTTGTTCTCAAGAAGAATGAAGGATCTCCTATAGAACAACATAGATATTCGCAGATGATAGGGTCCCTTATGTATATAACAAATAGGACCAGACTTGATATTGTATTTGCTATTGGAAGACTAAGTAGATATACTAGTAACCCAAATCAGTCGCATTGGACTGCATTGGACACAGTATTTAGATATCTTAAGGGAACTCTAGATTATAAACTTCATTATACTAGACACCCTGATATCATAGAAGGTTACTCTGATGCAAATTGGGTAACTGATTCACATGATGTGAAATCCACTACTGGATATGTTTTTACCCTAGCAGGAGCTGCAATCTCCTGGGGATCATGTAAACAAACTATCATAGCCAGAAGTACAATGGACTCTGAAATGATAGCTTTGGATACTACTTGTACAGAAGCCGAATGGCTCAGAAATCTTATTATGCATATACCTGTGTATGTTCATCCTATTCTTGCAATCTCTATAAACTGTGATAATAAGTCTGTTATTGAACTACTAAAGCATGATTCTGTGAATGCTAAGATGAACAGGCACCTGCAGCTGCGCTTCAAGTCAATAAAGAGCCTATTGGGCAAATATATGGTTCTTGACTATATAAAGTCAGAAAAGAACCTTGCAGACCACTTGACGAAGGGTCTGTCTAGGACATTGATCCTAGAATCATCGAAGGGGATGGGGTTAAGCCCATAGTATAGTCACCAGCAGTGGCAACCCAACCGAGTCTGACTGGAGATCCCAAGAAGCCGGTTCAATGGGTAGAAACAAGCTGGACTAGGTGACTATTATGGAACACTGGCCTTGAGATTAAATTCTCTTTAAAATAAAAGTCCAAGAGACTGTACATGTGTACATTCATACCCCATCCCTATGGTGACAGTGTTCCCTGTGTGATATGGATAGGGTGAGTTTATACTCTTAATAAGTCCAAGCATGATATGCAGGGTTGATTCCTATCACCAACCTTTGAGGACTTACCTATATGAGAGGTCGTGAAGGCCGCGACTATAGGACAGGGCGATCCTAGACAACTCTCATGAATATATAACAGTACGCATGGCCAATCTAACGCGCCATCTGATAGACCCAAGTACCTCTAGCATACTATGCGTGCTATTTTCTGAATCTGGTTCAAGAAGACTGATTCAAGGCGTAGTCCATCAAGCTCTTCTTCAGACAAAGACAATAGTCACTACGTGAGATTCAAGGCTGCAGTCTATCTCATTTATGTATAGTATAAACCTGCCCAGTTCTTTTCTATTTTTTTTTCTTTCCTTACTCAGAACTTGATTTTTTTTTTGGGGGGGGGGGGGGGGGTTGTTAGTACAGCTGTTGCTTGCACTCAAAAATCAAGTTGGCCCTTTTATTTTCTTCTTTAGTGCAGCTGTTTCCTTGAACTTTATTCTCTTTGTTGTCATTTGCTTTTTGAACGTTAGCTATTTTTCCAAACGGCTAATACTACTTAATGGCCCCTTAACATCCAACGGCTACTACTCTTATGGCTCTTTAAGATTCTTATTTACCAACATTGGGAAAAGAACTACCTATATATATATTGTATTGGGGTAATAGGCTGGTGATATATATGAGAATACCATCTCTTCTTCTCAAATACACAGAAATTCTTCTTCTCAAAATTCTCTAAAATTCTCGTCTCCTTCGTATTACGCTGTTCTTCTTTCTTGCTCTGGGCAGAGCTAAGTCGGGGTCACTCTTTCCAAGTCGTGTGCGGCAAGGAGATTCCGGTGGAGCGGGGATTTTACCACTATGAGCGTTCGGATAAGGTCTGCACATAGACCCGAGCTAACTCTTACGGCAGTGCTACGTGCGCGACTTCCCCGGAGGCCGGTAACATTTAATTAAGTTTATTATTTTGCAGATTTAAAAACGAAGATTTGTTGAAAATTCCAACAATAACTTATTATAATTTTAAAGCTAACAATTTACAAAATGTATTTTGAGCTCGGCAAATAATAAGGTTTGCGAAATCAAGTTGTTATTTTTTATTGGGAAAATTTATGAAATGCCCAAAAAATGAAAAAATTTTATGAAAAACCCACCGCTCAATAACATTCATCGCGTACCCAGAATTAGTAAAAAATATATAAAAAGGGTTACGAATGACCGTTTTGCCCTTCCTTCTAATTTATTGAAAACCCACGAAACTACTCTTAAAAAATATTTCGATACTTCATCTTCTTCCATACGCTGCTCACTTTCGAATCTAAATTTTCTCCTAAAAAATCTTCAAAAACTCGTCGGAAAATTTCGGAAAGGCCGAGACAAACGGCAAAAGTGCTAAAACGGAGGTCCAAAAATCAATCTTTTGTGATTCTAAAATTTCGGAAGGCCGTCTAACGGAGAAGCGGTTAATCTCAGGCTCCTCGAAGATACGCTCATTTTGCGACAAACCGGACATCGTTTCGACCGCCCAGTCAAAAGTTATGACCCTCTAAAGTTTCAACTGACCATAAAATGCAGGAGAATGGCCATTCTCCGTGTTAGAACACGAAAAATATTAATTTTAACACGGAGAATGGCATTCTCCGTCTTAATTTATAAGGAGAATGTGTCACACCCCAGAACCAGAATACTGGAGAGCGGAAGAATGACTCAGCCAGCTACGTATTACGGGTAGATGAATACCGTATAATACGATCAATGCTGTCTAAAAGACAAGGGGGTGCATACTACATAAAAGTCTCGCTATGGTCACTTCACATCTATTGTCTCAATCATTCAAACAAGAAGCAATAACAGAGAACATTTAAGATAAAGCAATAAGGCGTCCCAAACGCTTAGTCAAAATGTTCTTGAGATCTGGCTGTACAAAACATAGCCAGATGATATAACATCGTATACACAATTGTTATCAGCTGCAGTCTGACTTAATTACAATTATGTAAAAGTAAGTACAAGATAATCCAACTAACATGTCGGTGCCAAACGGTAAACTATAAAGTAAGTAACAAAACGAGCGGGGAAGTAAGGAACCCACTCGAGTCCTCTTGCGATCATCCCTATAGTATTGACCATCTTGGAGGTAGAAGTAAGCTGAGTCCTCGGGGACCGGTTCTAAATCTGGCCATGCAAAACCAGAGAGGTTAGACCTCTAATAGCAAGTACCGCAAGGAAGCACGATATGAGGCATTAAACCAGTAAATAAGAGAATATAATAATAGATCTCTGCTTGCTACTGGGATTCACGTAACATCACGATACTTCGAACCAACCTCCCAACCAAACAAGGACAGAAGTTGGCCCGTCATGTCCTGATGCTCTGATCATCTCAGTTAGGTAACAGAGTAGGTACAGTACACAAACAAATCAACTTAAATGGCCATCCAACTCCTACGGCTTACTACTGTGAGTCCCAAGTTATCCTAGAATTATGCAATAAGGATTTCTCAGTTCTTACTATGGGCAAGCAAGGCTAGTCTATCCAATCAATCAATTGCGCTAATCATAAATTAGACGAGTCCCAGCGGGACGCCCGTCATCAATATACAATATACAATAATATAAGCAGATACCGCTCCCTGCCCGTGTGGCAGAATTGTAGTATCTGTGGGAACCAGCCGGCCTGTTGGGCGCTAATAGTCCCAAAGAGGGCTGCCATGTAAGAACTCGGGAATCCATTCTCTCCATGTAATCATTATTTTATTTAACTTAGTAGCCTCTATGTTAATTGAAATTTCATGCCGTGGATCATGGTCATTCAGAATGAGTACTTTCGTACAAGTACGATATGCACAACTCTACAACGATGCCCGTGCGGTTAGGTTGTAGGTTTTACATAGCGTAATACAACAATCAAAATTAACCACGGAATAATCATGCCTTGACCATAGAGTAAACATATTGCTTTTGTAGAAAATAAATAATTAAATAAATTAAAGCCTGCATATGCCTGTATGTCGATATTCGGGATTAGCCAGTCGATTGCAATAGTCCATAGTTCATATGAACGTGTCTCATTCCATTTAATCCAATATGACGACTAGCCAGTCTCTTAGTTCCATCTAGGAACGCATGATCAATTATTAATCAAGATAACAATCAATGTTAATTAATGCCAAATTCGGAAAATACAGATTTTATGCGGCTGAGAAATAAAGATCTCATGCGGTTGGGAAATAAAATTTCATGCGGCTGAGAAATAAAAATCTCATGCGGTTGGGAAATAAAGTTTCATGCGGTTGGAAAATAAAGTTTCATGCGGCTGAGAAATAAATATCTCATGCGTTGGGAAATAAAATTTCATGCGACTGAGAAATAAAAATCTCATGCGGTTGAAAAATAAAATTTCATGCGGCAGAGAAATAAAAATCTCATGTCGGTTGGGAAATAAAGTTTCATGCGGTTGAGAAATAAAATCTCAAGCGGTTGGGAAATAAAGTTTCATGCGGCTGAAAAATAAAAATCTTATGCGGTTGGAAAATAAAGTTTCATGCGGTTGGGAAATAAAAATCTCAAGCGGTTGGGAAATAAAGTTTCATGCGGCTGAGAAATAAAAATCTAAATAAAGTTTCATGCGGTTGGGAAATAAAGTTTCATGCGGTTGGGAAATAAAGTTTCATGCGGTTGGGAAATAAAAATCTCAAGCGGTTGGGAAATAAAGTTTCATGCGGCTGAGAAATAAAAATCTCATGCGGTTGGGAAAGAAAGTTTCATGCGGTTGGGAAATAAAGTTTCATGCGGCTGAAAAATAAAAATCTCAAGCGGTTGGGAAATAAAGTTTCATGCGGCTGAGAAATAAAAATCTCATGCGGTTGGGAAATAAAGTTTCATGCGGTTGGGAAATAAAGTTTCATGCGGTTGGGAAATAAAAATCTCATGCGGCTGGAAAATAAAGTTTCATGCGGCTGAGAAATAAAAATCTCATGCGGTTGAGAAATAAAGTTTCATGCGGCTGAGAAATAAAAATCTCATGCGGTTGGGAAATAAAGTTTCATGCGGCTGAGAAATAAAAATCTCATGTCGGTTGGGAAATAAAGTTTCATACGGCTGAGAAATAAAGATTTCATGCGGCTGAGAAAGTGGAGACCCATCTTCTCAGAAAACCTGAGAAGGATGGTCATGGAACCCTCGGCTTCCAAGCTCCATAAAACCTTCACCGTAAGTCCAAATTTGGACTTCCATAGGTCAAAATGGGGTAGAACGAAATTCTCTACAACATGGAACCATCAAAACTAGGAAATAACAATGTTAAATAGATCAAAACCCAAGAAATCCAAAAATACTATAAACTTAGATCTAGAAGAATTTAGCCATAGAAATTGAAAATGCCAAGCACTAAAGTGTCTTAGAATATTGAGAGGAAGACAATGGAACAACAAAAATGGAGATCCATCAAGAAGCAAGTTGGCAGTTGCCTATCTATTCTAGGTTGGTGGGAGAGTTATGAGGAAGAAGAAGAGTAATGAGAAGAAGTAATGAAGAGAGAGAGAAAGAGTTTGGGCTTTGAATGAAGGGGTGGTGGTAGGTAGGGATTTGTTTCGGTTCATGATGAACCAACATAATTAAACCAATTCAAGCCGAACCCAAAATAAAGCTAAAGCAGAGTATAAAAGCAGAAAGTAAAATGTAGAAATAAAATGCAGAAAATAATTAGCAGAAAATTAAAGGAATTTAAATACAGAACAATACATGATAAATATTAAATGAATATATTCCAGCAGGACATGTATTTAGAATACGTATTCTGGGAACGGGAAGTGACATCTCTACCCTTCTTAGAAAAATTCCGTCCTCGGAATTTCAGATCCAAGCTGGATAGAAACGTCAAAGCTAAACTAATCTAAATACAAGTAAATTGAGTAAGCAGTTATTCTACAATGATAACAGCAAGTAGCGTATCTATGTTTAACAATCTATGACATCAAGTAATTCTACTCATAAGGTGATAAGCATGAGGAGTTAAGACAATCAAGGAATACAGAGAGAGATATACCTTGTGAGTCAAACAGGTGCGGATACCGTGATCGGATATCATCCTCACGTTCTCACGTTGACTCCCCTAAAGAGTGATGACCCTAAGCAACCCGGACAAGACTAATTGTTCGGTTCTTGAGTATCTTCTCTCTTCGGTCCAAAATGGACACAGGTTGTTCCTCGTAAGACAGGTTGGTGCCAACAACCAGCTCAGAATAATCAAGGATATGGCTTGGGTCCGATACATACCTTCGCAACTGAGATACATGAAATACGTCATGCACCTCTCGTAACGAAGGTGGAAGGGATAAACGATAAGCAACATCGCCTATCCTATCAAGGATAACGAATGGTCCTACGTATCGCGGACTCAACTTCCCGCGAACGCCAAATCTAATAACCCCACGGGTAGGTGAGATCCGTAAGAATACGTGGTCCCCAACAGAAAACTCTAGCGGCCTACGATGCTGGTCCGCCCAATGACGATGCCGATCCTGTGCAACTCGAAGTCGCTCTCTAATTCCCTTAACCACTTCAACGGTCTGGACAATCATTTCTGGGCCTAGCATCTTCCTCTCCCCGATATCATCCCATGCTAGTGGCGACCTACACTTCTTACCATATAGTGCTTCAAATGGTGCCATCTGGATACTGGCTTGATAACTGTTGTTGTATGAGAATTTCACTAAGTGTAGGTGGCTCTCCCAAGATCCTTCAAAATCTAGAGTGCAAGCTCGCAACATGTCTTCCAAAGTCTGAATTGTTCTTTCTGATTGCCCGTCTGTCTGGGGATGGTAAGCCGTGCTAAATCTTAACTTGGTACTCAGGCTATGATGTAAGCTCTTCCAAAAATGTAATGTAAAACGGGTATCTCTGTCTGACACAATACTGACAGGGACTCCATGCTGCCTGACTATCTGTTGCATATACAATTCTGCCAACCTTTCTGTAGATTGTCCTACTCTGAAAGGAAGAAAGTGCGCCACCTTTGTAAGCCGATCTACTATCACCCAAATAGCATTTTTACCACTTGGTGATCTCGGTAAACCGGTCACAAAGTCCATTGTAATGTGTTCCCACTTCTATTCCGGGATAGGAAGCGGTTGCAATAACCCAGCTGGCCTCTGCTGTTCTGCCTTCACTTGCTGACATACCAAGCAACGAAAAACAAATTTAGCTATCTCCCTCTTCATCCCGTTCCACCAGAAATGTTGCTTGATATCTTGGTACATCTTGGTCCCTCCAGGGTGTATGGAATACTGAGAGCTTTGAGCTTCTGCCATAACCTCCTGTCTGATATCTCCACTAGGCACACATAGACGCGATCCAAACCTAAGTGTACCATCCTCATGGATTCTCATCTCCTTCCTGAGTCCTGACTCATATTCTGTCCTAAGCTTCTAAATCCTTGGGTCTTGTGCCTGAGCTGCCTTGATCCTGTCTACCAAGTCGGATTGAACTTGTAGACTCGCCAGAACTCCTACATCACTAGGAAGTATAACCTCGATGCCCATCTCCTGAAGGTCTTCTAAGATATGTCTCTGTGTTGTTAACATAAATACGCTGCCTCTCCTGCTGAGAGCATCTGCTACCACATTAGCCTTGCCAGGATGATACTGAAGCTCTACGTCA
Source organism: Iris pallida (assembly GCA_029216955.1). Classification (NCBI taxonomy): domain Eukaryota; kingdom Viridiplantae; phylum Streptophyta; class Magnoliopsida; order Asparagales; family Iridaceae; genus Iris; species Iris pallida. The sequence goes on along the minus strand of JANAVB010031417.1, from coordinate 14,657,071 downwards.
TAATCCTTGATCAACTCCAACCATCTTCTCTGCCTCATGTTTAGTTCCTTCTGAGTAAAGATGTACTTCAGACTTTTATGGTCTGTGTATATGTCTACTCGGTCACCATATAAGTAATGCCTCCATAGCTTCAAAGCAAATACTACTGCCGCCAACTCCAAATCATGAGTTGGATAATTCTTCTCGTGGTCCCGAAGTTGCCTAGACGCGTACGATATCACCTTCCCATGCTGCATGAGGACACATCCAAGTCCTTTTTCTAACGCATCATAATATACTGTAAAACCTCCGGGTCCAACTGGCAATGTAAGAATAGGCGCTGATATCAACTTCTGCTTCAAATTCTCAAATGATGTCTGGCATTCTGCCGACCAGACGAATGGCACATCCTTCCGTGTCAAGCGGGTCATGGGTGCTGAAAGTCTTGCAAAGTCTGACACGAACCTTCTGTAATATCCTGCCAATCCCAAAAAACTTCGTACATCAGCTACGGTCTTGGGTACTGGCCAACTCTCTACTGCTTCCACCTTCTTAGGATCCACTGTTATTCCAGCTCCTGATATGATGTGACCCAAGAATGAAATGTGATCCGTCCAGAACTCACATTTACTGAGCTTGGCATATAACTGGTTCTCTCTCAGAACCTGTAACACTTTCCTGAGGTAGTCTTCATGCTCCCCTTCACTAGTTGAATATACAAGAATGTCGTCGAGAAACACAACGACAAATTGATCCAAGTACGGCATAAAGATGCGATTCATTAAATCCATAAAGATTGCTGGAGCATTGGTCAAACCAAACGGCATTACTAAGAATTCATAATGCCCATACTTCGACCTGAATGCTGTCTTGGGAATGTCCTCCTTCCGAACCCTCACTTGATGATACCCTGAACGAAGATCTATCTTGGAGAAAACTCTATCTTTGCTCAACTGATCAAATAAGTCGTCGATCCTGGGTAGTGGGTACTTGTTCTTCACTGTTGCTGTGTTAAGCTTCCTGTAATCGATACACAATCTGGATGACCCATCCTTCTTCCCCACAAGTACCACTGGTGCTGCCCATGGTGACATGCTAGCTTGGATGAACTTCTTCTCCTTCAGTTCCTCTATATGCTGATATACCTTGGCCTGTTCTGAATCCGCCATTCTGTAAACTCGATCTGATATCGGGTTAGTTCCAGGTGCCAATTCTATGCTGAACTCAATATCCCTAACCGGTGGTAGACCTGGAAGTTCTTCAGGAAATACGTCCAGAAACTCTTCAACTACCTTCGGAACTTGAACTTCTTCCATTGCCGTCACTATTCCCTGCTCTTGTTGAGTTGCCACTGATCTGACTAAGGTGAACCGCTTCATGCCTGGAATATCAAAAGATACACTCCCTCTACGATAATCTATTGTCACATGACTGTCTTTCAGCCAGTCCATGCCTAAGATAACGGCAAAATTTCCAACAGAAAATTCTATCAACCGGGCGGGTAAGGAATGCCCGCAAACTACAACACTACATGCTAGAATAACTCTACTAACTCCTACGAGCCCATTACCAGTGAGTATATTTAACCTCCCTGGCAATGTCTCGAATTCCATTCCTAGCCGTATTGTAAATTGTGCAGATATAAATGAGTGTGATGCTCCCGAATCAAACAATGCTACTGCAGGATATGAGGCGACGAGAATGTTACCTGCCACAACATCTTCCGATGCCAATGCCTCTTCCAAGGACAGAGTGAATGCCTGCCTTCGACCTCCTTATTGGTTTCCATGTTGTGGCCTAGCCTGGTGCTGCTGCTGGCCCCTGCCTTGATGATGCTGGGGAGGTCTATGCTGGTGTTGCTGTATCGGCGGTCCCTGCTGCCGAAACATCTGAGCCTGTGTCATGAACGGGCGCTGTGCCAACGGTCTTACTGCTACCGCTGGTCCTCGATACTGTCCTGTCCCTGGTGCTAGCAGAGCAGGAAATTGTTGTACTAGTCCTCCTGACCTTGAATTCATGGGACAGGTGGTAACCCGATGATCTGGGTTTCCACATATCAAATACTGCCCGTTCAATGTCCGACACACATCCCTAGTGTGTCCTACCTTTCCGCAATAAGTGCAGCCCACTGGGGGTTGCTGGTTCTTCATCTGCTGCTGCTGTTGCCTGGGTGGTGGTGGTGCTGGCCCTTGTATTGCCACATCGTGAATGCGAATGCCAGGGAACGGTGTTGTTGTTCGGGGCACTGCTCCCCCTCCTCCTTCAATCTGACTGTGTGATCTCTTCTGACCTCCAGTCCTTGCCGTGATCCTCTGAACGGTTATCTCATGTCTCCGGGTCGCCGTTAACACTTCATCGAAAGTCTGATAATTGTGCTCCTCTATCAATTGCAAGAGCTCAAGATGAAACCCTTGCTGGAACCTCATAGCCCTCTGGCTCTCTGTTGCTACCATCTCTGGGGCGAACCTACTCAATCTGCAGAACTCTGCTGCATAAGCATCTACAGTCTTGCCAGCCTGTCTGAGGTTGATAAACATCTGTTGTAGCTCAAACTGCGCCATAACTCCATAGTACTTTGTGTAGGCCTCAAAAATGAAAGTTACGCTGAGTTGATCAAGACAGAGTCAAAAGTCACGCTCAGTTGATCCAGACAATATAAACAAATCACGCTGGGAGACAGCTCATCATTTGTCAAAGAGTAATTATGACTGACAACACGACAGTCGAAGAATATCTCTTCGTATGTCACGTATACACAGAATTCGAGAGATCATCGCCGTCTATCGCGTGATTTTCGAAATCTTCTTCAGCAAGACTCAGCCTTCGTCGAGTTGGCGTACCAAAAGGGTTTCTTGTCATTTAATGCGACTGACAAAGCAATTACTGTCAGAGATTTTGTGTCAGTCGAGACACGCCGAATCAAGACAGCTGGCAGTTCTATCTCAAGTTTGCGTGTATTTGTGATCTTCATCTCAAGTTTGCGTGGATTCTGAAGTTTTCTTCCTCAAGTTTGCGTGGATTTTGAAGTTCTTTGCCTCGAAGTCTGCGTGGATCCTGAAGCTTCCTGCCCCAAGTTTGCGTGGATTTTGAAGCTTTCTACACCGAGTTCGCATGGATTTCGTCTTCAACAAGTCTGCGTGGATTTCATCAAATTGGAGTACGTGGCAGCCATGCCACTGATCTCTCGCCTGCGTGTCCTGTAACTTGCACACGACTCATGCATGATTGCCATGTGTCCAACAGTTACAGGCCACGTCCAGTAACTGCTCACAGCCTTGTGTATGTTAAATCCTGCGTGATTTTCAACTAGGCATAGGCTGTGAAGACAGTTATCTTTTCAGTTATTATTTTTGACTCTATAAATAGAGTTCTTTTTCTCATTCATTGTACAGATACAGTGATATCTACTGTCAAAATTTTGAGAGCTTTTCTTCTTCGCATAGTCCAAGGGATAAAGCGATCGTCTTCTAGATCGGATTCCTACAGTTGTAATTTTCCCAGAAACACAACAAATAAAGAGAATTTCTTTATGGAAAACAAATTGGCGACTCTGTTGGGGAAAACCATCTCCTCTTCTGAGATGGTAACAACTCAATGCGACACTTCGTCAATCGGCTCGACGAAGAAGGTGATGACGATCAAATTCGATCAACTCGCCTATGAAGAAATGCAGCGGGCTAAGGGTGGCAAGCCCACTCCAGCCTCCATCATCACTGCCAAGTCGAAGGGACACTCTGTCTATGTCCTTAAGAATCAGTTGGCAGTCAATGGTGAAGTCTCTGCCACAGTGTCTACTCCTACCTCTGGCAAGAACTCCACTGCAAGCACGCACACTCTTGTGCGCTCGAAGATGACAGTAATCAAAAGTCACGTTGACAGTACTGGCTCCTTAGCCAAATCTGTTCCAGCGTGTAAATTCAACCCTAAAAGTTACGCTGACAGTACTGGCTCCTTAGCCAAATCTGTTCTAGCGTGCAAATTCAACCCTAAAAGTCACGTTGACAGTACTGGCTTCTTAGCCAAATCTGTTCCAGCGTGCGAATTCAACCCTAAAAGTCACGCTGACAGTACTGGCTCCTTAGCCAAATCTGTTCTAGCGTGTAATTCTAAAATTAAAAGTCACGCTAACAGTACTGGTTCCTTAGCCAAATCTGTTTCAGCGTGTATTTCATCAGAGAAGAATAACTCCTTAGTTATCTCTTCTTCTTTACCGAGTTCTACTAGAACTGGGGATGGTCTTCCACACAAAGTCCCTTCGAAAAGGAATAACTCTTTAGTTGTTTCTTCTGCTCCTGTAGTTTTTACTTCAGGAACAGCTTTGACTGATACTTTTGTTAGTCAAAGGAAAGGAGATGGTCTTTTGACTACTCTTCCTTCTGGACATTCTATGTCTCAAAATCTGATTGAGTCTAAGAAGAAATATTCCTTAATATCTTCTTCTTTGACTTCTTCAAATTGGGCACAGAATCTGTCCATTAAAGAGGGTCTGTTACCAACTCCTAATCAAAGGAGTGGTTCAACTCTTCCTTCTTTGCAAATATCCAGATCAATAGAAGGAAAACTCCATGTTTCCAAAATTAATGTGTTACCTTCCACTGATTTAAGAATAAAAATCAGCACTTCTGGTGTTAAGAAACCATACCAATTGGATATGAAGATAAAAGATCCAGATGCAGAGTATGCAAAAAATTATGTGGCTCACATTAATCGCTCTTTGTATAATCAAGAGCCATTAAGACCCAAGAACAGGAAGTATACTCCTCAATCTTCACAAACAGATTTACGGGAATATCTTCAACAGAAGAGAAGGAGTAATTCTATGTCAAAGGAACATGCTGAATGTGACTTCTCTCCAAGAGTCATAATTCAGTGCAGATGTCAATCAACGGTTCAAGACCATGGTGATCATGAATGTGACTTCCAGCCAAGAGCCACAATGCAATGCAGATGTTAAACTAAACGACAGTCTGTCTTCAATAGGATTCAGTATGAACCTATGCCTGATGAAGATGAGCCTTTGTTTGCCTTTGTCAACATGACTTCTCGGGACACTGGGGGTAGAGTTGATAGTCCAGATGGAGTATATAGAAACACCAGAGCAAGAGTCCTGGCTTCTAGTCAAAGAAATTTGATCCCTGAAATTGATTCTGAATTCCTTGGAGAATCTAACTTTCCACCTCTTCCTACTGGAGGTAATTCTCCTATAGTTGACTTTGATGCACGAAGCAATGATTCAGAGCATACAACATCCACTAGTTCATCAATAATCCCTCATACAGTCACGACTTACATGGTTGATGGGAATACTGATGAACCTTCTTCTTCCTTGACTCCTCAAGATCAAAGAATTACTTCTTTGGAACAGCAAATGAAGTCTATGACTGACACAATAAAGTCGATGTATGAACTCATGACAGCTCAGTTGTAAAATCGACAAACTGTACCAGATGCCATACCAGTTGATACTGATATAAGTCCAGTACAAGTTCCTCCAGCAGTACAATCCAATACTCCTGGACCAGCTCAACCAAATCCTAGTCTCTCTGGAGCTGGGGGTAGTGCTTACAATGCTGTTCCTCCTCCCAACTATTCTCTACAACCCACAACTCTTGAGAAAGGCAAGCAACAAGCTCAGTTTGATAAACCAATCAAGAAGTCCTCTCCTCTTGGACTTCAGAAGCCTTATAATTTCGACATTTTAGCTCAGCTTGCTAATACTCCAGCTAGAATGTCCCTCTTTGAACTTCTACGTCTTTCCAAAGAGACTCGGGAGACGTTAAGTGAAGCACTTCTACAAGCTGACTCTTGTCTTGCATAATTGAAGAAGCCAGATGCAGAACCTGCCACTTACTTACATTACAACAGTGTACTGGAGATTATCCCAAATATCACCTTTACACAAGACGACATGCTACTGGAGGATAATCGACATGACCGACCTCTCTACTACACTGGTTATATTGATACGATGAAGATAGATCGTATCCTCATTGACCCAGGGTCTGCTATAAGCATAATGCCAAAGAGTTTGTTGGATGAACTAAAAATCCCTCTTCACAAGCTCTCCAAGACGGTTACTACTATCTTGGGATTCAATCAAAGCCGAAGTGAGCCTTTGGGAAAGATTCATCTGAAGCTTCAGATAGGCGATTTCAGATCTAAAGTCACTTTCTATGTGATCGAGATCGCGGGATCCTATAATCTTCTTCTGGGGAGGCCCTTTCTTCATGAAAATAATATGGTGCCCTCTACTCTTCATCAATGTTTTAAATACATTGATAGCAATGGAAGAGTACAAAAAGAAGTTGCTGATATAAATCCCTTCCACGGGGTTGAAGTTTATTTCAACGATTCCCGAATGTACAAAGAAGAGTATACAAGGATCATACAAGCTATGGAGAAAGAAGATGCACAAAGTGAGACTTTAATAATCCCTGTTAAAGGTCGAACTACTCAGCAACAATCTCCTAAACCCTCTGGAGAAGATTCTTTCATCATTCCAGTGAGTGGACGGATCTCTCCGTTACCTCAGTCATCTACTCAAAATATACTGATCATTCCTGTCAGTGGGCGTACTACAGTTCCTGTATCTTCACAAGATACTCTGCTAATTCCAGTTGGAGGGCGGACTACTCTTCCTACTCAAACTTCAAGGGAGCTCACCTCTTCTGAGCCATTTGTTATCGATCTTAATCGAAACAAAGCTTCTTCTTCTTCTCCCCCTTTAGTCATTGACTTGGCTAAAATCTCTAAGGCTCAGCCTTCTTCCAATGTAAATATTGCTGCTTTTACATTTAATGAAAAGTCTCCACCTTTGCAGTACGTTGATGTGTGTAACCATAGGAGTTGTACAGACTGTTCATACAGATGTATCCCTAGAACCTGTACAATCTTCATACTTTCTAGTTTCCAGCAGAAAGTCAGGAGACATTCCAATATTCTTCTACAAAGGGCCTCAAAATCCTTCTGATCTTGAAGATAATGACAAAAATGATGATATTGGAAGATTACAACTACGTCGTTATAGTCAGCAATCTAAAGACATCATCAAAAATATGGGCTATGACTTCAGGACTGGCCTCAATAGTGGAAAAGGAAGAAAAATGTCTGTTTGTATTCCTCCTCTGAAATATGGAAGGACGAAATGCGGATTGGGCTATATAGCTCCTACTCCTTTTATCAATATTATCTATGAAGATCCCGAGTCTGACGAAGATAAGAGATCTGATTCTTCTAGTACCACTTCTTGGGATTCCGATACGAGTATCAGTGACTTCTATTGCAACCTTCTGTCTTCCAATATGGTTTCTATTGACTGTTTTGAAAAATGATTCATACTTGACGGATCATCCGTTCATCTGACGGTTTGACCGTTCATTAATACCTGACGGTTCGTCCGTTCATCTATCCGACGGTTCGTCCGTTCATTATAATCTGACGGTTAACCCGTTCATTCATCTAGTCTTTTGATTTCCGAGTCTAAAGATCATGAAAAATTGAGTTCAAAGATATTTTTATGTCTGAATTCTATTTTTTCCAATCAGTATTAAACTAAGATCATTTCTGGTTTAATATCATTTGATAGAATTACAAAGTTCGTTTGTATATTCTATTCTACTGAAATATGTCATGTATTATTTACCTCTGAACATATTTTCTATGAATCTATCATTTTCAAAACAGCAAAACCAAAACTCAGATCAAGGATTTTCATTTACTCTCATTCCAGAATCAAAACATGAAATACAAGTGAAAGTAAAAATAAAAGAGGTTCACTCATTTGGAGTTATCAGCTCCCTAATACGATCTAGAACAGCAATCAGTTTCTCTTCATGAGTTTTTCTAACTCGTTCTGCTGCTACAATTGAAACATTCTGTTCATCAAAAGTAATGATGGTAGACTGGCGACGGCTAACTTCTTCAATCTGTTCCGCCTGCATCTGTTCTCGTTCCTTCTGAAGAGTCTTACAGCGTTCAACTTCAGAGATATAAGCAGTAGCAACCTCAGCTTGATCTGTTTCCATGACAGCAATGCGCTCTTGAAGACGAGCTAATTCCTCTTTCAATTTCTTCAGCTCTTCAGTCTTGGACGCTTTATCCTTCTCCAGAAGCTCTACTCTTTGACGAGTAGCTAATATTTCTTCGCCCTTTTCTACTAATTTCTCAGTAGAAGAGGCAAGAAATGCTTTAAGAGCTGCTTGTTGGGACTGCGCTTCATGCTCTAGTTGACTAATTTCAGTTGCAGTTAAAGATTGAAGATCTTCCTTCTTAGTCTCCCAGTATTTTCGGATAGTTACTTCCAACTCATCCCGGAGATGTTTGAAGAAGATGCACTGAGATTCACAACCAGCATGACGCAGCGCCATGAGAGGGAACTTAACCATAGTTCGAAGATCAGAAAATGGCATAGCTTCATCCTTCAAGAAACGTCTGGAATATGTATCTAGATATGAGTAAATGATATCTGAATACATTCCTAGAGTTCTTGTTAACCCAGTCTCAAATCCAGGAGTCGCTGTCATCATGGAAGAAGAAACTTGAATATTCTCTATCCTCGGAACAGAAGTATGTGCCACCGGAGAAGTTAAGTGTGAATTCCCTTCATCGGCATCAGCCTGGATAAGCGGAGCATAAGTCGAACTCATTGCTGCAGCAGTTCCTACAGTTAAAGAAAAATGTAATCAGCATTTACAGAAAAAAAAGAAACAGCGAAAACAGAATTTGAAATAAAGTTCTACCTGGCTGAGGTTCATACTCGGTATGTGGAGGGAGTTTTGCTTCTTCTCGCAGCCGGTCCATGATTGTATCCGATACCTGCTTTATATGGCTGCTTCCAGCTCCAGAATTACTGGGTGCTAGAGCGTTGTTCGGTGATTGAGCAGGTTCAGGGCTAAGTTCCATTCTGTTTCCCTTGACTTTGTCTTCATCATAAGGAGTAGAGGTGCCAGCATGCCAGTCTTCTCCTCCTTCAGTTTCTTCTTCTTCTTCATCTTCAGGATGAGCTTCTGATTCAGAGTCAATGATATTCACATCTTTATGAGTCTCAGGGACAATGACGATAGCAAGCTCAGTGTTGACTGCCGCCGGTTCAGTCCTCTCTGGAACATCGGTTTGAAGAATGATGTCTTGACAAACATTCTTCAACAAATCATCAGCAGCTGATAGCTCAGACGCCGGCATATCTTCATCGCCTCTGGCCGAAGAAATATTTTCTTCAGCTTGAGTTTCAGAAACTTCTGACTGTTTTGTCACTTTTTCTGGAGCTGGTTCTTCTTCAGAGTAATTAATCTGGTCATCCAGTGCCTGAATGACACCCTCAGTCCCATGCTCAAATGGGATCATCCTCGTCTCCGAGGGTTCAATAGCCACTCCACTTGCGGTCAGAGCAGTTATTTCCTGAGCTTGAGCAGATTCTACTTCAGTCTGTTCATCATCAGACTCGGTCTTCTCAGTAGAGGCTGCTTCGTTGATTTCTGGCAAAACTCCTCCACTCATGATTGTCTCTAGGAGTTTATTGCCCTTAATTTTGCTGACAGACTTTTTAACATATTTGCCTCTCGACGCTCCTTTGACCTCCTTATCAAAGGAGCGTCGTCTTCATCAGTCTCTTCATCCTTATCAGCGGCATCGTCTTCATCAACTGATATACCGCCCAAAGATGAAGTAGCAGTCACCGAGACCCCTTTCTTCTTATTCTTGGATGTTTGAGACCTAGTACTCCTCTTGAAGATGGTCTCAGATTCGTCACTTCTCTTCCTCTTAGAAAGAGATATAAATATAGGAGGAAGGACCTCATCAGGAAAATTTCCTTCCTGGAATAATTCATAGGGAGGCTCAACTTCTGTTGTCTCATCTTCGGGTTCTGAAGGAAAGTGCTGAATAACAATTTTCTTCTTTGACCTCTTCGATGGAGCTGGATCATCCTCTGCAACAAAGGTCTTCAGATTGAAACTCGGTCTAAAAGTGCTCGACGACACATAGAAACGTGCATACGTATAAAGCATCTTTGGCCCCGAGCTAGACAAAGGATTAGGCATAGAGAATACGACCTTTGTATCTCTAGCTGCAAAATATCTCCAAGCTCGAGCTCCGTCAATGAGTCCTCCGCGAGCAGATAAACAAGTAGTGGCGTTCCCAACATAGAGTTGGTCATACCCGAATTGCCTGGCAAATCGGCTTGGTAAATATGGTTCCAGATATGCCATTTCTTCGTGACGATATACCAGATGAGAGGGTCGGATCCTCTGTAACCATTGGAAGGCTACATCATCTAGTCGGTTTCCTATATCTCCGTCCATCGTATTTAAGGGCATACTCTCATAGCCCGATGGTGGAGGGACACATTGGATCGACCAATGTGATGCTCTATTCAATACATTTCTGCATTCTGGGAGGGTGTGAACCTTCCAGAACGTCTCTCCAGAGTACCTCTCCAGAAAAAGACTGCTACTCCCTCCTGCCCCTGGAGGTATCAGACCATCATGATGAAGGAGAAGCCAACCATATAAAAATGTGAAAGGCATCTCTATCCTTGGGAATTCTTCAGTCATCAGCCTCTGAGCAGACAGCATGGTAGTTACAAAATTCCGAAGACCTGTATTTAGTCTGCAGGTCATCGCTGATAATAAGTCCAGCCTGTAACCATACACAAGGCGTACCGCTGCAAAGATAACACCTCCGTGTATTCTGTCCAAGGAACTGGAGCCGGGAACGATGAATCTCCTTAACCACAGAGATAGGAATCCGGCCAAGTGACCGTTCCTTGACAGATCCTTGCCACTCTGCCGCACATAAGAGCTGAAAGTGGTTCCAGCTTTGAACTCGTACCAATCTTCAGTAATGGTGAAATCCTTGCAGTCGTATTTCTCCAGCAAATAAGTGATCTCACTCTCAGAGAGAGGCTTGAAGTTGCTAATCTGATAATACCTCTTTTCATTTATTTTTCTATCATCCTTTTCATGGTTCATGAAAAGGTAGGACATCCACTTCTGAATGTGGTTGCCAGCTTCATCCTTGGAACCCTTGTAATGTAGGGTGCATGTGCCAAAATGGCACATCATCTCTTCAAATAGGTGGACCATCTCTGGGTTCTTCTCTGACAGAAAGTTCAGTTCCTCTGTCGTAGGAACATACTCCTCATACGGCAGCGAGCCTGAAGGCAGGTGTGAGATATATTCCATCTCATGAAGGGCGAAGCCCATCTCTCCTTTTGGAGTCATAAAAGTTCCCATCCTGTGGTTGTATCTCTCAACTAAAGCCAGGAATAGGAAGGGGTTGGGTTTAAAGCCGTAAGATGAGTTGACGACAGCATCATAAAGATTAATCTTCTTCAACTCAGTTCCAAAATTTTCCAAAGCCCGGTGGACCAAAGTCTTCCATCTCACATTCTCCTGATTCATTAGGCCATTCATCCTCGGCGTTGAATCGGTCGGATAGAATGCATTCCGGTTTGACATAAATTCATTTATGAATATGGGCATCCTGAAGGGCATCACTATGGATGAGTCTTCTGGTGGTATACATCCAGGCTTCAGACCCCGAAACACTGATACATGATCCTCCGGGGCACTAAAAAATCCCTCTTTCCTGTAAATAATACGGCTTGCTTTCGCCTGCTGATATTCAGTCAAATACCAAGACATCTTTCTCGGATAGCTGGCATGCATAAGTCTCATGATTGACAAGCCCCGGGAAACTTTTGGCCAATACATGGGTTGTTTCACATCCCCCTCAAAGCAGAAGCACACCTTCTCCCTAATGCCCTTTGGCTGAGATTTTTGTGCTATCGCATCTCCGAACAAGAATGCTGGTTTCTTATGGGATACCAGATCTAGACTTTGGAAAGGTTGTCCATTCATCAAGCAGAGTAAGGTTGTGTGGTCTTGATTGACTAACAATGATAGTCTTGCTTCAGGAAGATCAAAATGAGGGAATGTTATATGAGATAGATCATGCTTAAATGAAACACTTAAGCACCCTTTAAAATCTGCTTCTTCGCTTCGGATGTTCACTACAGAAAATGACAGAAGACAAAATCAGATATACCTGTCTATGACTGTATTACAGTATTTGAAGGAAATTTCAAAAAGTCATGCAGACTCCACATGGATATATTACTGTGACATGCTAAGTGATTTATTCTCGCAGATGCTTAATTCACGCAAAGCTCAGACAGATTAGGATGAAAGTCACGCATCATTTGCTAGAGTCACATTTTAGTGAAAATGACAAAAGAACACACTGACAGATCAAGACTATTCTATCCAGAGGATGACTCTCAGAAGTCTGCGTGAATAATTCAACCTCTCCCAATATATGAAAAATCACGCAGAGTCATCACGGAAGCTGCGTGACTTTTTCAACATCGACATTTTCTGTCAAAATGAAAAGTCATGCAGAGTCATGAGAGCCATGCCCTTTTTTGCGTGAAACACAGAGCTTCGTAAATACGAAAATGTGAAGTATGGCTAACCCTAAAGAGGGGGCATACTTTGTTAATATCCTTTGCCCTATAAAGGGGGGATATATTTCTGAAACTTCATTATTTGTTTTAAAGATCCTAAAAATTCTATATTGAGGTCATCTTCATCATCTTCAACAGTTCGTGTTCTCCCATCACTTACGATGTATAGGAGCTTGTGGGACTTCCTGTCGAGGAAGTCTGTCGATAGTGGCACGCGAAGAAGTTGCGGAAGCTTTCCCCTTGGCCTGAGCATCAGCTTTCTTAGGAGCCATTTCGGCTGAGAAAGGAGGAAAAGAAGTCGGGGAAGAAGGAGTTCGTCGGGGAAGATGAAGTTCTCTTCTGTGGGTTCTCTCTTTCAAACGCAAGTAAAAAAGAAAGAAGTAATCCATGGCCTATTTATAGGCTCATAAAGAATTCTAAATGACGGTCAAGTCATTATTGCCTCGATATTTGGAGATTTGCACGGGATCCTAACAGCACAGAATCCCAACAGTCTAAACATCTCGGAGTAAATCTCTCATTTTGAAGTCATCTCAGCGTGACTAAATCTATTTTATCATCTCTATTTTCAAAGTATTTCGAAATAATTTATCATTTTTCGAAAACTTTGAAGGGGGTTTTGTAGGCCTCAAAAATGAAAGTCACGCTGAGTTGATCAAGACAGAGTCAAAAGTCACGCTCAGTTGATCCAGACAATATAAACAAATCATGCTGGAAGACAGCTCATCATTTGTCAAAGAGTAATTATGACTGACAACACGACAGTCGAAGAATATCTCTTCGTATGCCACGTATACACAGAATTCGAAAGATCGTCGCCGTCTATCGCGTGATTTTCGAAATCTTCTTCAGCAAGACTCAGCCTTCGTCGAGTTGGCGTACCAAAAGGGTTTCTTGTCATTTAATGCGACTGACAAAGCAATCACTGTCAGAGATTTTGTGTCAGTCGAGACACGCCGAATCAAGACAGCTGGCAGTTCTATCTCAAGTCTGCGTGTATTTGTGATCTTCATCTCAAGTTTGCGTGGATTCTGAAGTTTTCTTTCTCAAGTTTGCGTGGATTTTGAAGTTCTTTGCCTCGAAGTCTGCGTGGATCCTGAAGCTTCCTGCCCCAAGTTTGCGTGGATTTTGAAGCTTTCTACACCGAGTTCGCGTGGATTTTGTCTTCAACAAGTCTGCATGGATTTCATCAAATTGGAGTACGTGGCAGCCATGCCACTGATCTCTCGCCTGCATGTCCTGTAACTTGCACACGACTCATGCATGATTGCCATGTGTCCAACAGTTACAGGCCACGTCCAGTAATTGCTCACAGCCTTGTGTATGTTAAATCCTGCGTGATTTTCAACTAGGCATAGGCTGTGAAGACAGTTATCTTTTCAGTTATTATTTTTGACTCTATAAATAGAGTTCTTTTTCTTATTCATTGTAGATACAGTGATATCTACTGTCAAAATTTTGAGAGCTTTTCTTCTTCGCATAGTCCAAGGGATAAAGCGATCGTCTTCTAGATCGGATTCCTACAGTTGTAATTTTTCCAGAAACACAACAAATAAAGAGAATTTCTTTATGGAAAGCACTTTGTCTTGAATCTTGCTGTAAAATCATCCCAAGTAACATGACGTCTGATGCCTACCTCCTCTGATTCGCACCAATCACGTGCGAGATCCTGAAGTAACAACTTCACCTGATCCACACGTTCTTCTTTCGGCACCTTAGCGGCTGTCAAAATGGCCTCATTATCCTTAAGCCATGCATCTGCTGAGATGGCATCCTCCGTGCCTTCGAAATAGCGGGGGTTGTACTTGCAAAACCTGGCTGACGCTCCTGAATCTGTCCTTGCCCCTCTTTCCAAAGCTGTCTGTAATCCTTGGTTAAGTAGTACATTCTGCTCTTGTAACTGAGCGTGCATACGTTGTTGGGCTAACATCTGATGTTGCTGAGTAGCCATCATCCCTCTCATGATCTCCAGAAGAGCTGGTGTGTCCACTTCCACAGGGGTCGGTGGAACTATCGGTGGCGTTGGAACCTCCGGATACTGTGGCCCAGCTGCTGGTTCCACTATCACTTCTTCTTGGATAGTCTCTTGAGGTAGTACTGGTCCTTGTTGCTGATCAACCTGGTCAGGTTGCCCATGTTATCCTTGTTGTTGTTGCCCAATCCTGACAGATGCGGACGAGGTGCCCCTAAGAAAAAGGACAAAAGAACAATCAAACGATCGGACAGAAAAGATTAATGAAGTTAAAGGATACCGGAATGTCAAGCTAGAGTCGAGAGTAACGAATCATGAGATCAAGGGGGAACATGTGTGATTGAGACATCCTATAAATTAAAATACCCCATAAGTCTGAAATTAGACCTGCATGGGCCATCACTAAAACCTTGTCACGCCCCAGAACCAGAATACTGGAGAGCGGGGGAATGACTCAGCCATCTACGTATTACGGGTAGATGAATACCGTATAATACGATCAATGCTGTCTAAAAGACAAGGGGGTGCATACTACATAAAAGTTTCGCTATGGTCACTTCACATCTATTGTCTCAATCATTCAAACAAGAAGCAATAACAGAGAACATTTAAGATAAAGCAATAAGGCATCCCAAACGCTTAGTCAAAATGTTCTTGAGATCTGGCTGTACAAAACATAGCCAGATGATATAGCATCGTATACACAATTGTTATCAGCTGCAGTCTGACTTAATTACAATTATGTAAAAGTAAGTACAAGACAATCCGACTAACATGTCGGTGCCAAACGGCAAACTATAAAGTAAGTAACAAAACGAGCGGAGAAGTAAGGAACCCACTCGAGTCCTCCTGCGATCATCCCTCTAGTATTGACCATCTTGGAGGTAGAAGTAAGCTGAATCCTCGGGGACCGGCTCTAAATCTGGCCATGCAAAACCAGAGAGGTTAGACCTCTAATAGCAAGTACCGTAAGGAAGCACGATATGAGGCATTAAACCAGTAAATAAGAGAATATAATAATAGATCTCTGCTTGCTACTGGGATTCACATAACATCACGACACTTCGAATCAACCTCCCAACCAAACAAGGACAGAAGTTGGCCCGTCATGTCCTGATGCTCTGATCATCTCAGTTAGGCAACAGAGTAGGTACACTACACAAACAAATCAACTTAAACGGCCATCCAACTCCTACGGCTTACTACTGTGAGTCCTAAGTTATCCTGGAATTATGCAATAAGAATTTCTCAGTTCTTTCTATGGGCAAGTAAGGCTAGTCTATCCAATCAATCAATTGCGCCAATCATGAATTAGACGAGTCCCAGCGGGACGCCCATCATCAATATACAATATACAATAATATAAGCAGATACCGCTCCCTGTCCGTATGGCAGAATTGCAGTATCTGTGGGAACCAGCCGGCCTGTTGGGCGCTAATAGTCCCAAAGAGGGCTGCCATGTAAGAACTCGGGAATCCATTCTCTCCATGCAATCATTATTTTATTTAACTTAGTAGCCTCTATGTTAATTGAAATCCCATGCCGTGGATCATGGTCATTCAGAATGAGTACTTTCGTACAAGTACGATATGCACAACTCTACAACGATGCCCGTGCGGTTAGGTTGTAGGTTTTACATAGCATAATACAACAATCAAAATTAACCACGAAATAATCATGCCTTGACCATAGAGTACACATGTTGCTTTTGTAGAAAATAAATAATTAAATAAATTGAAGCCTGCATGTGCCTGTATGCCGATATTCGGGATTAGCCAGTCGATTGTAATAGTCCATAGTTCATATGAACGTGTCTCATTCCATTTAATTCAATAAGACGACTAGCCAGTCTCTTAGTTCCATCTAGGAACGCATGATCAATTATTAATCAAGATAACAATCAATGTTAATTAATGCCAAATTCGGGAAATACAGATTTCATGCGGCTGAGAAATAAAGATCTCATGCGGTTGGGAAATAAAGTTTCATGCGGTTGGGAAATAAAGTTTCATGCGGCTGAAAAATAAATATCTCATGCGTTGGGAAATAAAATTTTATGCGGCTGAGAAATAAAAATCTCATGCGGTTGGGAAATAAAGTTTCATACGGCTGAGAAATAAAAATCTCATGTCGGTTGGAAAATAAAGTTTCATGCGGTTGGGAAATAAAATCTCAAGCGGTTGGGAAATAAAGTTTCATGCGGCTGAGAAATAAAAATCTCATGCGGTTGGAAAATAAAGTTTCATGCGGTTGGAAAATAAAAATCTCAAGCGGTTGGAAAATAAAGTTTCATGCGGCTGAGAAATAAAAATCTAAATAAAGTTTCATGCGGTTGGGAAATAAAAATCTCAAGCGTTTGGAAAATAAAGTTTCATGCGGTTGAGAAATAAAAATCTCATGCGGTTGGGAAATAAAGTTTCATGCGGTTGGGAAATAAAGTTTCATGCGGCTGAGAAATAAAAATCTCAAGCGGTTGGGAAATAAAGTTTCATGCGGCTGAGAAATAAAAATCTCATGCGGTTGGAAAATAAAGTTTTATGCGGTTGGAAAAAAAAGTTTCATGCGGTTGGGAAATAAAAATCTCATGCGACTGGGAAATAAAGTTTCATGCGGCTGAGAAATAAAAATCTCATGCGGTTGGGAAATAAAGTTTCATGCGGCTGAGAAATAAAAATCTCATGCGGTTGGGAAATAAAGTTTCATGCGACTGAGAAATAAAAATCTCATGTCGGTTGGGAAATAATGTTTCATGCGGCTGAGAAATAAAGATTTCATGCGGCTGAGAAAGTGGAGACCCATCTTCTCAGAAAACCTGAGAAGGATGGTCATGGAACCCTTGGCTTCCAAGCTCCATAAAACCTTCACCGTAAGTCCAAATTTGGACTTCCATAGGTGTCACGATCCGTTACCCAAATTGTTGGGCCGGGCCGAGCCATGTCCAGCCTACGATTGATTAAAGCGTAGTAAGCTGTTCTAAGAATAGACAATAAAGTGTTTTTTATAAATAAATTCACTTTATTTATTGTGTTTATGGGAAAATTACAACTATAGGAATCTAATCTAGAAGACGATTACTTTATCCCTTGGACGATGCGATGAAGAAGGCTCGGACCTCGAAGAACTTGGACAGCAACTGGGCAATCTCTCTGTTCTTCTGAATTGAATCTGGTGTCTGATGAAGATGAATAAACTCTCTTTTATAGAGTTCTGGATAACTGTTCTGAAGCATACGCTCAGTCAGTTACTTGACGTGTGCATAACTGCAGGGACGCGTGGCGAATTCTGATGGAGACACATTAGAGTGCGGTTGAAAGTAGTAGAATATATCTAGGAGAGATTGATGGCATGGATGCCACATTGCATAACTTCTGAATGAGTGGGTCACCGAGTACAGGACACGTGAGAACGTGTGTTGACTGTACATTTGAAGCTTTGATACGCTGTCTTTTGGAGAAGCATGACTAGCATACACTGTCTTGTTTGAAGAGGAGTCGTATGGAGTCCTTACGCTCACTTGGGTGACAAGAAGTCGTATGGAGTATATACGCTCACTTGATGAGGAGTCGTATGGTGTATATACGCTCGCTTGATGAGGAGTCGTATGGAGTATATACGCTCGCTTGATGAGGAGTCGTATGAAGTCCATACGCTGCCTTGATGAGGAGTCGTATGAAGTACATACGCTGTCTTGATGAGGAGTCATATGAAGTACATACGCTGTCTTGATGAGGAGTTGTATGACTGGAGAAGTAGACACGTGGCTGTCCTCAATCTTCTCGAATACGCCATATCTCCCAATAACTGACAAATATCTCTCGAGCGTCGTGTTGCGGATGTGACGGCTGACAGACTGTCAGAAATAACAGTAATGATGGCTGTGCATTTATGATGGCTAATGAGCTGTCTTCGTAAAAGACAAAATCAACTCTCGAAAATCTATACGACGGTTAATTCTCCTAAGACAGCTGTTCTTTGCACGAAAGATGAAGTGTCAGATTCATCCCCCACTGAGCGTATGCTGTGCTGTCAGTCGAGAAATAATAAAATATTCACTGAGCGTATGACTTTTGCACTGAGTGTATGGCTTTTGCACTGAGCGTATGGCCTTTGGCTGACTTGGTCTTATGTCAGCGTGTCAGAATTTTTCATACCCTACATAAAGGATCTAAGCTGCTAACAGTTCTAATATCATATTTAAAGTTCATCACAACACAGCATCTATAAGCGAAGGTAACATAAGTACAGATTTAATAATACATAACCAAAGTATCTAACTGGAGACAAAGTCCAGTATCCAAATATAAGTACAGACAAAGTCTAAGTCTCAAAACACAAGAAAGATAACTAAGCAAGGTTTCCCGTTGGGGCCTCTTCTGGAGCTTGGGCCAGGTCCTCAATGCAGTACCATAATATGTAACACATAGCATTTCATCCTCGAAAAGTGAACCTACAACGTTAACCTGTCAGGACGGGAGCAAGTACAACCTCTACAACTAAAGTACTGAATATATAATGAAAGAGATGTACAATAAGAAACATGGTGTGATAAGTCTATAAAATAGGAAATACTTGGGAACATGGCCTCATGGTACAACTGGGATCACAGTATCATAGTAACATAGGGAACATGGCATATCTGGAATCATGGTATAACTCATAATCTATCATGGCAAGGATACATATGTCATAGAGACAGATGTATATGTAATGTTTAAAAGTTTAAAACCGTAGTATGTACGTGAATCGGTCAATAGGTGAATAGGATGTACAGCGGTACATATCAAGTTTTCTGGTATGCACATACGTGCATGAACGGCATCGGTGTATATCCATACACAAACGCGAGATCAGAACATACGGCAAGGTCACATATAGAATATCACCGAGCGCGGTAAGTACATACGGAGAAGGGGGTCATGCTCACGTACAATACTAACAGTTTCCCCTTAACCCGTTATTTAAACATGTGAGAGATACGAGAACAGTAAAAACATGTGGGAGATATTGGGAGCAGTATAGGCATGGCAGGTACTGGGAGCAGTATAAAACATGTGAATACTCGGAGCAGTATAAAGCATAGTGAAACATGTACCGAGAACTAGTAAGAAGCATGTGAAGATATAAGAACTGTACTAAATATGGCTGGTACTGAAAGTGGTACAACATGTGAAGACATAACTTGCTACCTCAAAGATCAGTATTTTAACAGGGTTAATACATGTTCTAGCATTAAATGACAGTAAATGAGTTTGTAGATGTACTTGCCTCGAGCAAAGCAAGAATACTAGTATGAAGATATAGATGTCCGGTGTCCTGTCAATAATGATATACAAACTCAGTTCTAAGCTATGTTCAATATTACACTAGTGGTGTGACGCGACTCCTGACTGGATACAAGCTAAGTGGGGACCTAGCATAAAAGTCTAATGTGGAGTGCCACTATATCCAAACTAATTTTCTAGGGTCTTTACTCTAGTGTAGGGTGAGGTCCAATACTATAATAACTCAAAACAACTCAAAACTTGCAAGTCGTAATTACTCTATAAATAAATCAAACTGTACACTAAGTTCCAACAATTTTTGAGATAGACAAAAAGCTCAATTATATATAAAATAAAGTACCAAAATGATTCTTATTAATTATAGAAATTTATACTAATTTTTCTGGAATTTATAAACCTTCATAAATATTTATTAAAAATCAGCAAACATATGAATCCTGAAAATGAGTTCTGTTTTCCTATTTTTATAAAATACCAAAAGTACTTATTAAATACTGAAAAAAATTATAATAAATTATCTAAATTAACATAGTATTTAAATACAATTTTTTCTAGATTTTTACAGTAATTAAAATATATATAAAAATCCAAAAACAGAAAGTAACAATTTCTGGAAAAATAATTAATTATAAATTAAGGATAATACATAAGCAAAATCTACAGATGTTGTCGGATGATAAAATAAATATCACCAACGTGTCCAGAACGATCAAATCAGCTAGGATAGCCTACCCATAAGTCCAATTTAGACACAGGGGCATAACGGTAATTTCTGGTCAAAATGATGTCCGCCGTTGGACACTTTGCACCGAAAAATGTGTCGGGATAGAAGTCTACAAAACCTAGCAAATTATATGTCCACGAATCCAGAATGACGATACGAACCCATCGGTATGTCCAAAATAGGATTTCGATGTGCCGATCTCAAAATGATACGTTGACGCGGACACTTGTTATCCGGTTTGCACCGAAATGTGTGCCAGATCAAATGTCTTCAAAACTCAGTAAATTATATGTCTATGAGTCCATAATGACGATACGAACCCATCGGTATATCCGAAATTGGATTCCGATGAGCCGATCTCAAAGTAACACGTTGACACGAAAAGTGGGACCCGCTTTGCACCGAAATGCGTGCCAGGGCCCACGTTCTCCAAATCAAGCAAATTTTATATGAAAACATGCCAAAACGATTAGTATAATCGCAGCAGATAAAAAATATTATATATTAACGAGATTTATACATAATAATTCTTTAAGAATTTGTCGTTGATAGGCATCATCGTGACTTTACCATCCATAGAGGTAAGCTGATATGCTCCGTTTGAGAAGACTTTGTTTACGACGAATGGACCTTCCTATTTCGCATCGAACTTGTCTTTGCTCATATGTGTCATAGTCATCGGACGTTTGACGGTAAGAACCAGTTCCCCTTTCCGATATGCTCTGACTTTCACCTTCTGGTTAAAAGCTTTTGAAATTCGAGCCTGATACATCTCGATATTTTGTTGAGCGTACAATCGCTTTTCATCTAGAGCTTCCAGCTCTTGAAGTCGAAGACGATCATTATTTTCTGTTGTAAGTTCGTTGGAGATTGCGATTCTCAGAGAAAGAATCTGGATCTCAAGGGGAAGAACAGCTTCACACCCATATACCAAAGAGAAAAGCGTACATCCAGTTGCATTACGAACTGTGGTGCGGTAGGCCCATAAACATTCACCAAGCTTCTCGCTCCAGTTACGTTTGTTGGAAGAAACGAACTTTTTCAAGAGTTTGATGATCGTTTTATTGAAAGCTTCTGCCAATCTATTAGCTGCTGGATTATATGATGTAGAAGCTAAATTATTGATTCGATGGTCGTCACAGAATCGAGTAAATTTCTGACTGACGAACTGCGGTCCGTTATCATGAATAATACACCGAGGAACACCAAATCGATAAATGACATGATGTTTGACGAAGTTGATGACATTAGGAGTTTTGACTTCAGATAACGGGATTGCTTCAGCCCATTTGGAAAAGTAATCGGTTATTGCTAGAATAAACCGATGTCCTTTTGATGATGGTAGATTGATAGGACCAATGACGTCCATGCCCCAAGCCTCAAAGGGCCATGATGTCGCTGTTGGATGTAAGAACTCTGATGGTTGATGGATAAAATCTGCATGAATTTGACAGGCTTTACATTTTCGAGCATATTGAATGGCGTCAGCCACCATCGTGGGCCAATAATAACCCATGCGTCGTATACGATCTTGAAGTTTAGGACCTGGTTGATGGGCTCCGCAAACACCATCATGTGCCTCACGAATAATCTGTTGTGCTTCTTCACCAGCGATGCATCGGAGGAGAAGACCGTCGTAGGCCCGACGATATAGTGTCTTCGTTGTATGATTATAATAGAATCTGAGAGATCGACGCCGGATAGATGCTGCTTCGCTCGGATTGTCGGAAAGTATGTCATACAACACAAAGTCTAAAAACGGACTTCTCCAGTCTTCAGTTATGGTTTCTGTTTTGTTAGAAAAGACATATTCTATAGTAGAATTGGAAGAAGACGAGGACACTCTGTCAAACCTTAATCCAGTGCTAAGGTTGGATGAAAATTCATCAAGGTTGAGAGAATTTTCGTCTGGATTATGGGAAAAACCCAAAGCCAAATTATTCTCAACATAGAATAATTCTCGGTTATGAACCACTATCACTTGCTGACGTCTGATTGGTATGGCTAACACAGCGGCAAGATTAGCCAAAGCATTGGCTTCTGCATTACAGGCTCGTCGAACGTGTTCAATAAAGAAACCTTCAAAGGAGGAGGCCATAGAGAGTGCTGCTCGATGATAAGGTATCAAATCTTGATGACGGACTTCATACGTTCCTCTGATCTGATTGATGATAAGCTTGGAGTCTCCATAAACTTCTAAATATTGAATATCCAGATGTTTAGCAAGTTGAAGACCGATGAGCAATGCATTGTATTCGGCTACATTGTTTGAACATGATTGATCTAGAGAATAAGCCCTCTGAATAGTTAGTCCTTCTGGGGATACGAGAATAATCCCAACTCCGGCGACAATATCGCCATTAGGACCTATTCTAGATGCTCCATCAAAGAATAGACGCCAGGTAGGAGTTTCTTCAGAAACCAGATTCGAATCCAGAACTTCATCTGGAATCTCATCATATAATTTAGAATCTTCTGGAATTGCATGAGCCGCCAGAAAATCAGCGAGAGCCTGTCCTTTAACTGACTTTTGAGGAATATAATGCATGTCGTATTGAGCTACCAAGATTCCCCAATTAGCTAGTCTAGAGTTGAGAATACCGGGTTTCTTCATCATAATCCTGATGGGATTTACTCTGGAAATGACGTGAATCGTTTGACCGATAATATAATGTCGCGTCTTCTGAACGGCAAACATTAATGCTAGGCATTCTTTCTCGATTGGAGAATAATGCGGTTCAGCACCTGTCATTGTGCGACTGAGATAATAAATAGCCTGTTCATGGCCATCTTTATTTTTCTGGGCAAGTAATGCACCGAGAGAATGATCCATGGCTCGAACATATAGAAGGAAGGGTATTCCCGAGATGGAAGGTACCAAAACCGGTGGGTTCATGAGATACTGTTTGATATCGTCAAATACATTTTGACATTCTTCGTTCCAGACGAAAGATACACCTTTCTTCAGAAGTTTGTTGAATGGTCTGCAGCGTCCTGATAAGTTGGAAATGAATCTCCTAATATAAGCAATTCTTCCTTGAAATCCTCGTAGCTCTTTTAAGGTGCGTGGAGGACGCATCTCTTGAATGGCTTTGATCTTCTCGGGATCCACGTGTATACCTTTAGCGGTAATGACGAAGCCGAGAAATTTGCCACTAGAGACACCCAGGAAGGACTTAGTAGGGTTCATTTTAAGTTGATGCTGACGCATTAAATCAAAGATAGTCTTCAAATCTTGGATATGATCCTCCTTTCGTCGACTTTTGACTGCAATATCATCAACATAGTATTCGACTATTTTCCGGAGATGTTCGTGGAATATAGTGCTCATTGCTCGCTGATATGTTGCTCCTGCATTTTTGAGACCAAACGACGTCACTGTATAATAGTATATACCGATCGGCGTTCTGAAGGAAGTATGTCTCTCATCATCTGGAAACATTTTGATTTGATTGTACCCCGAATACCCATCCATGAATGACATTCGTTCGAAACCACACGTGTTATCGATCATGACGTCGGTAATTGGAAGAGAAAACTCGTCTTTAGGACAAGCCGCATTGAGATCGCGAAAGTCTATACAGACTCAGATCTTGCCAGTCTTTTTGAGGACAGGAATGATGTTAGCCACCCATTCAGGATGTTGTTCCTCTCGAATAAATCCGAAAGCTATAAGCTTGTTGACTTCAGCTTCAATTGCATCCATAATGTCTGGACGAAATCGTCGTTGTTGTTGTTTGACCGGTTTAGCATTTGGCATGATATTAAGTTTGTGCGTTGCGATCTTCGGATCTAGTCCTGGCATATCCTCGTAGCTCCAGGCGAAGACATCGATAAAATCATGAATAAGCTTGATCATGTCTTGCTTGTCTGTTTCTGAAAGACTTTCGCTGATGAATATTGGTTTGGGGGACCCCTCTTCACCAACATCAATTTGAATCAATTTATCTTCAGTGGGAGGTTCTCTTTGCTCGAACCTGAATTCCTATTGGTTATCTAATCTTTGAGCCCATTGTTCTGATTCGGGTGATATTTCAAAATCATCCTCATCTTCATCAGTTTCTTGCAGGCCATCAGCAGAGACCATATTGATGGATAGAATAGAACGATGAAGATCGCCAATACTTGTGTCAGAATCCCAAGAGAGGGAATCGGAAGACTCAGATCGTTCGTGTCCATCGGATTCTGAATCCTCATGGACTGCGTTGATAAAAGAGATAGGAGCAATGTAACCTAAACCACATTTTGTCCTTTCGTATATTAATGGAGGAATTCGAACAGGCATTCTTCTTCCTTTTCCATTATTGAGGCTGGTTCTGAAGTCATAACCCATATTCTTGATGATATTTTTGGACTGCTGACTGTAGCGACGTAGTTGTAACCTTCCAGTATCGTCGTTTTTGTCATCTTCTTCCAGGTTAGGAGGATTCTGGGGTCCTTTATAGAAGAATATTGGATTTTCTCCCAACTTTCTAATAGGGACCATGAAGTATGATTTTTGTATAGACTCTAATAATACTTCTGTGTGAAGAGTTTGAACAACTCCTATAGTTAGTGGCTCTAAGCTATCTAGCAATTGTAAATAACTTTGTACATGATTACAGACATCAATATACTGTAAAGGAGGTGCTTCATTAATATTAGATGCTGTATTTACAGAAGAAGGCTGAGCCTTATCAGACTTAGTCAAATTAATGACTACAGGGGGAGAAGAAAAGCGATCAGAAGTTTTGTTTCGATTAAGATCGATAACAAAAGGCTCAGAAGAGGTGAGCTCCCTTGAAGAAGATCATGGATAAGTAGTACGTCCACTGACCGGAATGACTAGAGTATCTGGTCTAGCCTGAGAAGATGGAGGAGGAGTGGTGCGTCCACTGACAGAAATTATCAGCGAACTTTGTGAAGCTTGGGAAGACAATGCAGTAGTACGTCCACTGACAGGAATTATCAGTGAACCTTCTTCAGATGGTTTAAGAGACTGCGGATGAGTGATACGCCCTTTTACAGGAATAACAAAGGTGTCGACTTTTGATGTCTCATCGTCGTTATCCATAGCTTGCAAGACTTTTGAGTATTCATCTTTGTACATGCGGGAGTCATTGAAGTAAGCTTCGACTCCTCTGAATGGATAGAGATCTGCAACTTCCTTTTGAACCTCTCCATTATCATCAACATATTTGAAACATTGATGAAGAGTCGAAGGAACAGTATTATGTTCATGCAAGAATGATCTCCCCAATAGAGTATTATAAGAGCAACCATGATTGTCGATGATGTAGAAAGTAACCTTAGTACGAAGATTACCTATTTGAAATTTGAGGCGAATCTTGCCCAAAGGCTCACTTTTTCCTTGATTGAATCCCAGGATGGTAGTGATAGTACTGGAAAGACTATGCACGGGTATTTTCAACGCATCTAGCATAGTTTTTGGCATAATACTGAGAGCGGATCCTGGATCAATCAGTAGACGATCAACCTTCATAGAATCGACATATCCTGTATAATATAAAGGACGGTCATGTCGATTATCCTCTAGCAGCATATCGTCCTGCGTAAAGGTAATGTTTGGAATTAATTCCAATACATTATGGCAATGAAGACGAGAGACTGGTTCTGTTCCCGGGTTCTTGAGGAAAGTCAGGCAGGTTTCTGCTTACAACAGCGCTTCACTCAGAGTTTCTCGAGTCTCTTTAGAGAGGCGTAAGAGCTCGAAGATTGACAATTTAGCTGGTGTATTGGCTAGTTGAGCCAATATATCAAAATTATAAGGCCTTTCAAGTCCTGTAGGAGATGACTTCTTCAATGGTTTGTCGAAGCGGACTTGTTGTTTGCCTTTGTCAGCTGCTGTTGGTTTAGAAGGAACCGTCTGAACAGGAACATTTGAAGGTCCTTCGTTAGAGATTGATGTTGGAGTTGTAACCGGAGGGACATCAGGAGTTTCTTCAGGAATTTTAGCATAATCTTTCAGATATATTTTTCCTGACCGAGTTCCAGCAAGAACTTCGATTTCAGGCTCAGGTTCAGGGTCTATCGAAACCATGTTGCAATTCTTCATCTTGCTCTTGGCTCTTTTGTGCTTGATGAGAGTTTCATTCCAGAAATCAAGGCCAACACGAGATTGATTATGTCTCATAGTGATGGCTAAAAGTGCTTGGAGTCCTTTGCCTGAGTTTAAACCAGGAGCAGTGGCTATATCATAACCCATCTTCGCCATTAATTCACGAGATTTTGAACTATATAGATGGA
The DNA here is from genome assembly GCA_029216955.1 of Iris pallida. Lineage (NCBI taxonomy): Eukaryota > Viridiplantae > Streptophyta > Magnoliopsida > Asparagales > Iridaceae > Iris > Iris pallida. The sequence continues at coordinate 14,630,405 of JANAVB010031417.1, read as the reverse complement.
ATGCAGGCTTATATCTATCTTCAAATTGAGGTACAGTTTTTACTTCCGTAGGGGGTAAATTTCCTGCCAAGATGAAAGTAGAGGTTAGAGAAAGATTGGGTGTGATACTAGAAGTCACATTGCATGACTTAGTCTTCCCAGGCTTCTTTTTAGACAAAGGAGTATTCCGAGGAGAAGAGGAAGACGTCTCGAACTCCGTCATTAAATTCGGGTAAATCCACATGATCTCTCCCTTTTTAGTTGTGACAGGAACAAGTCCTTTATTCTGTGCTGATGGGATATTCACAACTTCAAGAGTTGCTTTGGGGATAGGAACAATCCCACTTTCCACCATTAACGGAGGGAAGTCACCGAACTGTATTGAAATCATATTTGCTGTGACTGTCTTGTCTTTAGGTGTCAGTGTCACAGCTCCTGATTTAATCATTTCCTGGATCTTTCCTTTTAATACATAGCAAGATCGGATTGTATGACCCAGCATTCTATGATATGGACAGTATTTTGGATGATCCGTCTTGTTGGCTTCATCAGGCTTTTTGATTTTTGGCAATTGTATCTTGTTACCTTTGAGCAAGCATTCAAAGATACCCTGAACATCGTCATCGTCGAAAGAATACTCTTCCTTCGGCCGAGGAGGTCTCTGTTGTTGATTTGTTGGAGCTGGGGTAGCTTGGGTAGTCATTATCTCTTGACTCTTGCTCTGGAGATTGACTTCAAGAGCCTCTTTTCCTTTGCGATTGTTGGGTCGAGCACTATTACCAGTACTCTGATTTGATTCCTTGGGAGTCATTTGTACCCCCAGGCCTTTGAAGGTCTCAGCACTGACTTCAGCGGCTTTGGCACTGACGATGAAAGAAGGCCAATCTTGGAATTGAGTGGACGATACGAACCCAACGTTATATCCGGAATTGGATTCCGATGAGCCGATCTCAAAGTGACACATTGACACAAAAAGTGGGACCCGCTTTGTACCGAAATGCGTGCCAGGGCTCATGTTCTCCAAATCAAGCAAATTTTATATGAAAACATGCCAGAACGATGCCACGAGTCTACTGGTGGTGTCAGAAATTAAATTCGGAGTCCCGGGTTCAAAAATAGAATTTAACAAGTGCAAATTAAAGAATTCGGACGGCCAACTTTGGCGTCGAATTCGACCAACCGAACGTGCTTAAAATGAAACGAAATCTAAGGGAGACAGGAAGAGGGTTATACCAGCTGCGCACAGGAACTGGTAGCGCGCCAACCGGAGCTGCGACGGCGAAGTTACGAGCTGACGAAGTCGGCTCCACGAAACTGTCCAAAAACAGTTCAATTTAAAACGTCAACTTGGTAGCCAGTTTTGAGGTATCAAACGACGAAATTAACGGACGAAAATTGAGAGGAGTGAAGATGGATATACCGAAATTGAGACGGAGCGAAGAAATCGCCGATCCAACGGTCAAATCTCCCGAAAAACATGCACAAACTTGTTGCGACGGAGCACAAATTCTGAGTTCCAAACTCGCGCGCGCCGACGGGATCTCGTACCAAACGCACGAATCGTGTGTTTCACACGTCGGGGAGGCCGATGGTGGACAGGGGGAGGTCGTCGAGGGTGCGTACGCAGCCAGGGGGCTCACTGGCGGCGACGGCTGGCCGCGATGGCGCGTGCGGTGCGCGGCAGCGCACGGGGGTGGCGCGGCTACTGTGCATACTGCTGCTGTGAACGCTGCTGCGGCTGCTACGATTTTGCGAGGGCGGTCCAGGCCGAGCACGGCGGCCGGAGGTGGTGGCCGTGTGGTGGTGTTGGTGGAGGTGGTGGCGTGGATGAGGTGGGAGTGGAGATGATGGTTGTAATGGTGATGGTAGAGGTGAGTATGATGGCGATGATGATAAGTAAAATGATGAATTTGATGATGGTGATGAAAAATGGAGGAGGAGGAAGGAGGAGAGGGTGGAGCTCGGAAGTGAGGGGAAGGGAAGTTCGGCATGGGGCTGGGAGTGGTGGTGGTGTGTGTTGTGTATGGAAAGGAAGAGAGAGAGTGTGTTTTGTGTGTGTGTGTGTATAAAGAGAGTGAGAGAGAGAGTTGATATTTTAGTGAGAGAGAGAGGGGGGAAGTCGGTCCTGGGGGGGGGTGTGTGCTGTAAAGTGGAAATGGGGGGTGTGTGTGTGTTAGTAATAGGAGAGAGAGAGATGTTTATAAGTATGTGTATATATATTAATATAGAAAGAGAGAGAGAGAGAATAGATATTTGAGAGAGAATGAGGAGAGAGAAAATATAGAGAGGGGGGGTTCGGCCACCTTGGGGGATGGTGCTCTTGCTGTTAAGAGAGAGGGGTGAGGGAGTGTAGTAAATAATAGAAGAGAGAGAGAGTTAGATATATGTTTATATATATATATATATATATATATATATATATATATATATTATATATATATATATATATATATATATATATATATATATATATATATTAAAAAAAAAATATATATATATATATATATATATATATATATATACATGAGATATTTATAAAATAGAGAGAGAGGGAGAGATATTTTCAACATAGGAGAAATAGGAAAATTATGTAAGGTATTTGGGCAGTCATGAAAGGGCAACGTGGAGCTTGGGTTCGGGTTCGGTCGAGCCGGGTCGGGTCAAAATCGGACAGGGTGCAATAATTGAATTAAAAATGGGTATTTATAATCATGGGTAAATAAATAATATGCGGGGACTCCAATAAATGGGACACAAGCGTCATGTGGGTAGTCGGCTTCATGTGGACCACGTCCATACTTTGGGTTGACAGGTTGGATCGATGTCGGGTCCCGAAATTAAATTGAAAAATAAATCCGGTTTCACGGTAGATAATTAATCGGCCTAAATTGACCCAAAAATTGTGCGAAGAAAATGAAGCACAAAATGGAGTGTCTGAGTGGGACACGAAGGTCATGGGCGAAGAGCGTCTCGAGTAGATCATTCATGAGAAGTTGGTTCTGAGAAAACGACTGGTCTCGTGCTCCTAAATTAAAAGTCACGGTAACGTGCAAACGGAGATCAAAAATAAAAGTGGGAATAATTATTCAACGATTAATTGGTCTAAGTTGACCCGAAGTTGCGCGATACAAAAAGAGCACAAGGGAACGAGTTCAAGTGGGACATGATATATCAAAACGAAGATAATCTTGTCTACTTCAAAACTCGTAAAGAGAGTTTACAGAGATTGGCATCCCTGACGCTCCAGAAGTCAAAGTCACGAAAAAGGACATTAATGATCTAAACAATTAAATAATAAAATATTTATCAAAAATAATTCATTCAGAAAAATAAAAATAAACCCTGAAATTCAGGGGGCTTACAATAGGTCAAAATGGGGTAGAACGAAATTCCCTACAACATGGAACCATCAAAACTTGGAAATAACAATGTTAAATAGATCAAAATCCAAGAAATCCAAAAATACTATAAACTTAGATCTAGAAGAATTTAGCCATAGAAATTGAAAATACCAAGCACTAAAGTGTCTTAGAATGTTGAGAGGAAGACAATGGAACAACAAAAATGGAGATCCATCATGAAGCAAGTTGGCACTTGCCTATCTCTTCTAGGTTGGTGGGAGAGTTATGAGGAAGAAGAAGAGTAATGAGAAGAAGTAATGAAGAGAGAGAGGAAGAGTTTGGTCTTTAAATGAAGGGGTTGTGGTAGGTGGGGGTTTGTTTCGGTTCATGATGAACCAACATAATTAAACCAATTCAAGCCGAACCCAAAACAAAGCTAAAGCAGAGTATAAAAGCAGAAAGTTAGATGCAGAAATAAAATACAAAAATAATTAGCAGAAAATTAAAGGAATTTAAATACAGAACAATACATGATAAATATTAAATGAATACATTCCAGCAGTACATGTATTTAGAATACGTATTCTGGGAACGGGAAGTGACAGAATGGCAATTCTCTGTGTTAGTAACACGGAGAATGATATTCTCCGTCTTAATTTACACGGAGAATGGCCATTCTTCGTGTTAAATTATACGAAGAATGGCTATTCTCCATCTTAATTTACATGGAGAATGGCCATTCTCCGTGTAATTTAGCACGGAAAATGGTCATTCCAGTGTTAAAACGCATGAGAATGGTCATTCTCCGTGTAAGAAACACGGAGAATGTCATTCTCCGTGTTAAATAAAACGGAGAATGACATTCTCCGTGTTAAATAAAATAGAGAATGACCATTCTTCGTGTAATTTAGCACGGAGAATGGTCATTCCAGTGTTAAAACGCAGGAGAATGCCATTCTCCGTGTTAATTTACACGGAGAATGTTCATTCTCAGTATTAAAACGTAGGAGAATGATCATTCTTCGTGTAATTTAGTACGGAGAATGGCATTCTCCGTTCTAAATTACACGGAGAATGACCATTCTCTGTGCTAAGGTTTTTTTTAGGGGCACCACCACTTCTACTATGGGGCAGCCCAATTTTTTTGAAAAAATTACAAGTTTGCCATAGGTTTTTCTTACTAGGGGGCAGCCCAAAATTGACTATAAAAGCCAAACATATTTTATTTTTTCTCTCTTTCTTCCTCTATTACTTCTCTTCCTCCACTCTTTTTTTCTCCTCCTTATAGAAACCTAGAATTAACCTAACCTAGGTGAAATTGTCCCCCCACCTAAATTTGTTAAAGATTTTTGGTGAAATATCTAGTAATAGTGTCAATCACTTCTTCCATTTATTTGTAAGTCGTCGAATTTATTTTTGTGTAATATTTTAACCTAAATTTTATATATATAAGTTGAATTTTGTGTTTAATGTAGAAAGACATAGAAAATAGAACAATCCGGACCATCAAATGCTGGATACTCTCCTACCACAACGTCCGAAGAATACTTTGATGCATCGGAAGACCTCGTGGTAACTACACTTTAACTTTATTTCGGATGAACAATCGGACTTTGACACAGAGGACTGCCACTTCTCTGGCAGTCCCTCTTATGGATTAGGACTGCCATGGATGTGGCAGTCCTATATATGTGAGGGACTGCCACATATGTGGCAGTCCTATATATGTGAGGGACTGCTACATCTCTGGCAGTCCTTTTTAATTTCATATGCTTATATTTTGGCTTTATGTTGTTGTTTAGTTTTGACTTTTAACTTCTATTGTAGGAGTTGCGATCTTCCGATGTTGCGGTACATGCTCCAATTGCCACCGATGTAGGACATTTATTTTGGACCGATCTTTCGTTTCAATCAAGCGACGATGCGGTACAATGGTGTCGAGAAGTTGGACGGGAAAATAACTTAGTTCTAGTGCTGAAGTTGCTTGCCGAATGTGCTATTTATGTATATGGAGGACCACTTTTGTATATAGTGAAATATGAAGTCCACTAATCTTTATGGAGTAAATTTTGTATACAGTAAAATATGAAGTTCAGTATGTTATACGTGTTTACCTGTGTGCTATCTGTGTTATATGTCTACCTGTGTGCTATTTATGTGTTTACATGTGTGTTATCTATGTTATATGTGTTTACCTGTGTGCAAGTATGTGTGGCAAAATATACCAATTTGTTAAAGTATCAGATCTAGTATCAGGACTGTCACCCCCCCCTGGCAGTCCTACATTGAATTAGGACTGCCAGAGTGCTGGCAGTCCTAATTGAAACTTGTTGTTATATAAATGGCCATTCTCCTGTGTTTTAGCATGGAGAATGGCCATTCTCCGTGTAATTTTCACGGAGAATGGCCATTCTCCTTGTAATTTTTACGGAGAATGGCCATTCTCCTTGTAATTTTTACGGAGAATGGCTATCCGATCCAGTATCAGGACTGTCACCCCCGTGGCAGTCCTACATTAAATTATGACTGCCAGGGTGCTGGCAGTCCTAATTGAAACTTGTTGTTACAGCAAGTATCAATTAGGACTGCCAGCACCCTGACAGCCCTAATTTAATGTAGGATAGCCCTAATTGTAAGTCTCTGTGATGAGAGTTTTGAAACTCTCTATCACAGAGAGTTTCAATTAGGACTGTCATACCCCTGGCAGTCTTACACAAGAGGACTGCCAGGGTGCTGGCAGTCCTAATTGAAACTTGCTGTTATATAAATGACCATTCTCCTGTATTTTAGCACGGAGAATGGTCATTCTCCGTGTAATTTAGCACGGAGAATGGTCATTCCAGTGTTAAAATACAGGAGAATGACCATTCTCCGTGTAAATTAACACGGAGAATGGCATTCTCCGTGTTTCTAACACAGAGAATGACCATTCTCTGTCTTAATTTACACGGAGAATGGCCATTCTTCGTGAAAATTACACGAAGTATGACCATTCTCCGTGCTAAATTACACGAAGAATGGTCATTCTCCATGTAAATTAAGACAGAGAATGGTCATTCTCTTTCGTTTTAACACTGGAATGACCATTCTTCATGCTAAATTACACGGAGAATGGCCATTCTCCGTGTTAGAAACACGGAGAATGGCCATTTTCCGTGTTAAAAATACGAAGAATGCCATTTTCCGTGTTAATTTACACGGAGAATGGTCATTCTCCTGCATTTTATGGTCAGTTGAAACTTTGGAGGGCCATAACTTTTGACTGGGAGGTCGAAAGGAGGCCCGATTTGTCGCAAAATGAGCGTATTTTCGAAGAGCCTGAGATTAACGGCTTCATTATTAGACGGCCTTTCGAAATTTTAGAATCGTAAAAAAATGATGTTTGGACCTCCGTTTTAGCACTTTTGCCAAAATTTTAGAATCACAAACAAATATTAATTCAATGACTTACAAATAGGACTGCCACACCCAGGGCAGTCCAACACATGTGAAGGACTGCCCTGGGTGTGGCAGTCCTAGATGAATTGTTCTGTGACTTGATCACAGAACATTTCAACACAAGTATCCAACACATATCCAACACAAGTATCCAACACATATCCAACACAAGTCCAACACAAGTATCCAATACATATTCAACACAAGTATCCAACACAAGTATTCAACACATATCCAACACATATTCAACACAAGTATCCAACACATATCCAACAGAAGTATTTCAACACAAGTATCCAACACATAACCAACACAAGTATTTCAACACAAGTATCCAACAACATGTTCGACACCCAAAAATATCAACATCCAAAAATATTTCAACACAAGTATCCAACAACATGTTCGACACCCAAAAATATCAACATCCAAAATAGCCAACTTCAGACAATCAGACAATCATACTACATATCATGGCGGGCCTTCGAACGAGACTCCGCATTACGCATGAATGGGAACTCAACCTCGTCGTCGATGCGCTCAAGCTCGTTGGCGACCAAGGCACTAGTGTCGACCAAGACACTAGTGTCACTTTGGCAAGCGCTCCGAAGTGTCTTGGCCAGTTCCTTCGCCCTTCTAGACTGTAAATGAAAGTATAATTAAATTTAGTCTACAAACATGAAAATCTCAAACTAATTACTAATGCGACCGTATAGTTAATAAATAATGCAAACTAAAGTCGAACTGTTATCCCCTATCCTCCACCTCCAGACCACAACTAAAACTGAGTACAGTAGGACTGCCAGGCATGTGACAGTCCAATTGCACACAAGGACTGCCACAGTCCTGGCAGTCCTCTATTGAAAGAGGACTGCCAGGACTCTGGCAGTCCTTATTTACATGTGGACTGCCACATGCTTGGCAGTCCTACTATACTCAGGGCCAACAGACAAACGACTCGCTAGTTTATCGTTTTCTAGGGTTAGGATTTGAAGAAAAATTGTGGGTTTGTCGTGTTCAAAAATGCCATTCATAAATCCTAAAGACATTCTAAACCTAAATTATCAAAAGTTTTTAGATAATTAAAACTATTCTAGGGTTTCAAATAGAATGTAGAAAATTATAGAAGAAATTAGGAAGAACGTACCTAGAATCCGATTTCTTCGACTTGCGTGTCATCTCATCGAATGTAGGAGTGTTCTTGAAAAAAATTTGGTGGAGGAATTAGGATTAGAGTGGTGGAGGAGAAGAGACTAGGGTTTTGGGAGAGGGAGAGAGAGCTCTTCTTTTTTTCTTTTGGAGGAGAGAGAGAGAAAATTGGGGTTTGGGGAGAAAATGAGAGTTTGGGGGGTTGGGCTGCCCCTAGTAAAATGTGGGCTGTCCCCTAGTAAAATCTCCACTTTTTGGGCTGCCCCCTAAGTAAGGGCTGCCCCCCTAGTAGAAGTTATGGTGCCCCTAAAAAAACCCTGTGCTAAATGACACGGAGAATGGCCATTCTCCGTGTTAGAAACGCGGAGAATGCCATCCTCCGTGTTAGTAACACAGAAAATAGCATTCAACACGAAAAATGGCATTCTTCGTGTTAATTTACACGGAGAATGGCATTCTCCTTGTTAAAATGCAGGAGAATGACTGTTCTTCATGTTACTTCGACGGAGAACAGTTGACAGAAACCTAATTTTTTATTTTTTTTGTTTTGTGGAAAGAAATTTGACATGAATAAAGATTCAAGAGTTTTCGTTCTTCTTTCAAACGATGCTAACTCTTATGGAAAAGAAGAAGAAGATCTTCTCTCCATAATTGACCTAATTATCGGAAAAAAAAAGAAGAAGAAGAAGAAGAAGAAGAAGATGAGCGATGATCGGAGTTCGACTGAAAAAAAAGTACGGTGAACTACGAACGATCTTTGCGATCTCTGCTGAAGATGAGAGCAATGGAATTCAGATCTCTCGTGAAGAAGAAGAAGAAGACGACGGGAATCGCAATCCAAATTTGAGTTTGTGCGGAGGGGTAGTAATCACTACACCATATTGGCCAATTTCTAATGGGCCTTGTTTGCAGGTTCTAACGGCCTTAACCTGTTACAAAACACTAACTATATACACCCGTTAGTATATATATATAGTCTGTTAGAAACAATATATATTTTTCCTAAATTATTAACACACACTTGAAAATTTCCAGCGGGAGAAAAAAGGGATGGCGCTCTAATTTCCCCCAAATTCCCCTCATTTTACTCTATACATACTCCATTCTCCATGGTCTCCATCATTTCTTCCCACACACTCTCTCTTTTTCTCTCTCATTCACCAATTTCAGTGTATGCATACTCCATTGTCAACCTACGGTGAGTCCCGTGAGACCATCAATCGTCGGCTGCGGTGAGTCCTGCGAGTCCGACGCGTCGTCGACCTACGTCGTTTTCTCAGACATCCGTCATCGGATACGGCGAGGCCAACTCTTTTTTGGTGTCCACCTGTGGCGGGTCGGCTGCCCAATTAACCCCTATTTGAGGTGAGAAATCCCCCCTTTTTGTGGCGAGAAAAAACCCAGTCTTCATTAAGAGTTGTTTTCTTCTTTCCTTTGTGATGAATTCACAGTTTTGGATTTCATTAGTTATTTTGTAGGTCTCGACATGAGTTCACAAGTTATTTTGTAAAAAATTTGCTCGAGAGAAGTCAAACATCTTAAACGCAGGTTCACATCTTGTGTTTGCACAAAAAATTAATTCTTATAAATGAACACACTGGTAGGAACATTAATGTCTGGGTTTACACAAACTATGCATCCAATAATTAGTATACTACATAGAAACCTCCAATTCTACTTACAAATTTGCCTATGTCGTCATCTGCCATGAAAGTTTTATGTGAAGAGTGATCATGCTTTTCTTTAATTAGAAACTTCATCCTGGTAGCTGTAACAAAGGATCGATAAGATATTAGTTAAGAAAGCTCCTTGAACTATGGATAGGCCTAAACATACTTGGATTGAAACCCTAAATAAGAAAATGGATTTTGCTAAAGTTACATAGATCATGGCCCTTAACAGAGATTAATGGAAGAGAAAGATTCAAACAGTTGACAAAAAAGTTGTATAACGGCTTTCTTGTCTTTGTTTGGTGGAACAAAGGAAATGTCTGAAGAGTGCAGTTATTTTTCCTATTGGGAATCAGAAAAACAACAAAGCCTTTATACAATGTTTGTCTGTCTAATTGGGGGGGGGGGGGGGGTGCTTCGCGCCACCTGTGGCTATCGGACAATATCTTGTGAGAGGCTTGAAGATTATGAGGATGGAACTTGATCATTTTTTTAGCGTCAACACACCTAGGATACGGTAAGAAATCAAAAAAAAATTTCATCTAGAGCATTGGCTTTTATTGGGTGTTTTAGTGCAATAATGTGATGCAAACTAGCAAAGAGGGAAACTAGAAAGTGCCATTAGTGAGCTAAATAAATGGCTTATGACAATTTATACATGATGTTAGAAATTAACAAGGAATAAAAGATACCAATAAGCTTGCTAAGAGAAAGGAACAAAAGGAAGGATATATTTGTTATGACAACAACAAAGCCTTTATCACAAATATTTTGGGTCTGCCATTGTGACAACCTAGCAATCCACCCATGCTCACTTTTTATTGCACCGGGGTAAGAGTGATGCAATGCATTGCTACCAAGGGAAGCCCCAAGTTTCTTAGATATCTGACAATGTTTTACATTGGATGTATGTTAACTAATGAAACCTTCCTTTAGCCGGGCTTTGGACCAACATCGAAAATATAAGACATTAAGGATAGTATTGACAAAGTTTCTGTAGATCTCTGTCAAAAACAAAAGAAAAATATAGTGAGGAAAAAAAAAGAGTATTAAAGAGGTGGATGGATCATCTTGTAGGTAGTTTTGAGAACCATATGGGACAATGTAGTATCAAAATTGATTAACTATTCCTAAGTTAGGATTTGTTACATTACTTGTATACTATATTGATTAGCCATTAAGTTGAACAGAATGACAGTAATTTCAACAGCCTTTAAGAAAGGAGACATATCTCAGGTTATGGGTTGGGTGGGTTCGTGCTTAACATTTCTATCTTGTAAAAGCGTTGCCTTTGGCGGGTTATAGTCCAAAAGGAGGCAGGATACATCAGTAGAGCAAAAAAAAGGAGGGCCGACTATGTAAGGAATATCTGATTGGCATTTTTCAATACTTCCTGAAGGGCTTCTCTCATGCATTTTGTAGTTAAGGAGGTGGAAATCAGCAGAACAGTAAACAGAGGCATTTGGTGCAAATGGAGACTGAGTTGATATTTGTGTTGAGGAAGAGTGACTTTACTCTGAGAGAACCTGGAGGAATAAGGTACAGGGAAGGAGGAAAGTAGCTTTGTGTTGAGGATAATTATTAATTCTGAGTTTGATTTCTGATTGCGGAGTGGTAATAAAGATAAAATGTTATAGTTTCAAGAACTTGTTGGTGGAGGCATATATATCATTCACTGAATAGGATTTCTATAAAAGAGGCCAATGTTTCTTGCTTTAACTTTTGATTGATTGAATTTCTAGGTCGAGTAATAAACACACCAATTTATATAGAATGATATAGTTTTGTTTCAGACAATGTGACAATTGCTTTGTTATTGCCTTTGTGCATATTATGAATGCAAAGTTAGGTTGTCCGACCAGGAAGTTAGTTTGTTTTGGTAATTTTATCCAATCCTTCTTGAGACGTTTCTGCATATGTTTGGTTATATATTTCCCGTTACCAAATTGTTTAGTTGGAAATTCGAAATATGTGTAATAACAATTGCCTTGCTCATCTGTTGTGCAGATGGTTAGGGTGTTGGACATACTTGCTGAGTATTTATCTCTTAGGGGATTCCAGTTCCAAAGGATTGATGGTAGTACAAGGGCTGATCTCCGCCACCAGGCTATGGAGCATTTCAATGCACCTGGAAGTGATGATTTTTGTTTCCATCTCTCCACACGTGCGGGTGGGCTTGGGATTAACCTTGCTACTGCAGATACTGTTATAATATTTGACTCGGACTGGAATCCTCGGAATGACTTGCAGGTTTGAATCTAGTGATACTATTTCATATGCTGTAGATATTTGGTATTATTTCTTTTAGTGATTAGTCTTCAATTTTGTTGGGTTGAATTTATTCAAGCCTTTGATGGAAATAAACATACGCATGCATGTCTGCCTTCCCCTGTGTGTGTGTGTGTGTGTGTGTGTGTGTGTGTGTGTGTGTGTGTGTGTGTGTGTGGAGAGAGTTCTGTGGAGCCATATTAATAGATGATGAATGTGTTACTATTACTCAGGCAATGAGTAGAGCACATAGGATTGGACAACAAGAAGTTGTAAACATCTATCGTTTTGTCACCGGCAAAAGTGTGGAGGAAGATATCTTGGAACGTGCGAAGAAAAAGATGGTAACGTCTTCCTATATAAGTTTATGTTCCTCAAATGAAGATTTTGTTCAACATATGGGATGCTGTTGGTTTGTCCTGTTGCGAATGGTTTTCGGTTTTTTATTTAACAGGTTCTAGACCACCTGGTAATTCAGAAGCTAAATGCAGAGGGCAGGCTTGAAAAGAAAGAATCAAAAAAAGGAACTTCATTGTTTGACAAGGTGATATGTTCTGTAGGGATTCTAGATTAGGCAGTTCCTTTTTCTATTCAAATGCTAGAAAGATGGTGAGAGTTTATTGTTAGATGTTGTTATGAAAATTGCTTATACTGGGAGTTTATGCATGAAGTGGTTTGTTCAAAATACACTTGTACTGATTTCAAAACGAGTATCTATATCTTTGTTTTGCGTATCTTTATTGGATGACTTTTTAATGTTTAGTTTTATTGTATGATTATGTCTTTGAACAATGTTTTGTCGGAATATCAGAATGAGCTTTCTGCAATATTGTTTGGAGCGGAGGAATTGTTCAAGGAAGAAAGGAATGATGAAGAAAGCAAGAAGAGACTTGAAAGTATGGATATTAATAAAATTCTTGAGAGGGCAGAGAGAGTTGAAACCAAGGGGGCAGATGAGGAGCCTGGGAAGGAATTGTTAAGTGCTTTTAAGGCAAGTTTCTTTTACTTGTAATATAAAGTGCAAATGATTCCGATATTATTTTTTTTGCATCTTTCAATTGTATTTTCTTACACCGCCTCTGCTCTCCTTTCTAGGTTGCTAATTTCAGTGCAGAAGATGATGGGACATTTTGGAGTCGACTAATACAGCCAGAAGCTGTAGATCACGCTGATGTATGGGCTCGTATATTGGTTACTGCATTTATTTTTATGGTTTATCATCTCTCTTCTATCTTTATCCATTTAGTTATTGAGTTATATGAGATAGTTTGGGAACTTTTGAGAGTTAATTTCCTGACATCAAGTATACTTAATGCATGTATGCTCTGTTAAAGGTTGATGTTATTTATGTGGTCCAGGAAGAACTAGCACCTCGTGCTGCAAGAAATACCAAGAGCTATGTTGAAACTCACCAACCTGAGATAAATATTACAACTACTAAACAAAAAAAGAGGGGTGCAGAGCCTCGAGAAAGAATTCAGAAGCGTTCCACTAGAGCTTCTGATTCGTTGGCTCATTCTTTGCCAATGATCGAAGGAGCAGTTGCACAAGTTAGGGGATGGTCCTATGGAAACCTAACAAAGAAAGATGCTTCCCATTTTGTCCGAGCGGTAAAGTACTGGCATCTCATATGTGCATTCTATGCACTCTTTATAGTGCTTCATTCCTTAGCTAGTTAGCACTGAGGAGCTCTATCTTGTCTCCTTAGCTATATTATGTTAATGTTGAGAACAAACTGTTATTGGTTCAAAGGTCGAAAGAATATGAGTTGCGATGTGTCAGTGCTTTTTACATATGAGGGTGTACATTGACACAAATTTCTTATATCATTCCCCATGTGAAGTGGAAGGTCGAAGGTCAGTACATCTTGGTATTACTCGTTTGTCCCTTTCAACATGGTAGTTGGGCTGTGTTACAATGTTTGCTAAAGTTGGATTGCTTCGAGTTAGAAACTTAGAATATGAGTTCACATTCAAAGTTAGTTTTTCTTGTTTTCTGAAAATATCGGGTAATGTTATTTATCTGCTTCATGTATATATAGTTGGTTAATCTGTTTTCTCCATATTATGTCTTCATCTGTTTACAACTTTCCTTGTGCTCTATCTTTTTCACCCTAGTGCATTTCCTATTTTTGATTCAAGATATGTTAGGAATTGTGACCTTTTGTAGCCCAATCTATGGGGCTTATGTATCCCCATTAGTATTCCATCAATGATTTCAATCCTATTGCTTCTCGAGGAGTTATATCAGATTATGCTTGTGTCAGTATTTCAAATGTCTGATTTGTTACTAGGCCAAAGTGGTTAAATTGTGTTACTGATCCTTTCAGCAGTTTCAAAGTTGTATTTCATGAAAATCGTGTTCTTACCAGGGAATGGTGGTAAAATTTATACTGTATAAAGTTTTTTTTTTAGACTATTGCATTGTTAGAGTTCAAAAGTTAATTATGTCTGAGTTCATAAAGTTTGCAAGTTATTTGCTCAGGGTTTGTCATTTTCTGACCAAATTCTTTGTAGGAGATGTACATACGTCAAATGGATGGTTGCATTCTTGACTCGAAAAATCGATACGGAGAGGGTAGTCAAGTGCACAGGTGTGCATATGCTGTACACCTTCTCTATCTAAACCTTCCTGCTACTGTTGCTAACAAAACAGCGGGTGCCACTCTGCTGTAGCTCCTTTTGCCAATTCCCTTCCACTGTTGTATGCTGCATACTGCATTCTTTATTGGACTGATGCACTCCATCACACAAAGACCACAACAGTTGCTGCTACAGGCAGTTCAAACTGCTGCTGTGCACTATAGATTTTGTATTTCATGAAAATCGTGTTCTTACCAGGGAATGGTGGTAAAAATTATACTGTATAAAGTTTTTTTTAGACTATTGTATTGTTAGAGTTCAGAAGTTAATTATGTCTGAGTTCATAAAGTTTACAAGTTATTTGCTCTGGGTTTGTCATTTTCTGACCAAATTCTTTGTAGGAGCTGTCATACTCAAATGGATGGTTGCATTCTTGACTCGAAAACCGATACGGAGAGGGTAGTCAAGTGCCTTGAAGCTGCAATTTTAAGAAGAGTGTCTGAGGTAAGTACTACCAAAAACGAATAACTTATTGGCCTTTTGACCCCATACGATTGTCATTGGATTTCCGAAATAGTGTAATGTAAAAATAAGTGCTTTGAATCATTGCTAGTTGATTGAGACCATTAACCTTTTTT
This sequence comes from Iris pallida, assembly GCA_029216955.1. Lineage (NCBI taxonomy): Eukaryota > Viridiplantae > Streptophyta > Magnoliopsida > Asparagales > Iridaceae > Iris > Iris pallida. The sequence continues at coordinate 14,615,340 of JANAVB010031417.1, read as the reverse complement.
TTAAACATGAAGCGTTAGCATAAATCTATATCTTAAAAAACCCTTCAAATTGCTAGCTTAAGTCCAAATATAATATCTATAAGCCATCCAAAATTATGGAGAATCTTGGTACAATAACTAGTTCAATAAGAATCATTTTTTATTTACACACACACACACACACACACACATACACATCAATGTTTTTTGTAGAATTTGAAAATTTATTGCCTTTTCATTTACAAGCTGAACTTAACTTGGAAGTTTTTAATTGTTTCACTATTGTTTTGTAGACTTCACTCAACTTGATCTTGCATGGACTTTTCTCTACATTTTTCCTTGCGAGCTTCTCCATCGCATACCAGCAAAGACCTTGGATCAGTTCTACAGAAGAGATGCAGCCCACTTAAGTGCTAACATCTTGTGTCTTCGTACATGTCTGTGTATAAAGCTCAATTTGTAGAATTTATTGCGAGTTGACATGAATAAATAAGAGAAGAGTATTGTTTATACCTTAATTGATGCGGCCTTTTTTGCTAAATAGTTGTATTCTTTTCTTCAGAAAGTGAAGCTTTTCATCTATTAGCTGCTCTTGCAATTTTTCTAGAATTAAGAACTTTATGGATCTCAATCATCATGTATGTATATGAAGTTAACTTTGGTTAATAATACAATATGGTTGATAATCAATGATTTGTGCGATCTAGTTGTATATATATATAGTTGAAATTTGTGTACATATTGTCATCTGGATGTAAAATAAAATAAAATATTTAAATTAAACAATGAAATTTGAATTTTTTTTTTCACACTATTAGATATATACTAACGGTCAAAACCTGTTAGTATTCATTTACATAGATGTTTATGAGTTGTTAAAAAAAGTGATCACTAACGGCAATAAGCTGTTAGGAAAATAAAAATACTAGCGGCAATAATGTGTTGGAAAAATTAAATTACTAACGGCAATAGGCTGTTAGGATTATTGAAATAGTAACGGCAACAGGCCGTTAGAAAGGCAGTTAGTAATAATACCCACGCCTATATACTCACGGAAGTTGTCCGTTAGAATTAATTTTAGTAACATGTTTTGCATGTTACAATACATGTGTTTTGGTGTAGTGAATGGTGTTAATTTTTGTAAATACAAAGCATCTAAAGGAAATCTTGGAATACTTAACGTGAAAATATATAATTCTGGACATTTCATAAAACCCATCCTGCGGGTGGGTTTTTCATAAAAACCAACCCCAAAATTGGGTTTCTCAGCAATTTCCAGTTTTTTATTTATTAAAGGAGGCTGGAGCAAATCCCAGGCAGGAAGGATGGGCTTTAGCCCCGTTCCAATTCCCTAAGGCCTCGTTTGGTTGTTTGGCCGCTGAAAGAAAAAGGAAAAGAAAAGAATTTGGTTCTTTAGTATTCCATTTTCTTTGAAAAATTGTAATTTCAACCAAATTTTTTCCCGTGTTTGAAAAATCATGAAATTGTGAGAAAAAGTGAATCTTTAGGCCTGGTTTGGTTCACAGATTCAAGGAAGTAGGAAATAAAATTTGTTCATTTTTTTTATTTGGTAGCCACAAACTTGGGAACTATTTTTCTGACATAAGAAAATAGGAAGAAATGAGATTCATTTTTTCTTCTCCTTTCGTAGCATTAATTACCAAAATCTATGAAAAAATAGCCTTAAGTTATTGTCTATTTTACCAATTAACTCTTCGTATTATGTTGACATTGAATATTATTGGAACAATGATATATATTTTTTCTTTGCTTTCCTACGCCAATCAAACATTAGAAGAGAAATCAAATATTTTTCCTTAAACGTTTTCCTTGTTTACCAAACATAAGAAAGAAAATTTAATAGAAATCCTACTTTTTACTCTCATGAAAAATATAAGGAAATTGATTTCTCTTCCGTGAACCAAACGGGGGAAAATGAATCCTTGATTTTGTGGGAGGAACTATTTTTTTTCATATTTTTTCTTCTCTTGAGAATCAAATTCTTTCCTACCCATTTTTTTGGAATCCAAATAAAGAAAAGAAGCCACTTTCCTTTCTCGAGGCTTCAATTATAAAGACCAAACGTGACCTAATTGGTGCATCCCACAGTTATTCCAGATATAAAATAGATATGGAAACTCATGCTACTTGAACACTATTGTTTCCGGAATCATCCGAAACACTGACTTTGGATTTTTATGTGATGATATTGGACATACTCCAATTTTACACTTGCTTGGCGACAGGTCCACACTTCCGAGTTGTATATTGTAGTAGTAGTCAAACCCCATAACAAATTCTAACAAAAACATAAACATGTATATAACAAATTTTAATTAAATATATTCGAATATTTAAACTATTTTTCAATAATAGAAGAAAGAAAAAAATTATTTTAAGTGCATGAATTTACTTAGTCACAGTTTAAGGAAGGTTCTAACTACACGATCAACTTTCAACATAATTATTCCGACAGACCATGAGATCATATACGGAACTGCTATTTGGCCCGCGGACGGACCAGTCAACGGCGTGGATTCCATGCTAACAGGAGGGGGCCAATGTGGAAGTGCCACGTAAGCGGACGGGCTGGCCCGCCTGTGAGAAAGAAAAAGCACTTCCGGATCATATATATACCACCCCCTCTTGGTATAAGCATCAAGGAATTTTCAACCAAGGACGTACACGCTAAATCAACTGGTTGCATTCAAAAGAGAGATCAAGCTTGGGTTCTCAATAATCTAGCTTTTCTCTAATTTTCCATACCACTAACATCATCGTCGTCACCAGAAATTGCAGAATCAGCCTAGAATTCTCTCGTCCCTCCACGTTTCCCTACCGATCATGCAAGTCAGGTTCCCCTCCCCTCTGACATTCAATTCAAACCCCACTAGTGACATATGTTAAGAATCTCAAGATTCTCGGCTAGCTAGCTTTGTCATGACACTTTATATATGCCCCCTCCTTTTGTCCGTTCTCGCTCGATCAGTCGGTCAGTGGGCATTGCGATTCAGACGACCGTCGTGATCATCGGTCGACCGAGAATCCAGCTAGCGTGTGGTCCTGTTGCGAGCAAGAGAAGCCATCAAATTGGCATGCATAATGTATGTACGTGATGGTGAAAGGAAAGGGAGGGGGTGGTGCACTGTCTAATCTCTTTTTTTTTCTTTCATTTCTTTCCTTTTTGCTTTCGGTAGCTTAATAGCGAGGCTAAGAATCTTGGTGCCCCCATATGACAAACAAGATCACACAAAGCACAACCGTCAGTGGCGAAACATAAACTGGGTTGTCCCAGGCTGTAACCCGGTCTATAAAAATAAATACTGGAAGGTACCAATAGCTATCACGTATAAGCCATAGCATAATTAGTTGAATCAGTGTCCCTTTATATGGATGGTCCAGGTTTTGAATACTCTAGATCTTTGTTTTGTAGTTTTTTTTACAATAAACTATTGGTTTTGTAGTTTTTTCTAGCCCCTCTAATATTTTTTTCTATTATTTTTTTCTGGCTCAGCCCTTGACAACAGTAACTGCCCAGTGAAACGCTCATGATCGATCATTTTTAGGTCCGATGTTGAATGGTTTGTTGGTTTATGGTTAGCGTTTTGCCATTTTTAGGGTTTGCTATTGCTTGCTTTGCTTGGAGTTAGGGCTGGCAGTCGTCCACGTTTTAGTTGGATACGTACTGTATTTTGCATGGTGCGGAGACCATGCATCTTTATTTACTTCACGTGAGAATGAGATGTAGACCAACTTTTTGCCATATCAAGTCTAACACTCTAGAGGCAACAAAGGAACCGTTGCCGACGATCAATCTAGCAGGTGTGACGTGTCAAATTAATGAAGCATGCACTTCGAAGTTTCAGGGTTTGGATGGGGACCCTTGAGAGCATCTCCAACCCTATTGTGACTTTGGAAAAAAAGTTGTTGCCACATAGGAATGACAAAATTTTATTCAAAAGTTCTTCTCCAATGCAATTGTCAAGTCAATTGTAAAACTTATGTGGCAAAAATTAAAAAAGACATTGTGAAGTTGATTGTCTTGTTCTAGACAATGCACTTTACAATGTCTTCTCTTCCATGTCATCAATTATGAATAAAAAATATTAGAAAAAAGAAAGAAGATGAGTAGTTGTCTTAAAAGTTGCCTTGGAAGTTGGAAAAAATACTTTTTATTGTCTTCTCAATACTTTTGCATTGGAGAGAGTTTTTCTATCTCATTGTCTTTTGAGATATAATTTTGCCACATAAACAAGACATTGTCTTGTGGCTCATGCCACATAGTTGCCACCTAAGACTCACAACACTTAACAAGACAACAGGGTTGAAGATGCTCTGAGAGCATCTCCAACCCTATTGTGACTTTGGAAAAAAGTTATTGCCACATAGGAATGACAAAATTTTATTCAAAAGTTCTTCTCCAATGCAATTGTCAAGTCAATTGTGAAGCTTATGTGGCAAAAATTAAAGAAGACATTGTGAAGTTGATTGTCTTGTTTTAGACAATGCACTTGACAATGTCTTCTCTTCCATGTCATCAATTATGAATAAAAAATATTAGAAAAAAGAAAGAAGATGAGTAGTTGTCTTAAAAGTTGTCTTGGAAGTTGAACAAAAATATTTTTTATTGTCTCCTCAATACTTTTGCATTGGAGAGAGTTTTTCTATCTCATTGTCTTTTGAGATATAATTTTGCCACATAAACAAGACATTGTCTTGTGGCTCATGCCACATAGCCACCTAAGACTCACAACACTTAACAAGACAATAGGGTTGGAGATGCTCTGAATCTTGATCCTCCTCTACTTAAAAATGTGAAGGACATTATTATAGCACTATAAGTATTCCTAAAAGTCGTTGAGGTTCCTTAGGAAAATTGGCTTCATGATTTTCAAAGTTCAAGCACCAAAAAGCTATAAGGGAATAAAAATGCTATTCAGCTTATTTTGGATGATGCCATCTTTCATTATGTAATATATAACATGGTTGCTGATATGACAGCTGACATAGCAAAATATAACATTAAAATTAAAATTAACATTCAATTAACATTAAGATTAACCTTAACATTAAAATTATCCTTAACATTAGAATTAAAATTAATATTAACATTAAAATTAATTTTAATTTTAATTTTAATATTAACATTAAAAAAAATTGGATAATTAATTTTTTTTGTTAAATTTTGCCAAGTCGACTGCCATGTCAGATGTCACATAATGGGAGATGGCATCACCCAAATATTTTGGGACCCAAATAGCATAATTGATAAGGAAATATCAAAAGAACAAAGAAAAAAATAATAGAAAAAAATTATGGAGTGACAATATTTCATTGGTGATATGAAGGCCCTCCCAAGTTTTCCTTGCTATGTATATATGAAATATGAAGTTATATGTTTATTGTTTTATTACAAAGTTACAAGTGAATGATGATATAGTTGGTTACTGTATATGCATTTAGATAAGAAAAATGCTAAACAGCCTGCGATCTGTGTTCGTCGGCTGTGTTTGAGGACTAACGTGGCACAATCCAATTTGTCTACCTATTTGCATGGGCCCCATCCGTCGGTGCCGTGCCAATTAAATACCGCCATGTGGACCGCGGGCCAAAATGCGATCCACGTAGCACTGTCGTTTAAAAAAGTAGTGTGCTACTTCCCATTTGCTTGTACGGCCAAACATTTTTTTTTTGTTAAATAAGATGTCTCAAATATTAATTTCGGAAATAATATTAATTTTGTCCGCGGTTTGTAACTGCGGACGTGACCGCCAGCCGACGTGACAGCCACCCATTGTCCCCTCCGTCCCCCGCGTTATCTAGACCAGGGGCTAATAGCCAGCCGCTACGTCGACCGACTGTCACACCGGCAGTTATAAAGTACGTACAATATAGCAGCTCCGTATTAATTTTAGGATCCATCCATCCTTATAATGATCCAGGTGTATGAACTTATGGTACTAAAAAGGCCTGAATTATTGCAAGATAAAAAGATCTTGAAGTGCTAATAATCATCTCATGTAATTAATTAACAATGTCCGGGAACTTAATTATATCCCATGTTATTGATTTGTCTTGTTGTCCCACACAAATAAAGGGTCGAAGGAGATATTGGTCATTAAAATTTGTATGGAATTGATTTTTACTACATGTTATCCAAATGCGATGGTGTGTTGGGATGAAACACCACGTGCATCGTTAAGAATAATGCTATTTGTCCCTCCAAATTGTACCTCCAAATCGTTATTCCTTACGTGGCAGCTGACGTGACATGTTGATTTGACAGCTAACGTGACAAATTTTAAAATTAAAATTTTAATTAACATTAACATAAAATTAACATTAAAATTAATGTTAACATTAACATTAAAATTAATATTAACGTTAACATTAACAATAATATTAATATTAACATTAAAATCAACATTAATATTAATATTAACATTAATTAATATTAACATTAATTAATATTCATATTAATATTAGATTAACATTAATATTAACATTAAATTAACATGGACAAAATTGGATAATTAACTTTTTGGGTTAAAATTTGCCATGTTATTGGTCATGTCAGATAACACATAATATTATTTAACATGCCACGTTAGCTGTCAGGGATATATTGGAGGAACAATTTTGAGGTACGAATAGTATTACTGTTTAAAAGAACTACCACTAAAAAACTATAGATCGATCATGTACATCGGCAACGGATTCAGTGCGTACGTCGCTGATCAGTTACAAATCCCTGACCGATGAGCAATGTATATCTTACAGGGAGATACGACGAGGTCATTGGTACATTGTCTGCTATTTCGTTGCTATTTTGCATGGATAACTTAGCGACGTACATGTGATGACATGTTTGCCGCTCTCTATAGGATGAGCAAAGGAGCAAAAAGTTGCCAATAAGAACTCAAGTTCATGCCCTAGTCTAATTTTAGGCATTCCCTATTCAAATATAGGTCTGACACGTCCAGTTTATATGAGACTGATTTGGGCATTCCCAATTCCAGTTTGGACCATACCGTATTTTCAACAAGTGGTATCAGAGTCCAAACATATGAGACTGATTTGGACAGGAGACGGATTGTGCTGAACGTTCGTGCGTATAATCATATTGTACGGACTATCTTCTCAATGTAGAGTGAGAAACATCCTCCATAAGGTTGTTTAGGTTATGTGCGTGTCAAACATTCGTAGAAAGATATATCGTACCTAATGTTGGAGGCAACTATATAAATTTGTTTCAAATGTAGGTCTGACACGTGCGTCCAAGGTGGAGTAAGACATTGTGGTTGGCAAATAATGGTGGTGTAGGTGGAACGTGTCGGATTGATTCTGTGGTTGATCCGATCGATATGCCAATATGTTAGATCTCCTGAGTGCTCGGCTGACGGAAACGAACAAAGGTACTCAGGGAACTTGGTTGCTCGGCTAGCAGAAACGAGATAATTAAGTGAAGATTGTTGGGTTTTATCTTGTTTCCACTTGAGCGCTCAAAGGTGGTGACAATGGAGTTAATAATTTAATTTTATATCGAATAGAAAGTGGGGCCGTGAGGTGAAAATAATTAAAATTTGTTCAGACCTTACATGAAAATTCATTTTTACGACATTTGGATCAGTCCAAGTCCAATGTCACACATCATGGACCAATTTTGATTTGGGTTACACTGGATTTCGAACTCTCTCCTTCCTCATCCTCTGCTCCACAAATACGCTCGACCAAGACCGACACCCTCGACCCGAAGCCGGAGACACTAACCGACACCGCGACACGCTCACCACCACCGTGTCCTCGACCCCAACAGACACCCTCTCCACCTCAACGTGCTTTCCCAAGGCAAGTCCGCTTCCGATGGTAACTTTATCCCTAATTTTGACATGGGGCCCAAACGTTGGTTGACAAGGGCACGTACACTGTAATAATAAGATGAAACCCCGTTCAAAATTCCTCGATGGAATTTTTGTTTGATACTAAAATTTGTTGGATATTAAATTTGCTGACACGGGCATGGTTGGTTGGACGGACACGACATGGACATTTGAAATTTGGAGTTTGTTTATGAGAAATCATCATAAATTTTACTTAATTTACAACTTTAGTCAAGATGATTCACAAATATTTGATATTTAACAATTATCGTACTTACACCAAAGTACTAATTGTCATGGTTGGCTTTTGAAGGGGAGAGCCGACAATGAAATTTCTTTTCAGCTTTTTGATAAGCTTAAGCAATACCTCAATATATACTTCTTGCATTATATGCTTCACACTTGGTAGAACAACAATACAACTAGTGGTGTAATCGAAGGTGTTGAGCTCGGCTTTCGCCTGTAATTATCGAGTATAATTTACAATTTAAAAAATTAAAATAAAGTACAATAAAATTTACAATTAAAAAAATGAAAAAAGTAATTTACAATTAAAAAACTAAAATAAACTACAATAAAATTAAAATATAGACAGGCATAAATATAATAATTATATATTTTAGATAGACTATAATTATAAAAGAAATAAAAATGAAACCAAACAATAAGTAGCTACCAATACTTTCACATACACGCGACATATCTATCAAAGTTGTGTCAGACCAGTCTTCATAAAATATAACTCGTCCATTATTCAATCGTAATTAACGTTTTTGTAAATTTTTAATTCGTTCAAAATAAAGAGCCATGCAATCGATTAGAAACTCATCACCAATTTTATTACGCACCACTATTCTTCATAGTTGAAAATGTCTATTATGCGATCGTCCTTACGTATATTTTTTTATAAATCCAAAAAAGAGGCGACTTAGAAATAGTTGTAACTTTTTGTTTTGTTTTTTACTAGATTTTATTCAATTAGTAGACATGGACTTTCCAGATCTATAGTTTGTTTCAATCTAAGTTGTCGTTTAAAAAAGTAAACCAAAAAAAAAAAGGAGGTCTCCTTGGGGAAGGAGGTCCTAGGCGGCTGCCTAGTCCGCTTTCCCCGGAGCCGACTATATCCATCGCGGACTCCTACTACCAAATACCACTAACTTCTTTTATTAACAAATTAATATCCTTAACTTCAAAAAATTTACAACTGGTGTATGTCAAAAAAAAAAAAAAAAAAAAAAATTGACAATCAACTATAAATTCATGACAAGTTTGTCTTTCGTTAACTTATATAGAAAAAAATCCACCGATAGCTATTGGCATGACTTGGGACGCGAAGCATTCCTTCCTAAATGAAAACTCACATCACAAATATTATTACATTATTATGTTAAATAATTTTAGCATACAACTTTTCTTAGAAAAAGAGTTGAAGACTTGCAGACTCATGCTCGCCATTCCCTCCAACTCTAGCCATGTAATCAAGGATATGAGTACGGACAAGCTCGCGGTACACTAAACATATTTTTTTTAATTTGTGATATTATTATTACAATTACATTACAGTGAATCAAATATGATCTAAATTCTTCAAACACCAAATGAAAAATGGTGTACCGCAAGCGACTAATGATTGTATTTCAGCAATTTTTGTATTATGAAAACAATAAAATCTGATAAACATTGTAGGCCTTATTTTCTGTTTTGCATAGAATAACAAATGTTGTATTTCATATAGATCAAAACTTTTGGAATGAAATATTTGTTCCTATTTATAGCAAAAGATTACATAAATAAATAAATTTGTTTATAATAAAATGATCGGTTGCATATTACTTATGTCGACAATTAGGCTGAAATTATTTTTTTCCTTGAAGGCCCATTAAAGAGGTCAAAAGTTATAGCAGTTGAAGAAAAATAAATAAGGCTAATTTAAGAGGGAAGCCCTAATTTCAAATAGAGTTATTTGTATTTACCACCCCCCCCCCCCCCCCCCCCCCCCCAATTGCTAATCCTATTTCTACTTCCCCCCAATTTTATTTTAATTAGTGTTACCCCCCCAATCTTTGGGTAAAGTGCGAATAAACCCTCCTAAAATTTACGTTTTTGCATTTGAAGACCCCTTGTTTAAAAAAATAGATTCCACATTTTAATTTTTGCACAGTTTGCACCCATGCCATTAACAGACGTTAAAATACGTCTAAAAATACGATTTTATCCCTCCCCCCACTCTCCCCCCCTCTCTCTCTGGTGGTGGGAGTTTATCAAGCGGGGCCGACCAGAGGAGAGGAAAGGGTGGCCGGTCAGCGGAGGGAGGAGGGGACGGGTCGAGCTAGGGGTGGTTAATTCGGTTCAAACCGAACCGGAAACCGAATTGAATCGAAAATCGAATAAGCAAAACCGAAACCGAACCGAATTGGCCCATAACCGAATCAAACGGAACCGAATTAAATCGGTTCGATTTACGATTTATTTGCACTTTTTGTTAATATATATAGTACTTAAATATATATATATATATATATTAACTAAATTTTCTTATTCCGTTTTTGGTTTGGACCGAAACCGAAACCTAAGACCGAAACAGAACAAGAAAATTTAGTATTTTCAAAGCTGAAACAGAATAAGAACTTTTTAAAACCGAGCCGAATCTCTTATTCGGTTCGGTTCGATTTTCGGTCCAAACTGAATAATGCTCACCCTTAGGTCGAGCATGGCCGACCAGCGGAGGGGGGTCGGCCAGCGGAGGGAGGAGAGGGTTGGGAGGGCTGGCTAGCGGAGGGAGGTGGGGGACGGGTCGAAGGGGTCGGCTAGCAGAGGGAGGAGGGGCGGTCGAGGGGGGCCGAATAAGAAAAAACCGAACAGAACCGAATAAGAGATTCGGTTCGGTTAAAAAAAGATTCGGTTCGATTTCGGTTTTGAAAATACTAAATTTTCTTATTCGGTTTCAGTTTCGATTTTGGGTTTCGGTTTCGGTCCAAAACCGAATAAGAAAATTTAGTTTATATATATTATACATACATATATATATATATATATATATATATATATATATATATATATATATATATATATATATATATATATATATATATATAAACCGAATAAACAAAAATCGAACCAATTTAATTTGGTTCGGTTTGATTTGGTTATGGGATCGAACCAATTTAATTTGGTTCGGTTTGATTTGGTTATTGGCCAATTCGGATCGGTTTTGATTTTGCTTATTCGATTTTTGGTTCGTTTTGAACCGAATTAACCGAATGCTCAACCCTAGCTCGACATGTCCCCTCCTCCCTCCGCTGGTCGGCCACCCTCCCATCTCCTCTAGTCGGCCCCGCTTGACAAGTCCCCACCATCGGAGAGAGAGGAGGGAGGGGTAAAATCGTATTTTTAGACGTATTTTAATGTCTGTTAATGACATGGGTGCAAACTAAGCAAAAATTAAAATGTTAATTTTTTTTAAACAAGGGATCTTCAAATGCAAAAACACAAATCTAAGGAGGGTTTATTTGCACTTTACCCAAAGATTGGGGGGGGGGTAACGCTAATTAAAATAAAATTGGGAGGAAAGTAGAAATATGATTAGCAATTGGGGGGGGGGGGTAAATACAAATAACTCTTTCAAATATTGACTTTTTAGGGGAATTTTTTATAAATAAAATACTTGCGCAGAGGAGCAAGCTGAGTTGACGGGCTGGGTGCCAGCTGGTTTATGTCCTTCATGCAGACCTTGTCCAATGGATCAAGAGATAGGGGCCAGCTGGCCCATTATATCATAATGGGTTCATTGTAGAATATTGGCAATTATTGGAAAATGCCTAAATTTTCTAGTTCGTGAAAGAAATACATTTAACATTTTTTTACTCGTGACTATAAATATGAATAATTATTTCAGCGATTATATATATATATATATATATATATATATATATATATATATATATATATATATATATATATATATATATATATATAAGATGGCGGCTGCGGAGGTGCCTCCTGATTTAGGGTTTCAAGATATCTCTGCTGAGGGTGCCGGCGGTCTCTTGCCGGGAGATGGAGGGGTGAGGGCTGGTTCTGATGATGAATCTTGGGAGATGAGAGGAGGGTGGACTACGGTGGGGCGGCGAAGAAGGCAACGGCAAACGGTCCTTAGGAACATTGGGAATAAGGAGGAAGGGGCGTATGGAGGAGGTCGGTGGCCTCGCTTTGGCCAAAACTCACCGGCAGGGCGTTCTCATCAAACTGGAGACGTGAGGACGACACAACGGGTAGGACGAGGAGAAGCGTTAGAGAGGAATCTGGATGGGCAGCACGGGCTACAGGTAGGGATACAGCCAGGTCAGACTAGAACGACACAGAGCATTGGCCGAGATCAAAACCAGACAGGGAAGGAGATTAGGGCGGCAGGTCATGGCTCAGGAGTGCAATGGCGACAGCAGAAGAGTATCAATCCCTCTCATAGCCGTCCGGTGTCGTGGGCTGAAATTTGCCGTCCATCGAGTATCCCCGAGGAGATCGATCTCCAGTACGTGGAACCTAGCGTCGTCAACGAAATTAAGATGGTTGACATTACAGAAGATGATATCCAGGAAACTCTGGAATACTGGAAAAACACGTTAGTTCTTTATGTAATGAAAAATTGACCTTTCTATGGTCAGTTGAAGGCCTTCGCTCTGCGCGAATGGAAACCTAAAGGAGAGATGGAGATTTTTTCAAGGGGAATGAATTTTACTTCATTAAACTTGCCCTAGCAGAAGACCTGGAGCGTATACTGGAGGGAGGCCCGTGAACTTTTGATGGTAGATTGGTGGTGTTGAAAAGATGGAGGCCGGAGTCTAATTTCGATAAAGACAGACTAACTAAAGTGCCAGTTTGGATACGGTTGCCTTGGCTTTCCCCCCAGCTTTGGAGTATCCCGTCGATAATGAAGATAGCTAGTATGGTGGGAGTGCCTATTAAAACTGACCTGCCGACTGCTAGAAGACAGCGCCTCTCCTTTGCCCGAGTTTTCGTGGAGATCACTGTTAATGATCAACTACCCAGGAAAATAGATATTCTTTTACCTAACGGTGGCAAATTGGTACAGGATATCCATTATGAATGGGTGCCTCCGTCGTGTGTTGGATGCAAATGCTTTGGTCATACCAAAGTCCAATGCTCCGAGTCTCCGATGACGGACATGGAAGACAACACTCAGAAGGAGGTTAATAAAAGAGGAGAGTCTCAAGAGATGGTAACCTCTACAGAGGAGGAGGTGGCTGATACACAGGTGGATATGGAGATGCTCGATGGTCTTGGGCTGACAAGGAAGGAGTAAACACATCAGTCACTACTCGGGAAGCGGAACGAGCCGGAGACGCGACCGGGTAGGGCACCTTCCTCGATGGCATTGGTGGTGGTAGAGGGGACGAACCGGGTTAGGAGTTATCCTCATTCAGAAGAAGGCTCAAATCAAGCTCTGAATAACAATGTTATGGAGGACTCTTGTGCGGAGGAAGGGGGAGAGGATTTAGAAAGGGCCACAAAGAAAAATTCTAATGCTCATCAAGGAGAAGCGAAGGAAGTGGGGAACGAAGACTCAAGCCAGCAAGATATAGGAAACGATTCCAGAGAATTAATTCTCACCAGGCCTAATCCTCAATGGGCGAATATGGTGGAACACTATGGGGGAGGTTCCAGTATAGATTCGAGCAAAGGATATATGCAGATTGGATGTATGGTTGTTTCCACTTGTCCGGGGGAACGTCATGGTGTTAATCAGGACACCATTAATCGGAATCAATGACTATTCTTACTTGGAACGTCCGGGGGGCGAACTCCATAGGTAGGTGGAAGGAGATTACTAGTTTGATGCATCAAGATAGATGTTCGATTGTTTCAATATTAGAGAGTAAAATTAAGGACGAGAAAAAACTGGAAAGGAGGATCCCTACACATTGGGAGGGGGTTCACAATCTCAAGGAGTGTGGTTTGGCACGTATTTGGATGATGTGGGATGGCCGCGCATGGGCAAGTCAGGTACGATTCTTATCAGAACAAGTGTTTTGAATCTAGCCAACAAAGGAGGGTTCCAATGTGTCATAGGGGTTGTCTATGGCCATAACGACAGACGTAAGAGATTCCAACTCTGGAAGGATATTGTCAAAATATCGACGGAGATCTCTGACTCTATTCCTCTAGTTTTGTGTGGAGATTTTAATGCATTGCTATATACATCTGAAAAACTTGGAGGAAGACAGGTTCCTCACACGATCCTTGAAGATTTTCAGAACTGTCTTCTTAGTTCTGGGCTATCGTGTATGGCTCGTTCGGGATATGTGTGGTTGTGGAGTAACAGCTCCTCTACAAGCAGAGTTGTTTGCCAACTCGATAGGGCTCTCTGTAATAACAAATGGATCGAAGTACTGCCTGACGTTAAAGCTGAGGGTCTCGCGTGTGGTACTAGTGATCATACCCCTATCATTATCAGGGTTTGCTCAGAAGGTCGGAACAGGAGAAAACCATTCCGGTTCAGCAATGAGTGGCCGATGATAGATGGCTATATGGAGGCGGTCACGCCTAGTCTTAATACGATAATTGAAGGACGGGCACAGTATTGTTTAGTTCAACGCTTGAAGAGTGTGAAGAAGGCCATTAGAAATTGGAACTGCTATAGACCTCAACCGAAGCTGTTCATTATTGTCACGCCCCAGAACCAGAACACTAGAGAGCGGGGACAGACATAGCCAGCTACATATAATAAAATGGAATCCACCTCATTATACGGTTACGGCTGTCTAGATATATGAGGGTTTATCTACAAGCCATCAGTCTCTTATGGTCAAGAACAAGCCTAGTGTCTCAATCACAAACAAGCAAATAAATGTTACAAGATATAAGATCACCAAATATACAATAGTAAGGCGTCCCAAACATTATATATTCAGCTGATCATGAAACTAGTCATTATAAAATGTGAGGACTAGCAAGAGTTTCGTTATACATGATCAACCCAAGGATTTGTCAATTATGTTACAGCCCGTAGGCAGACAGTAAGTAAAAAATGTACACGAGCTAACACTTGTTCGTCGGCTAAATGCCTCAAAAGAATAATTTTACAATAGAGTGGGAGAGCCAAAATAAATCCACTCGTTGCCAGGGTTCCGTCTAGTGGTCACCATCTGGTTGAAAAAACCGGTAGATCCTCTGGAGTTGCTCCGGTATCTGGCCATACAAAACCAGCTGGGTCAGACCCCAGAAAAAGCAAGTGCCACAAAGGGGACTTCACTTAAGAACTAAAACTAGCAATTAGCACAAGAATATAATTACATAATAAAAGACAGTAATTAATGAAAAGCATGACAGGTTGATATACGATGAGATAACCATGGGACTATTCAGATAACCAGGTTACAACCCGTAAACCAAACAAGGACCGGGGTTATAACCCTTCGTCTGAACGGAACTTGATTTCTCCCACCATTTATCGACAAGATAAATATAAAAAAATCAGGACATGTAACAATCTTGTACAGGATCAAGACAAGACTAGACTAATTGAACTCCATCCAACAATCACGGCCAAGCAATAAGTACGGCTTGATACTTTAACTAACTAGGGTTATCACAGGCCTAGTTACTAGCAAGATGCAAAGAGATTTCCAAGTCCAGTTATCCGCCTGCTGCTACCTGAGTGACCCCAGCAAAAGAAATAAGTATAGCAGACACACTGCAGTGAGATACATGTGTCCTAAAGAGGTGCCCCACTCGACGGCAGGCTGAAAATGTGCTCATCATGACAGATAGCTCCAAGTCCCATGTGTATATATATATATATATATAAGGTCGGGATCAAAGGGTGTAGCTCCCCTTCCCGGAATTTTTTTAAATATTTTATTATTATTTATTTTATTTAAATGGTGATTTTTAGATTTTATAAATAATTAATTATTGGCTTATTGAATTTTGTTATTATTATTGTTATTATTTTATTGAGATTATATAATATTATTATTGTGGTTATTAAATCTAAATTATATATTATTAATAGTTATCATCACTTTATTCTTTATCAAAAGATATAGGTGTATATGTAAATGTATAATATATATGACTGGATGTATAGATAAATATATGTGAGTGAATATATAAATAAATCTTAAATATGTGTATGTGTATTAATATATAAATATATATTAAATATATGTGTATGACTATGTAAATAGAAATATACATATATAAATGAGTATAAATATAATATATAATTATGTGTGTATGAATATAAGAATATATAATATATATGTGAATATATATAAATAAATATAGGCGTATATGGTATGTATATATAAATATACATATACATAAATGGGTATGGTAGTGTGTATATATATAGGTATAGATATATATGTGTGTAATTGCATGTATATAGATATATTATGCATATATGTATGTTTGTGTGTGTGTGTGTTTTTTTTTTTGTATATATGTGTAAGTGTATACGTGTATGTATATATGTATACGTGTATATATATATATATATATATATATATATATATATATATATATATATATATATATATGTATATATATATATATATATATATATATATATATATATATGATGCTAAAAGGAAATAAGAAGAAAAACCAAAAAAAAAAAAAACAAATACCTACTCCCCAAGCCCCAAGCCCATAAAAGCCCAGCCCAGGCATCCAATACCCGAACACCTCAGCCCAGGCCAAAGCTAGGCTCGGCCAGAACAAACCCCCACCCCGCGCGTTTTCAGTATAACAAAGTTATATATTAACGAGATCGAGAGGATCTCTTATAAATCCTAAAACCCTAATTCTTTGCCCCAAACACGGCGTGCCCCTCCCACACGCGCGCGTGCGCCGCCTGGAGCCACTGCGGGACGGCCGGCCGGCCAGGCGTGGCTGAACAGTGCGCGACGGGATACAGTAACAGCAAGCAGCAGTAGCAGTAGGCCAAAGACCCCACTTCGCAGCGCGATTACACAACGATCGCTTGATCGTTTCGCGATCTTCCTCCTCAGGTACGAAGTCTACATATACGCCTTTAATCCCCTTTAGATAGTTCTTTTTAATTCGCTTTGTACGCGACGAAAAACGAGTCCCAAAACCGAGAAAAATCTCGATTTTCGGAATTTAGAAACTGTCCCGAAATCCAAAGTTGGCGGTCGATTTACGACCAGAACATTGTGAAACTTGGAAAAACCGCTTAAACAGACTTGTAGACAACATAACCGAGATGGAGACCCTATTTTTAGTTTAATTTCTAGTTGGTTATTTTCTATTAAGGGTCAATTTGAAAATTAGGAAAAAAACTGATAAAAACTGTTTTGAAAACTTGAAAAAAAAACCATCCACACGACGTGCGTCCCACCATTCCGGGCGACGTGGTCGCGAACTGAAAGCATCGAAAGGTGCGTAACGGCTTCGTGGTCGTGTGGACTTTGACGAAATTCAAATTGGTCGCGTGTGCGCGACGAATTTGATGCGTATCCGTCAGAATCGCCCCGTATCCGTGTAATACAAATTCAGTCATTACTTTGTGCACGCTCGTCAGATCGAGATGAAACTTACGCCAACAGGACCGTATCATTTTTTTGGTCCTGTATGCCAATTTTGGTCCAATTCTGAGACAGTTGAATCGGACGCCGTTTTGCAGGCCCTACGGTCCGACTCAACGGGCAATTTTGTGCACGGCCTGCCGGAATCCAACTCTGGACATACGGTTGGGTTCGTATCGAAAAATTGGACCTATTGACATATAGTTTGACAACTTTAGAGACCGTTGACTCTGGCACGCTTTTCGGTGCAAAACGGGTCTAACGGCGGACACCGTTTTGACCCGAAATTACCGTTTTGCCCCTGTGTCCAGAATTGGACTTAAGGACAGGAAATCCTAGATAATTTGACTATTATGAGAATGTTGATACTGTTTATTTCAGCATTTGGAGACTTCTGCATGTGTTGACTGATTGTGGCTCATTGAGTGGTATAGTATTATTGGTTTCTCCAGCTAAGGACCTCAGGCAAATGCACTTTCTGATTGCTTTCGATTCATAGTAGTTTTCTCATTTCATGTCTATACATATATCTTGCTGCTTGTTGACACGCTCGTCACACGGAGTAGTCGGGAGGGAAAATATCTTAGTAGACATGTGAACTACCCAGAACTATCCCATGAGTCTATTCTTGAATAATAGCACCTGTACACGAGACGTGCTGGATGCCGAATTTACCCCCTAGCCGTTCACATGTCAAAAATGATATTTTACACCACATAGGTAGATGTCTTTTATTTATTTCTTTCCTTTTTTTTTTCCATCGTGCCATGTCATCAGTACTTTCCAGTTTTCATATCTCATATGTTATTTTCATGTCTTATCAATTCTATTGTGTTTTTGTATTATCATCGGTTTGTGTACTTATTCCATTCCTGACTGAAAACCAACATTTTTCAGGTTTAGCCGCGATCATTCTTAGCACTGGAAAGACATGGGTATGCTGAGGTCAACCTAGAAGTAGATAGACATTGTATTATTTTCATAAATTGTAAAACCTTGTATTTTCTTTAATTATAAATATTGCAAATGTTGTAATAAATTTAGAAATGTGAATGAACAATAAATTTTATTTTTGAGCATTTATTTTCTTGCGGGCTTGACAGCGTTCTACCGTCGACTCTGCGGCGTAGACTGGCTTGGACACGTCTCGTATCCGGAAAAAGCGGGTGCGGATCGTGACAAGTTTTTGTGGTGGCCCATGTAGGTCTGATTTCGCAAATTATTGCGAACTCGTGATGGTACGCTAGTCGTACTATCGCGAGCCTGCGACTAGAAAATGCTCATTCACAACTTAGGTTAAATTGATTTAAGAGAATAACTAGGACTAGGAGTCCCATGTTCAAATTAACCGTGGGGTAGTTAGGGTTATTAGATAGGCCATACAATTTAGATAGCTTGCTAAATCCCTATAGGTACACTATTACTTTTGATATGACAATGTGATTCAATGTGGATATACTATTCGCTTGGTATGCTAGACTTGCCTAGAATTATGGCATTAATTTTGATAAACTGTTTAATTTTATGTTGCTTTATTAGATATAAATCTTATATCATAAGTTAGAATTGCCTGTTTTAAAAATCCTATTTTGCTGTAAAGAATTAGTTTGTAATTTCTGATCCTGTTATTCATATACGAATCTCAAGTCAGATTTGATTCAAAGTTTTTCCCTCAGCCAATTGAAATACTTATGAAATAAATGTTAGGATGTTCTTATTTTCCTTGTCCTTAGTTATTCCCTCCCCGATCAATATATTACTTTAAGGATTGAGACTTGTAGGCAGATTTTTTATACTTTCTATCACAGCCAATTAGTTTGAACCCCTAGCAACTCCTCGAAGTTCTAGGAATATAGTTGGAGTAATTTCAATGACTACGAGGTCCAGCCAGCAGCGCACTGGCGATGCACGACCCATAGAGTTGAAATTGTTTCAAGGAATCATAGGTTATGGAGCATTACTAAAACTACACCTTCGTTGACCTCTTTAGACCATGTGTCAATAGAAGGTAGAGTATCTGATAGCATATCATATCTGAATCACGGAACCATGGATTTACTTAGAATATAGAATTTAGAGTTCCACAACTCATTAGTCGACCAAGGCCTTAGGGATAGGAAGATTGTAGGAAGACTGTATAAGTAAGAACACCAGGTAAGGTTTTGATTCTCTCAAAACTCGAACCAATTGTGCCTCATTTCAAAAATCTTGCATATTTATATTTTGACCCTCTTGACCAATGCTGCTATTACAGCCTAGTTTTTGCAAGCTTACTCTTTTATCGAGCTTGATTCAAGACATATGTTTATTGGGGACGCCCGCTAACATATTGTCTAATCAGAATCATTGTATTACGGTCTGATCAACCATGATGCAATTGGTTCGCTTTTCATCTAATTACCCTACGTGGATTGAGATATAGATGTCTCTAGGATCCCATCCACGACTGCTTTGACAATTACCCTTGAATTATATATTCGCCTTTGAATCACGTAATTGTATTCCGCGACATCTCTCTTGAACTCTTTATTGTTCTGTCTTTCACCGATTAGAAAGAAGAAAGCTCGTAATTGATAGATAGATATAGAGTATTCCCATGGCTATGATAGTTGTATATGCAAGTGTAGCTACCATCGGCCGGCTCTGTGACTGGAACCTTGCCTTGAGATACTCGTCCTCCCTTCGACACTAAACCTACTATCTTGATCTTCTGGTCATTGGAGTCCGAGAATGATTAGGATCTTTCCCCTTGACCAAATGCCAACCTAGGTGACTATCTATTCCCCAGAGACCAAATGTTGTGAGCCTCTAATCATTTGTTTGAAGCTTGCTTCAATTAGAACCCTTGTGACAATAGTCCGGCAGGTTTGAACCCAATAGAAATTTGCGACTCAGTTGTTAGAAATCTTTTCATGTGTTGTGCCTTAGAGTTGGTTATCCCGTCGACAACTCATGTATACTATGGACGAGTAGGTCATTCTATTTTATCGACCATGTGTCATTGCACACGCACTCGTTTTCCATTTATTGAGGAACGACCCTTGACTTGACTTATATCTACCGTATCCCGATACGTCGTACCTTATTCTTTATTGACAAGAGTCGAGGTACAATATCCGGACTTTGGAATTCTTCTGACCTTATTATTCCTAAAACCCTGTCCTAGCTTCTAAGGTGGGTAGACTGTAAGCCTTCTAAAAATTTTAGGATATACCGGAATTACCGAGTGATTAGAATAACTCCCATTAGGATGATAATTAGTGCCCCATGGACTCCCACTTTCCATTTAGATCATTTTGTGTCCCCGACCGTATCATTAATATTCGGAGCACGAGACCAGCGGTTACCTTCCAACAAATTTTATATGTAAGATCTAGACGAGTCCACCTTCATCTAGGTATATCATGTCCCACTCAAACCCGTTCTCTTGTACTCTATTTTTGTGCTACGACTTTCAGGTTAAAAGGACTAGCTATAACCCTTACCATAGTACCAGTATAATTTCCGACTTCCATTAGAGCCTCAGCCTTGACTCAATTCATTCGACCCAATATATGGTTGTGATCTACTCGAAGCCACTACGCACAAGTCACTAGTGTGCCATTCAATGGTGTCTTCTCGTGCTACTTCAACACAAAAGTTACGGAAGGCGCATCTTCAGGGCTTACAGAACCTATTTAACCAATCCGACTACCCAACTAGCTCAACCACTTAGGTGAAAATCTATTCTAGGTTACCCTAACCTAGTAGAAATAGTTTATCATTGAAATCTTGTCCAGTCCATATAGATTGAAACCCAATGTTCATCCAACCAACGACTGATGTCCAAATAGAGAACCCATTAAGACCCAGTAGAACCCACCCATGCATACCACCGTATTAGGACTATAAAACCGAACCCATTGAAATAGGTCCCTATACCTACTATGAAGTCTCCACCCCTTAGAATGTGATGTCCTTCGTAACCATTATTCCATCTACTTGGACGTCGCGAGACGATCTTGCATTGCATTCGTATCCCTTGCTCGTGTGTATAAATAACCACGAAAAAGATCACAATGTTGATTTCTCAAGTTCCGTTCTGTTAGGAAACCCTATTCAGGTAGAATTTCGAGAAAGAAATTTCAGTATTGCATGGATTGCAAGCTCCTCTAAGAAACGAAAGGTTCTTCGAATTGGCGAGTGACTGGACTAGGGTAGCCCAATCTAGCAAATAAGTCAATGGTTCATAAACTCTCTTTCTATCTGTAACATTGGATACTCTCCACTGCTATTAAAACTTCACAGTTGCTCCGGATTATTCTGCCTTATCTTCCTGTCCTCCCTACTTCGGAGCGATGAATTGTCATGCTTACTAGAGTTTATCAATATTCTTAGCCACTTGTATAAATTCGTTGCTTGTTAAATTTTGGGTTGTTTGAAAGATACGAGAGGATTATAGATACCATATGTCCTAGATATTTTTAGAAGAGTTATTAGCCACCAGTTAGAAAATTATAAGATTCTAGTGACCTGTGTTTCAAGGGAGTAGTGTGACTAAAGGTGGGTAGAAGTCCTCAAGATTTCGTAAATACCAAATGACTAGAAAAGGGTATAGACGATGTGTGAGGTTGAGGTTAAGGCAGACTTCTTTTAGAATTTTACGGAATGACTATGAATTAGAATTTCGAGAACGAAATTATTTTTAAGGTGGGTAGATTTGTAGCTCCCCTTCCCGATTTTTTTTAAAATATTTTATTATTATTTATTTTATTTAAATGATGATTTTTAGATTTTATAAATAATTAATTATTGGCTTATTGAATTTTGTTATTATTATTGTTATTATTTTATTGAGGTTATATAATATTATTATTGTGGTTATTAAATCTAAATTATATATTATTAATAGTTATCATCACTTTATTCTTTATCAAAAGATATAGGTGTATATGTAAATGTATAATATATATGGCTGGATGTATAGATAAATATATGTGAGTGAATATATAAATAAATCTTAAATATGTGTATGCATATTAATATATAAATATATATTAATTATATGTGTTTGACTATGTAAATAGAAATATACATATATAAATGAGTATAAATATAATATATAATTATGTGTGTATGAATATAAGAATATATAATATATATGTGAATATATATAAATATATATAGGCGTATATGGTATGTATATATAAATATACATATACATAAATGGGTATGGTAGTGTGTATATATATAGGTATAGATATATATGTGTGTAATTGCATGTATATATAGATATATTATGCATATATGTATGTTTGTGTGTGTGTATATATATATATATATATATATATATATATATATATATATATATATATATATATATATATATATATATATATTATGCATATATGTATGTTTGTGTGTGTGTATATATATATATATATATATATATATATATATATATATATATATATATGTCCGGCGGGCCTAGCTCTTGTGGTTAGGAGGGTTGGCTCCCCTAGCGGTGGGCTAGGTTCGAGCCCTCCCTTGCCCACCCGAGGTGGCTGGGCGGCTTTGGCCGCGGCCTCGGGTTGGCGCCCCTTACCGGACACCCCACCCCCCCTGGCCCCCCCCTCCCCCTCCCCCCGGGTTACCCCCCACCCCCGGACCCCCCCCCCCCCCCCGGCCCCCCCCCAAAAAAAAAAAAAAAAAAAAATATATATATATATATATATATATATATATATATATATATATATATATATATATATATGTGTAAGTGTATACGTGTATGTATACACGTATACACTTACACACACACACATATATATATATATATATATATATATATATATATATATATATATATATATATATATATATATATATATATACACACACACTTACATATATATACACACTTACATATATATATATAAATATATATATATATATATATATATATATATATATATATATATATATATATATATATATATATATATATATATATATATATACACACACACTTACATATATATACACACTTACATATATATATATATATAAATATATATATATATATGTAAGTGTGTATATATATGTAAGTGTGTGTGTATATATATATATATATATATATATATATATATATATATATATATATATATATATATATATATATATATAAGATGCTAAAAGGAAATAAGAAGAAAAACCAAAAAAATAAAAATAAAACAAATACCTACTCCCCAAGCCCCAAGCCCATAAAAGCCCGGTCCAGGCATCCAATACCCGAACACCTCAGCCCAGGCCAAAGCCAGGCTCGGCCAGAACAAACCCCCATCCCGCGCGTTCTCAGTATAACCAAGTTATATATTAACGAGATCGAGAGGATCTCTTATAAATCCTAAAACCCTAATTCTTTGCCCCAACCACGGCGCGCCCCTCCCACACGCGCGCGCGCGCCGCCTGGAGCCACCGCGGGACGGCCGGCCGGCCAGGCGCGGCTGAACAGCGCGCGACGGGACACAGTAACAGTAAGCAGCAGTAGCAGTAGGCCAAAGACCCCACTTCGCAGCACGATTACACAACGATCGCTTGATCGTTTCGCGATCTTCCTCCTCAGGTACGAAGTCTACATATACGCCTTTAATGCCCTTAAGATAGTTCTTTTTAATTCGCTTTGTACGCGACGGAAAACGAGTCCCAAAATCGAGAAAAATCTCGATTTTCGGAATTTAGAAACTGTCCCGAAATCCAAAGTTGGCGGTCGATTTACGACCAGAACATTGTAAAACTTGGAAAACTGCTTGAACAGACTTGTAGACAACATAACCGAGATGGAGACCCTATTTTTAGTTTAATTTTTAGTTGGTTATTTTTTGTTAAGGGCCAATTCGAAAATCAGGAAAAAACTGATAAAAACTGTTTTGAAAACTTGAAAAAAATCATCCACACGACGTGCGTCCCGCCATTTCGGGCGACGTGGTCACGAACCGAAAGCATCAAAAGGTGCGTAACGGCTTCGTGGTCGTGAGGGCATTGACAAAATTCAAATTGGTCGCGTGTGCGCGACGAATTTGATGCATATCCGTCGGAATCGCCCCGTACCGTGCAATGCAAATTCAGTTATTACTTTGTGAACGCTCGTCAGATCAAGACGCAACTTACGCCAACAGGACCGTATCATTTTTCTGGTCCTGTATGCCAAGTTTGGTCCAATTCTGAGACAGTTGAATCGGACGCCATTTTGCGGGCCCCACGATCCGACTCAACGGGCGATTTTGTGCACGGTCTGCCGAAATCCAACTCTGGACATACGGTTGGGTTCGTATCAAAAAACTGGACCAGTTGACATATAATTTGACGACTTTAGAGACCGTTGACTCTGGCACGTTTTTCGGTACAAAGCGGGTCCAACGGCGGATACCGTTTTGACCCGAAATTACCGTTTTGCCCCTGTATCCAGAATTGGACTTAAGGACAGGCAATCCTAGCTAATTTGACTATTCTGAGAACGTTGATACTGTTTATTTTAGCATTTGGAGACTTTTGCATTTGTTGACTGATTGTGGCTCATTGAGTGGTATAGTATTATTGGTTTCTCCAGCTAAGGACCTCAGGCAAGTGCACTTTCTGATTGCTTATGATTCATAGTAGTTTTTTTATTTCATGTCTATACATATATTTTTCTGCTTGTTGACACGCTCGTCACACGGAGTAGTCGGGAGGGAAAATATCTTAGTAGACATGTGAACTACCCAGAACTATCCCATGAGTTTATTCTTGAATAATAGCACCTGTACACGACACGTGCAGGATGCCGAATTTATCCCCTAGCCGTTCACATGTCGAAAATGATATTTTACACCACATAGGTAGATGTCTTTTATTTATTTCTTTTCTTTCCTTTTCCATCGTGCCATGTCATCAGTACTTTCCAGTTTTCATATCTCATATGTTATTTTCATGTCTTGTCAATTCTATTGTATTTTCGTATTGTCGTCGGTTTGTGTACTTATTCCATTCCTGACTGGAAATCAATATTTTTCAGGTTTAGCCGCGATCATTCTTAGCACTGGGAAGACATGGGTATGCTGAGGTCAACCTAGAAGTAGATAGCCATTGTATCATTTTCATAAATTGTAAAACCTTGTATTTTCTTTAATTATAAATATTGCAAATGTTGTAATAAATTTAGAAATGTGAATGAGCAATAAAGTTTATTTTTGAGCATTTATTTTTTTGCGGGCTTGACAGCGTTCTACCACCGACTCTACGGCGTAGGCTGGCTTGGACACGTCTCGTATCCGGAAAAGCGGGTGCGGGTCGTGACAAAGGGGCAACAGGTAACTGGGAAAGTCTCTTCATGAACTACTGTATTATATTAGCCTTAGCCATTTATAGTAGGTACCCTTGACCGTGGTACTCAGGGGTCCCCATCCTAGACATGATGCAAGATAAGACGGGTTTATTTGTACAAGTACAATCGTCCACGGTGTCCAGGTTATTCAATCTTGTCATGTCAGGTTAGCCGTCGCAACAACATTTTGAGAAATATCAAGTCAGGTTTACTTGTCAAGAGTGTGCCACTGCGGGCCACTATCAAGAATTATCATGTCAATTATTATGTCAAATTTATTTGTCAGGAGTGCGCCACGTCGAGCCACTATCAAGTCATGTCAAAAGTGCACCACAACGGGTCACCATCGTGTCAGGAAACACACTTAAATTAATGGCACAAGCATACAAGTGGTAATTAAATATTAGCAGGGGCAAGGACGTAGACTCATGCGGCTCAAAAAATTATTACATGCGGCCAGGAAGTCACTATCAATCATTACACTAACAATTCGTGTTTAGGGAAGCAATTTAGAATTACACATTATTTAATCATAATAATATAATTGTAGAGACAAATAAGACAAAAGATAGTGGGACCCGCAATTAATGCAAGCATGTCATGCGGCTCAAATTAAATATTCACGCAAGCAATCATGCGGCCATAAATTATTATTTAACTGGCCATGCAAGCAGTTGGCCATATGCGGCTCACTTTGTGAGACCCGTCTCACTGTATCGGTATTTTTATACGGATATGTGTTTATTTGAGCCGTATTTCGTATTTCTCGATTTGCGTGATATTCAAAAAAAATTTCCGAAGTGCAGGGTTTTCGTGGCTTGGTTTAACTTGGATTTGGTTTTATTGGGTTTGGTTTAACTTGGCTTGGTATTTAACTTGGTTTAATGGGTTTTGGTTTACCATGGTTTGGTTTAACTTTGACTTGGACTTGGTTGGTTTAGTTTGGTTCCTTATGAGAGAGGTGTATGGTTTAGATTGAGTGGAGAGGAATGAATGGTGGAGATTGCTTGGGCTTGTTATATAAGCCACCTACCACTCTCTCTCCTCCATTATTTTCATTTCCATCTTCATCTTCTTCCTCCAGCCCAAGACAAGTACACCTTGTCGAATGTTAGACGATTTCTATTTTGTTTGTTCCATTCTCCTTATTGTTACATTCTAAGCATCTTTAGAACTTGGAGTTTTCCATTTTGATGGTTCAATTGTTGTAGATCTAGCTTTGAAGAGATTTCAGTTTTCATGGGTTTTGATCTATTTAATCTTGCTATTTCTAAGTTTTGATGGTTCCATGTTGTAGAGCATTTCGTTCTACCCCGTTTGACTTATGAAAGTTCAGATTTGGACTTGGGATGAGGGTTTTATGGAGCTTGGAAGCTTGGCTTCATGGTGTTCTTCTTCTCAAAAATTTGGAGAAGAAGAACAGTGCTGACCGCATGAACCCCTTAGCCGTATGGCAGCACTTGACCGCATGAACCTTCATGCGGCGAGTCTTCCAACCGCATAGGCTTCGGCATAATTCAGCCGCATGGACTCCGTCTACCTGAGCCGCATGCGCGTTCATATTTTTCCCCAGCCGCATATACCCAGTGGCGCAGCCGCATAAGACTTAGGCATGGCGCAGCCGCATATGCTCGTGATTATTCAGCCGCATGTGGACCCGCTTCCTTCCAGTCGCTTAGGCCTTCTTCCCAGCCGCATGAATGCTCTGACTCAGTCGCATGCACCCTCTCTTCCCGCTGGCCGCATGGGGACTGATATCTTTAGCCGCATAGTTCCTGCCCCTGTCTTGAGCCGCATAGGCTTTTCCTTTATGAGCCGCATACGCCTGACCCTATTCAGCCGTATGGGCTGTTCTCCTTCCAGCCGCATGAGATCATTCCTGGCCGCATGGATCCCGCAACCCTGAGCCGCATGGGCTCCTAATTTCCCGACCCGCATAATTTTTTTTCTCCAGCCGCATGAAGCTTACTTCCCTTGGCCGCATGAGCCCTTGAACCCCGAACCGCCCTGAACTGCATTAGCTTGATTTCTGAATCGCATGGGCTTTGGACCCTGAGCCGCATGGCCCCTCCATGTACCTTGCTTTAATGATTAGTTATTATTATTACTTGATTGTTACTGTTAACTCATGCCTTGTAACCCTCAGTATACTTGGATCTCCTGATTGAATGTTTGTACTATGATGCCCTGCACATGTACCTGAATACGATAGTGACCCGTCGTGGTGCACTCCTGACAAGTAAACCTGACATGCTTGATAGTGGTCCGCCGTGGTGCACTCCTGACATGATAACTTGACATAATAACTTGACCTGCTATACATGACACGACAGTGACCCGTAGTGGTGCACTCTTGACAAGTACCCTGATAATGCTTGATAGTGGCCCGTCGTGGCGCACTCTTGATAAGTAATAATGATAATGATAGTGGCCCGTCGTAGCGTACTCTTGACAAATCAATTCATTGGCCTGGACACCGTGGATGATTGTGCTTGTATAAACTACTAGTCCGGTTGTGTCTTGCATCATGTCTAGGGCATGATCCCTGAGTACCACGGTCAGGGATTCATACTAAATCTGGCTAGGTTAATGACTAGATTGATCAAATAGTTCATGGAGAATTTCCCAGTTACTTGTTGCCCCTTTGGTCCCGGCCTTATATATATATACATGGGATTTGTTGCTATCCGTCGATATGAGCGCACTTCCAGCCCGCCGTCGAGTGTGGTACCTTAGGACACATGTATCTTACTACAGTGTGTCTGTTATATCCTGCTATCTTTTCCTTTTCTTGCTGGGATCACTCAGGTAGTAACAAACAGGTAACCGGACTTAGAATTCTCATTGCATCTTGCTAGTAACTAGGCCTGTGATAACCCTAGTTAGTTAAAGTATCAAGCCGTACTTATTGCTTGGCCGTGAAGGTTGGATGGAGTTCAGTCTGTCTAGTCTTGTCTTGATCTTGTACATGATTGTTACATGTCCTGATTTCTTATTTTATCTTGCCGATAAATGGTGGAAGAAACCAAGTTCTGTTCAGACGAAGGGTTACAACCCCGGTCCTTGTTTGGTTTACGGGTTGTAACCTGGTTATCTGAATAGTCACATGGTTATCTCATCGTATATCACCTGTCATGCTTGATACTTTTTACCTTATCAATCGCAATTAAGGCAAAGTTCTGCTCAGGTGAAAGGTTACAATTCCGGTCCTTGTTTGGTTTAAGGGTTGTAATCTGGCTTCCAGAATAGTGCCTTCGTCCTCTCTTCGTATATTGCCTGGCTCTATTTATTTAACATGTTCTCCAGTTTACTTTATGTCAAATGATGATTTACTTACTATCTTTCTATGTTCGGGATAAGTGCATTGGTACTGCACGAATCTCGATCCTTCTTTACTTATTGCTTTCTTTTCCTGTTGATTGCCTAAGATTGCTGGTTTTAAGTTCATAGTTTGGCCTCCTTTGTGGTACTTGCTATTTGGGGTCTGACCCCACTGGTTTTGCATGGCCAGGTTCTAATAGAAGAGCCCGAAGGATCTACCGCACCATCTACTCGACGGTGACCAGCCGGAGCACCAGAGTGCCTCAGTGGATTTCTTTTTTTATCCTCCCACTGATATGTAAATTCTCCTCTTGTAACGTTTAGCCCTGAGCACGTGTTTAGCTCGTGTTTTAGTATTTTCCTTGATATTGTAGCCTACGGGCATAAACATGATATGTGTATTCTAGACTATAGCTAGTCCTTATCATGTACGACTAATACTTTAGCTAGTCATCAGTTCTGTGGTACTGGCTTCTTGATCAGTCATGTATATGGTTCGGGACGCCTTACTATTGTATGTATGATGATCGTACTCTTTGCTCTTGTATAATTGCCTGTGATTGAGATACCTAGGATTGTTAAACCATAGGATCGACTGATGGCTTGTAGAGTAACTCCCGTATCTTGACAGCTTATACGTGATTTCAGAGTATTAACGTACTTTGGGATTGCGTAGCTGGCTATGTCTGCCCCCGCTCTCCGGTATTCTGGTTCTGGGGCGTGACATGATTTTAGTGGTGGCCCATGCAGGTCTCGATTTTCAGATTTATGGGGGTTACCATGTTTAGATATCTCAATCACGATTATCCTTATTGATCTTCTTCGGATTATTCTCTATCTCTGATACTTGACTTGATATCTGTTTTGATCATTGATCATTCCTGTTCCCATGATTTGATCTTGTGTCCTTCAACCTTGAAGGGCACTGTTCTTGATCCTTCAGATTATCTTGTTCGTGTTTTGCCGAGGGTAGCTCAGCATTCTTCAGCCAGGCCAGTTATGGAGGATCAGTCTCAGCATGCAAGCAGAGATGTCAGTCCATCCCGATCATCCAGTCGCTTCTGTCTTCGTATCTTAAGACAGGTGATAAAGTTCATGCATCTGTTTCAACTACGATGATACGTCCTGGGTAGAGTCATGTCTTGAACTAAATCATTGGTACCGACTTACCTTGAGGCTTGACTTTTATCCATTTTTGGGAATCAGCTTAGGCCAGCGAGGACGTTGGTTTCTACACAACTGTCCCAGGAGACATATTGATCCATATGCCTTCAGCCCTTCTTGATCATGATTGTATTTGTTCTTGTGCATTTATTTACCGCTTACGCATTTATTTACATTACTGATTGTTTTACTTTACTTATATGCCGTGCTTGATTTATTGAGATTGTTGAGTTTCCTGGAGCTTTTGTTTTGTTATCTTGCTCGACTAGCCTCAGGAAATTCTGAGGACGGAATTTTTCTAAAGTGTGGAGAGTTGTGAGACCCGTCTCACTGTATCGGTATTTTATACGGATATGTGTTTATTTGAGCCGTATTTCGTATTTCTCGATTTGCGTGATATTTAAAAAAAAATTTCGAAGTGCAGGGTTTTCGTGGCTTGGTTTAACTTGGATTTGGTTTTATTGGGTTTGGTTTAACTTGGCTTGGCATTTAACTTAGTTTAATGGGTTTTGGTTTACCATGGTTTGGTTTAACTTTGACTTGGACTTGGTTGGTTTAGTTTGGTTCCTTATGAGAGAGGTGTTTGGTTTAGATTGAGTGGAGAGGAATGAATGGTGGAGATTGCTTGGGCTTGTTATATAAGCCACCTACCACTCTCTCTCCTCCATTATTTTCATTTCCATCTTCATCTTCTTCCTCCAGCCCAAGGCAAGTACACCTTGCCGAATGTTGGACGATTTCCATTTCGTTTGTTCCATTCTCCTTATTGTTACATTCTAAGCATCTTTCGAACTTGGAGTTTTCTATTTTGATGGTTCAATTGTTGTAGATCTAGCTTTGAAGAGATTTCAGTTTTCATGGGTTTTGATCTATTTAATCTTGCTATTTCTAAGTTTTGATGGTTCCATGTTGTAGAGCATTTCGTTCTACCCCGTTTGACTTATGGAAGTTCAGATTTGGACTTGGGATGAGAGTTTTATGGAGCTTGGAAGCTTGGCTTCATGGTGTTCTTCTTCTCAGAAATTTGGAGAAGAATAACAGTGCTGACCGCATGAACCCCTTAGCAGCATGGCAGCACTTGACCGCATGAACCTTCATGCGGCGAGTCTTCCAACCGCATAGGCTTCGGCATAATTCAGCCGCATGGACTCCGTCTACCTGAGCCGCATGCGCGTTCATATTTTTCTCCAGCCGCATATACCCAGTGGCGCAGCCGCATAAGACTTAGGCATGGCGCAGCCGCATATGCTCGTGATTATTCAGCCGCATGTGGACCCGCTTCCTCCCAGTCGCTTAGGCCTTCTTCCCAGCCGCATGAATGCTCTGACTCAGTCGCATGCACCCTCTCTTCCCGCTGGCCACATGGGGACTGATATCTTTAGCCGCATAGTTCCTGTCCCTGTCCTGAACCGCATAGGCTTTTCCTTTATGAGCCGCATGCGCCTGACCCTATTCAGCCGTATGGGCTGTTCTCCTTCCAGCCGTATGAGATCATTCCTGGCCGTGTGGATCCCGCAACCCTGAGCCACATGGGCTCCTAATTTCCCGACCCGCATAATTTTCTTTCTCCAGCCGCATGAAGCTTACTTCCCTTGGCCGCATGAGCCCTTGAACCCCGAACCGCCCTGAACTGCATTAGCTTGATTTCTGAACCGCATGGGCTTTGGACCCTGAGCCGCATGGCCCCTTCCTGTACCTTGCTTTAATGATTAGTTATTATTATTACTTGATTGTTACTGTTAACTCATGCCTTGTAACCCTCAGTATACTTGGGTCTCCTGATTGAATGTTTGCACTATGATGCCCTGCACATGTACCTGAATACGATAGTGACCCGTCGTGGTGCACTCCTGACAAGTAAACCTGACATGCTTGATAGTGGTCCGCCGTGGTGCACTCCTGACATGATAACTTGACATGATAACTTGACCTGCTATACATGACACGACAGTGACCCGTAGTGGTGCACTCTTGACAAGTACCCTGACAATGCTTGATAGTGGCCCGTCGTGGTGCACTCTTGATAAGTAATAATGATAATGATAGTGGCCCGTCGTGGCCTACTCTTGACAAATCAATTCATTGGCCTGGACACCGTGGATGATTGTGCTTGTATAAACTACTAGTCCGGTTGTGTCTTGCATCATGTCTAGGGCATGATCCCTGAGTACCACGGTCAGGGATTCATACTAAATCTGGCTAGGTTAATGACTAGATTGATCAAATAGTTCATGGAGAATTTCCCAGTTACCTGTTGCCCTTTTGGTCCCGGCCTTATATATATATATATACATGGGATTTGTTGCTATCCGTCGATATGAGCGCACTTCCAGCCCGCCGTCGAGTGCGGTACCTTAGGACACATGTATCTTACTACAGTGTGTCTGCTATATCCTGCTATCTTTTCCTTTTTTTGCTGGGATCACTCAGGTAGTAACAAACAGGTAACCGGACTTGGAATTCTCATTGCATCTTGCTAGTAACTAGGCCTGTGATAACCCTAGTTAGTTAAAGTATCAAGCCGTACTTATTGCTTGGCCGTGAAGGTTGGATGGAGTTCAGTCTGTCTAGTCTTGTCTTGATCTTGTACATGATTGTTACATGTCCTGATTTCTTATTTTATCTTGCCGATAAATGGTGGGAGAAACCAAGTTCTGTTCAGACGAAGGGTTACAACCCCGGTCCTTGTTTGGTTTATGGGTTGTAACCTGGTTATCTGAATAGTCTCATGGTTATCTCATCGTATATCACCTTTCATGCTTGATACTTTTTACCTTATCAATCGCAATTGAGGCGAAGTTCTGCTCAGGTGAAAGGTTACAATCCCGGTCCTTGTTTGGTTTAAGGGTTGTAATCTGGCTTCCGGAACAGTGCCTTCGTCCTCTCTTCGTATATTGCCTGGCTCTATTTATTTAACATGTTCTCCAGTTTACTTTATGTCAAATGATGATTTACTTACTGTCTTCCTATATTCGGGATAAGTGCATTGGTACTGCACGAATCTCGATCCTTCTTTACTTATTGCTTTCTTTTCCTGTTGATTGCCTAAGATTGTTGGTTTTAAGTTCATAGTTTGGCCTCCTTTGTGGTACTTGCTATTTGGGGTCTGACCCCACTGGTTTTGCATGGCCAGGTTCTAATAGAAGAGCCCGAAGGATCTACCGCACCATCTACTCGACGGTGACCAGCCGGAGCACCAGAGTGCCTCAGTGGATTTCTTTTTTATCCTCCCACTGATATGTAAATTCTCCTCTTGTAACGTTTAGCCCTGAGCACGTGTTTAGCTCGTGTTTTGGTATTTTCCTTGATATTGTAGCCTACGGGCATAAACATGATATGTGTATTCTAGACTATAGCTAGTCCTTATCATGTACGACTAATCCTTTAGCTAGTCATCAGTTCTGTGGTACTGGCTTCTTGATCAGTCATGTATATGGTTCGGGACGCCTTACTATTGTATGTATGATGATCGTACTCTTTGCTCTTGTATAATTGCCTGTGATTGAGATACCTAGGATTGTTAAACCTTAGGATCGACTGATGGCTTGTAGAGTAACCCCCGTGTCTTGACAGCTTATACGTGATTTCAGAGTATTAACGTACTTTGGGATTGCGTAGCTGGCTATGTCTGCCCCCGCTCTCCGGTATTCTGGTTCTGGGGCGTGACACACTTAAATAGAATACAAGCAAAGCAACGTGGGTTACAATGCAAGCATGCATTAAAATGCAAGCAAAGGCTTGCATTTGCATGCGACCAATGGATTTCTTAAGCCATATGCGGCTAAGAAACTTTTAGTATGCGGCCAATGGACTGGTACATGCTAACACAGGCATTAATGCTTTTAACAAATGCATTATACAAATGCATTAAACAATTTCATTAATTATGCATGCATGGAATATGCATGCAAACTTGCTAACTATGCATTAAACCTCTACACATAAATGCAAGAATGCATCTAGCAAATGCATTAAACAATTGTATTAAATTGCATGCATGAAATATGTATGCAAGCAAGCTTGCCCGGCCATGCGGCTCAATTAAGGAATTGGCCAAAAGCAAATGCTAAAAAGGCATGCTTGCTTTGAAATATACTTGGTATTAAATATACTTGGTAGCCTATGCGGCTCAATACTGAATCCCATGCGGCCAATAGATTCCATACATTATTTAATGCATGCCAATGCATGCAGAAAGAGCTAAAGCTAAAAGCATAAAAGCATGCAACTAAAGCTAAATATGCAAGCTAAGGTAAGGCTAAAGCTAAATATGCCATTGCATGCAAATGATAAAGGGAACATACGTGCAAGCATGCAAGCATACGCATACCTATGCGGCTCCAGCAAGTAGTTTACTGCCTATGCGGCCAACTTGGTATGCAAATTAATTAATGCATTAAATATAGCTTATGCGGCCAGGTAAGTATCCATGCGGCTACAATAACTTACAAGCATGCAAAGCTAATGCAAATGCAAGCACAATGCTAAGCTAATGCAAAGACCTTGCAATGCAAGCACGTGCAAGGCAAATGCAAAGTTGATGGTCCATGCGGCCATAACTCAAAATGGTCAGCAAACAAAATGGCCAAGCAATTATTAATAGCTTATGCGGCCGAAAATAATTGTTAAGGCCATGCGGCTCAGGCAATTAACTAGTGGCCCAAGCAAATAAACACTTACACGTGGCCAGCTAATGCATGTAATTAAATATTCAATTAAATGGCCATGCGACTGAAAAAAATACTTGTCGCATGAAATAGTCATGCGGTCAAGTACTGTTCTTCTCTTCCAATTTCCGAGGAGAAGAGCACCATGAAGCCATGCTTCCAAGCTCCATAATTCCATCATCCAGAGTCCAAATTCGAACTTCCATAGGTCAAAATGGGGCAGAATAAAATTTTCTACAACATGGAACCATCAACTAGCAAAAATATGCAAGTTTGACAGATCAAAATTCATGAAAACCGAAAATATTACAAAGCTAGATCTATAAGAAATTAACCATAGAAATAAAAAATGCTAAGTACTAAAGTGGGTTAGAAACACATGAGGAAGACAGTGGAACAATAAAAATGGGGTTCCTCTATGAAGCAAGATGCACTTGCCTAAGCTCTCCACTCTCTCAGGTTGGTGGAGAAGTAATGGTGGGGAAGAAGAAGAGTTAATGAGGAGAGAGAAGTGGAGTGGGATATTTAATGAAGAGGATGGTGGTAGGTGGGAGTGGTTCTCCAACAAAACCGAACCAAGCCAACAAGCCGAACCGAACCAAGATAAACCCATCAATGAAATGCCAAAATAAATCAAGCAGGGAGACATGCAATACGGGTCAAAATACGTACACGTATTCCAAATACGTAATACGAGATATGGGCTTTACAACTCTACCCACCTTAAAAGAATTTCGTCCTCGAAATTTAATCAAGAGGCTAGAGATGCAAGGACAAGCTATACTAAGCAATCAATCAATCAAACAAGTAATCATGCAAGCAAAGAATTTGAAGGCATGGGGAAGAGGGAAGACATCCTGCTAGGAACCTCTCTGCCGGTTCTGAATCTGAGCTTGGACCTGGGCATACTGTTGGGGTCTCTGCTGGAATCCCCTTCGCCTATACTGAACTTGTGCCTGGGCATACTGCTGAGGCCTTTGCTGCTGAAAAGCTTGGGTCTGCGTCGGCAATGGCCTCGGGGATGGAAACTGCTGCTGGACTGGTACTGGGGCTGGTCCCCTAACTGATGAACTGGTCATGGATGGTGATGAGTCAGTCCTGAACAGGCAGGACCCTACCTTGTGGTCCGGCGCTCCACAAAGCAAACACAATCCTCGAGCCTTACGACACTCTGAAACAACATTTTCAGGCTTCCCACAATAAGAGCAGTCCATGGGGGACGACTGCTTCTGCTTCTGCTGCTGAGGATACGTCGGGGTTGAATGTTGAACCGACGTAACCGAAGCCGTCCTTCTCGGAGCTCCAATGGTCAAAGCCCTAGCTGCCGGGGCTGGGGCTGACGACTGGTTCATCTGGCCGCAAGATCGCTTTCGACCTCCGGTCCTGTCACTGTTTGCTGTACTGCTCCCATGATGTCCACCTCTGCCCAGAGCATCTGCCACTGCCTGACGCAAGGCGTCTCCTCGACGATCCTGCGATGCAAGCAACTCTATGATAAGTCCCACCAAGGCTCCATCATCCTGTCATGCGGGTTGGGCTGACTGTATCGGGGGTTCTGGATCTTCGTGAGGCATGACCCGGGAGGCTGCTCCTGAGTGCTGGGCCTGATCTTCTTGTTGCTGCTGGTCCACGGGAGGTGCTCCGCCTTGCTGATCGGCAGGGCTAGGAACAATGCCGCTGAAGAAGACGACATAGGGAACAATAAGGAAGGACCAGGACAGATCAACGATTACAAGCATGTGATCAGATCAAGATTTTCAGGGATCAAGAGGATACGAGCAGAGATCAAGGAAGAGTACTGATTGAGACATCTATCCGGTAAACCCTCACATATCTTGATTTATAAGACCTGCATGGGCCACTACTTTAACCATGTCACTCCCTAGAACCAGAACACTGGAGAGCGAGGGCAGACATAGCCAGCTACGTATAATGAAATAGAATCTACCTCATTATACGATCACGGCTGTCTAGATATATGAGGGTTTATCTACAAGCCATTAGTCTCTTATGGTCAAGAACAAGCCTAGCGTCTCAATCACAAGCAAGCAAATAAATGTTACAAGATGTAAGATCACCAAATATACAATAGTAAGGCATCCCAAACATTACATATTCAGCTCATCATGAAGCTAGTCGTTACAAAATGTGAGGACTAGCAAGAGTTTCATCATACATGATCAACCCTAGGATTTGTCAATCATGTTACAGCCCGTAGGCAGACAGTAAGTAAAAAATGTACACGAGCTAACACTTGCTCGTCGGCTAAACGCCTCAAAAGAATAATTTTACAATAGAGTGGGAGACCCAAAGTAAACCCACTCGTTGCCAGGGTTCCGTCTAGTGGTCACCATCTGGCTGGAAAAACCGATAGATCCTCTGGGGTTGCTCCGGTATCTGGCCATACAAAACCAGCTGGGTCAGAACCCAGAAAGAGCAAGTGCCACAAAGGGGGCTTCACTTAAGAACTAAAACCAGCAATTAGCACAAGAATATAAATACATAATAAAAGACAGTAATTAATGAAAAGCATGACAGGTTGATATACGATGAGATAACCATGGGACTATTCAGATAACCAGGTTACAACCCGTAAACCAAACAAGGACCGGGGTTGTAACCCTTCGTCTGAACGGAACTTGGTTTCTCCCACCATTTATCGACAAGATAAATATAAAAAAAATCAGGACATGTAACAATCTTGTACAGGATCAAGACAAGACTAGACTGATTGAACTCCATCCAACAATCACGGCCAAGCAATAAGTACGGCTTGATACTTTAACTAACTAGAATTATCACAGGCCTAGTTACTAGCAAGATGCAAAGAGATTTCCAAGTCCAGTTACCCGTCTGCTGCTACCTGAGTGACCCCAGCAAAAGAAAATAAGTATAGCAGACACACTGCAGTGAGATACATGTGTCCTAAAGAGGTGCCCCACTCGACGGCAGGCTGGAAATGTACTCATCATGACAGATAGCTCCAAGTCCCATGTATATATATATATATATATATATATATATATATATATAAGGCCGGGATCAAAGGGGCAACAGGTAACTGGGAAAGTCTCTACATGAACTACTGTATTATTCTAGTTATTAGCCTTAGCCATTTACAGTAGGTACCCCTGACCGTGGTACTCAGGGGTCCCCATCCTAGACATGATGCAAGAGAAGACGGGTTCATTTGTACAAGCACAATCATCCACGGTGTCCAGGTTATTCAATCTTGTCATGTCAGGTTAGCCGTCGCAACAGCATTTCGAGAAATATCAAGTCAGGTTTACTTGTCAAGAGTGCGCCACTGCGGGCCACTATCAAGAATTATCATGTCAATTATCATGTCAAATTATCATGTCAAATTTATTTATCAGGAGTGCGCCACGTCGGGCCATTATCAAGTCATGTCAAAAGTGCACCACAACGGGTCACCATCGTGTCAGGGAACACACTTAAATTAATGGCACAAGCATACAAGTGGTAATTAAATATTAGCAGGGGCAAGGACGTGGACTCATGCGGCTCAGAAAATTATTACATGCGGCCAGGAAGTCACTTTCAATTATTACACTAACAATTCGTGTTTAGGGAAGCAATTTAGAATTACACATTATTTAATCATAATAATATAATTGTAGAGACAAATAAGACAAAAGATAGTGGGACCCGCAATTAATGCAAGCATGCCATGCGGCTCAAATTAAATATTCATGCAAGCAATCATGCGGCCATAAATTATTATTTAACTGGCCATGCAAGCAGTTGGCCATATGCGGCTCACTTAAATAGCATGCAAGCAAAGCCACGTGGGTTACAATGCAAGCATGTATTAAAATGCAAGCAAAGGCTTGCATTTGCATGCGGCCAATGGATTTCTTAAGCCATATGCGGCTAAGAAACTTTCAGTATGCGGCCAATGGACTGGTACATGCTAACACAGGCATTAATGCTTTTAACAAATGCATTATACAAATACATTAAACAATTTCATTAATTATGCATGCATGGAATATGCATGCAAACTTGCTAACCATGCATTAAACCTCTACACGTAAATGCAAGAATGCATCTAACAAATGCATTAAACAATTGCATTAAATTGTATGCATGAAATATGTATGCAAGCAAGCTTGCCCGGCCACGCGGCTCAATTAAGGAATTGGCCAAAAGCAAATGCTAAAAAGGCATGCTTGCTTTAAAATATACTTGGTATTAAATATACTTGGTAGCCTATGCGGCTCAATACTGAATCCATGCGGCCAATGGATTCCATGCATTATTTAATGCATGCCAATGCATGCAGAAAGAGCTAAAGCTAAAAGCATAAAAGCATGCAACTAAAGCTAAATATGTAAGCTAAGCTAAGGCAAAAGCTAAATATGCCATTGCATGCAAATGATAAAGGGAACATACGTGCAAGCATGCAAGCATACGCATACCTATGCGGCTCCAGGAAGTAGTTTATTGCCTATGCGGCCAACTTGGTATGCAAATTAATTAACGCATTAAATATAGCTTATGCGGCCAGGTAAGTATCCATGCGGCTACAATAACTTACAAGCATGCAAAGCTAATGCAAATGCAAGCACAATGCTAAGCTAATGCAAAGACCATGCAATGCAAGCACGTGCAAGGCAAATGCAAAGTTGATGGTCCATGCGGCCATAACTCAAAATGGTCAGCAAACAAAATGGCCAAGCAATTATTAATAGCTTATGCGGCCGAAAATAATTGTTAAGGCCATGCGGCTCAGGCAATTAACTAGTGGCCCATGCAAATAAACACTTACACGTGGCCAGCTAATGTATGCAATTAAATATTCAATTAAATGGCCATACGGCTGAAAAAACACTTGCCGTATGAAATAGTCATGCGGTCAAGTACTGTTCTTCTCTTCCAATTTTCGAGGAGAAGAGCACCATGAAGCCATGCTTCCGAGCTCCATAATTCTATCATCCAGAGTCCAAATCCGAACTTCCATAGGTCAAAATGGGGCAGAATAAAATTCTCTACAACATGGAACCATTAATTAGCAGAAATATGCAAGTTTGACAGATCAAAATTCATGAAAACCAAAAATACCACAAAGCTAGATCTACAAGAAATTAACCACAGAAATGAAAAGTGCTAAGTACTAAAGTAGGTTAGAAACACATGAGGAAGACAGTGGAACAATAAAAATGGGGTTCCTCCATGAAGCAAGATGCACTTGCCTAAGCTCTCCACTCTCTCAGGTTGGTAGAGAAGTAATGGTGGGGAAGAAGAAGAGTTAATGAGGAGAGAGAAGTGGAGTAGGATATTTAATGAAGAGGATGGTGGTAGGTGGGAGTGGTTCTCCAACAAAACCGAACCAAGCCAACAAGTCGAACCGAACCAAGATAAACCCATCAATGAAATGCCAAAATAAATCAAGCAGGGAGACATACAATACGGGTCAAAATACGTACATGTATTCCAAATACGTAATACGAGATATGGGCATTACAATTATGGAGGCAGAGTTAAAAGAGATACAAGCTCACGTTCAAGCTAATCCTATGTCAAGTGAGTTGGCTTCTAAGGAGACTCGGCTTCAGGAGGAAGTCTGTATTCTCCGCTTCCAAGAGGAGGTTAAATTGCAACAACAGGCCAAGTGTACGTGGCTAAAGGAGGGCGACAGATGTACTAAATTTTTCCATGCTAGCGTTCGCGCCCGGAATAATAAAAACTCGATGGCTTGCTTAATAGGCGCGGATGGGAAGATAACTAATAAAGATCAGGAAATAGCCGCAGAAGCTATCTCGTTCTATATGTCTCTGTATAATCAAATCGATTATAGAGATACCTTCTCGAGTACAATATGCAAGCGTATTGTAACTATAGAGGGGAACAACACTCTTCGCAAAGTAGTTGACATATCGGAAATTGAGTTAATCATAAGAGAAGCAGACCCTGTCATGACCCGCACCCACTATAAGGGTACATGCATGTGACAACGCCCAGCCCTCACCGTAAAAACGGTGTGGAACGCTGTAGGTTTTCTACTCTAACAACAGTTTATATATATATCAAAAACCTGTCGAGAATATGGTCAACTCCGAACGGAGGACAAGCAATGAATATATATGAGTGCTCAATCACAATTCTAAGATGATAAAGTAAAGACTGAAAGATAAAGACAACAAGACGATAAAATATAACCTGTCAAGTCCAACACAAAGAATATACAAGTCCAAGTCCAAGTCTCTAATACAATCCATAATAATAACAGTCTCAAAAGTAGCTGGAGACAAGGTCCATTACAAAAGACCTACTCTAACTAAACAATAGGTAAAGTCTCGTCAGGCGGAGCTAAGCCCTGCTGGACCAAGATCTCCAAGTCTAAGCCCACTACGTCATCCGGACCGTAGTAGGTACTGTAATCCCCCTCATCAGCATCTGTAATATTTTGTCAGCATATCCAGTCAGGATAGAACGAGTACAATCAACTAACAACAGTTCACAAGATATGACAAAAGCTATAAGACTGTAAATAAAGAGTATATACAAGAAAATCAGGGAATGTACATGTGAGTATCATGGCAAGGTAAGCTATAAATCTATAGCTAGAACAAGGCAAGTAAACTGATCATGGCATGTACAAGAATCAAGAATCATATATCTAGGTGTGTGAGTACTAGCTACAACATGTGGCCGGCTTGGGTCTGCACAAGGTCTACTGATCAGCCAATCCTACGTGGAGTGTAGGATTGGTAGCATTCAAGGTCTACAAGAATAAACAAGGCGGATAATGACCACACTTCTATACTAGTACTCTCCGTCCCCGACTGGTAGAGTGGATCCAAGCAAGACACGTTATGACACAGGATTCTACGAGAAGGGAGCAAGTCTCCTCGAGAATCGGTGTCCATATACTGCACAAGAACTACAAGGGGCTTGCACAAGATATACCAAGATAACGAGGAATAACATCTCATGTCGGGATCCATGAATACCAATCCGTGTGACCAATGTGTCGAGAACAAGCATATCTATACTAATTACATGAATTATAACAATCATCATAAATTAGAAAAGTGTCAGAAAATGTACTCGCCTGTAATATGATATAATATGTCAACGGGATCCAAAGCAGCGTCTCGAGGACCTATAGAGAACAAGACGTATCAATACTATGTTTAGGAAGTAAAGTCAAATCAAATTAAACCTTATTTAAGTCATTCTAGGTCAAGATAAGTCAAACTAAGTCAATCTAGGTCGAACAAGGTCAAACTAAATTGTACATGGTCGATCTAAGTCATTTTAGGTCTAGCTAGGTCAAACTGGGTCAGTGCAAGTCAAACGGAATTAATCTAGGTCGATTTAAGTCAACGGTTGACTTACAGTTGACTTTTGGTCAACTGGTCAACTCTGGTCAACTCTAGGTCAACCCTAGGTCAACCCTAGGTCAATGGTGACTAATAGTTGACTTTTGGTCAACTGCCCAAGTTTAGAGGAATTTGGAACTAAATTGGGTAAAGTGTTGATCTATAGTTGACTTTTGGTCTAAAAAGTCAATCGTGGTCAACCGAGGTCAAGACTAGGTCTAGGCGACTTTCTAATCATTACCAACCTCTACAACCCATATCCAAGTCCATCTTGGACTTCGAAACTCAAATCTTGGCCGTAGGCCAATATTCTAATTTACCCTTTTCTAAGGTAAATTTCTAGCCTAGGTGAAAACCAAGTTAGCCTACCTACGCTTGGTATTTCGACCCGTGCTCCCTAGGGTAGTTGGATACTAGCCTATACATACGTTACCTACCAAGATACCTAGGTAAAGTGGACGTCTAGTCCATCTTACGGCCCATTGCCGATATCTTGAATATCTCAAGATACGCAATGGTACGGCGCGATACCGGCGCCCTACAACCCCGATTTCAACTCGGAAGCCTACCCGCAAAATCTAATTTACGTATTCTAGGTCTCCCCCAAGTTTCATCTCATTCCGACACTCGGAGCTCTGTTTCGCCCTCTAACTCGATCTCCCCTACATTTCTCTTCTCATTCTTCTTCTAATTCCTATTCTAATTTCTTCTTCTAACTTCTCCTTCTAACTTCTTCCTCCTATTCTTCTTCTAACTTCTTCTTCTAATCCTTCTCCTCTACTTCTTATAATCCTTCTCCTCTCCTTCTTCTTATTATCCTTCTTCCTATTTCTTCTAACTCTTCTAATCCTTTTTCTAACTTCTAACTTTTTCTAATCCTCTAACTTCTTCTAATCTTTCTCTCTAATTCTCTACCTCTAACTATCTACTCATCTATATATATATATATATATATATATATATATATATATATATATATATATATATAGGGGGTTAAGTAGGGGGGTTTAAGGGGCTAAATAGGGGGGGACTGCTACTGCAGCTGCTGCCATTGCTGGTGCTGCTGCTGTGGCCCTTGCTGCCACTGCTACTGCTGCGCATGCTGCTGCAGCTACTGCCAATGCTGCTGCTGCAGTTGCCCTTCTTCTTCTTCTATTTCTCCTTCTACCTTTCCTTCCTCTCTCTCTCTATATATATATATCGATATATATATCTATCTATATATATATATATATATATATATATATATATATATATATATATATACCTATACACATATATATATACTCTTATATCCCTCTATCTATCTCACTATATATGTATAAACACACACACAATCTATATGTAAATATACCTACACATACACATTTATCTATATATATATATATATATATATATATATATATATATATATATATATATATATATATATATATATATATATAAATGTATATATATATATATATATATATATATATATATATATATATATATATATATATATATATATATATATATATATATATATATATAAATGTATATATATATATATATATAAATGTATATATATATATATATATATATATATATATATATATATATATATATATATATATATATATATATATATATATATAGATACACACACACAACCACACTCTCTCAAACACACCCTCACTATCTCATGAAACCAATACCCCCACTCTCTACATACACACAAATACATATAATTATATATACACATATATACATACACACACACACATATATATATATATATATATATATATATATATATATATATATATATATATATATATATATATATATACCACTCTAATTAGAAAACCCCCAATTAATCCCTAACCTAGATTTCTAGGAAAGCCTACAAATTCTAGGGGGAAAGTGTGGAGAATCATCTCGTCTACTATTATTGTGAAAGCCATAAATGAAATAGAGGAATTAAATAGGAATTAAATGCATACCTAAATTTGGTTGCTTGGAGGAAGAAGGAAAGCTTTGAAAGAAATTGAATTTGAGAGAGAGAGAGAGAGAGAGAGAGAGAGAGAGAGTGTTTACTTTGTGGAG
Source organism: Iris pallida (assembly GCA_029216955.1). Classification (NCBI taxonomy): domain Eukaryota; kingdom Viridiplantae; phylum Streptophyta; class Magnoliopsida; order Asparagales; family Iridaceae; genus Iris; species Iris pallida. The sequence goes on along the minus strand of JANAVB010031417.1, from coordinate 14,570,979 downwards.
AAGCAAAGGGGGGTTGCTCACCTTGTGGCCGGCCATGGTGGGGGCTTAGTGGGTTTGGGTGTGGATCCACTAAGCCTCCAACCCATTAGACTTAGGTTGGGTTCGGGTTTGGTTCGGTTCGGTTCGATTTAATTCTAATTAACCAATTAAGCCTCTAAAATGACTAACTAAGCCATGGAAGTTGGGTTTATAGTTTCTAGCCTAGTTAGGATGGTATGTGGGCCAAGTCCCGCTAGTATGTGGGTTCCACTAGTGTCCAGGCTACCCGGGTCTCCAACTTAAGTCCGAATTGGGTAAAATTCAAACCAAATCAAATAAATCCCTAAAAATTATATAAAATCAAATAAAATTCCTAAAAATTATAAAACTTGAAAAATGACGAAAATACTCCTAATTCGAAAACTGGGGGTAAAAAATCTACCCTTCTTAAAAAATTTCGTCCTCGAAATTGAATGAGAACTAACACAGCAATCATGAATTGAACAAGGAAAGAAAAAAAAGATAGAATTTTACCTCAAGGCTCGAAGAGATATGGGAATCGCTCCCGCATGTCATCCTCCCTCTTCCAGGTAGACTAACCTGGAGAGTGGTGTCTCCATGCAATGCGAACCAAGGGAATGACCTAGTTTCGGAGCACCTTCTCTCTTCGGTCCAAGATCTCAACCGGCTTCTCTGGATAGCTGAGTGTCGGTCCTACTTCGATCTCTGAGTGGTCTAAGACGTGACTGGGATCTGCCACGTACCGTCTCAGCTGCGACACGTGGAACATGCAGTGCACTCCCTCTAGTGCGGGCGGTAACTCCAGTCGGTAAGCCACTGTACCGACCCTGCCCAAGATACGGAATGGTCCGATGTATCGTGGACTAAGCTTTCCGCTGCCACCAAAACGAATCGTGCCACACGTCGGAGAAATCCACAGAAACACAAGATCATCAACCTAGAACAAAAACACAAGACTTAGAGCTTGATCTAAAACAATCACAATCAGACTCAAATACTAGAAAAATCTAAACTATACCTCAAACTCCAACGGCCTCCGGTGGCTATCGGCCCAATACCGCTGCCTATCCTGTGCCACCCGAAGTCGATCTCTGATAACCCTGACCTTCTCCGCAGCATCTACTACCATCTCAGGGCCAAGCAAAACCCTCTCGCCGACATCATCCCAAGACAAGGAAGTACGGCACCTCCGTCCGTATAGAGCCTCGAATGGTGACATCTCTATACTGGCTTGGTAGCTGTTGTTGTAAGCAAACTCTACCAAGTGAATGTGGTCCTCCCAAGATCCCCCGAAGTTCAAGACACAGGTACGCAGTATATCCTCGAGGGTCTGAATCGTCCTCTCCGACTGCCCGTCTGTCTGGGGGTGGTATGCGGTACTGAACTTGAGCGATGTGCCCAAGCTAAGCTGCAAACTCCTCCAGAAGTGGAAAGTAAATTGGCTGTCCCGATTCGAGACTATACTCACTGGAACCCCGTGCAATCGGACTATCTGCCGCACGTACATCTCGGCCAACCACTCCGTAGACAAACCCACCTTGAAAGGCAAAAAGTGGGCCGATTTGGTCAATCGATCAACAATGACCCAAATCGCATCCTTCCCTCCTGGAGGGCACGGAAGCCTAGACACAAAGTCCATAGTGATATGCTCCCACTTCCACTCAGGAATGGGTAGTGGTTGGAGCAATCCACCGGGTCTCAGCCTCCCGGCCTTCACCCGCTGGCACACCAAGCATCTCAAAACGAACTGAGCCACCTCGCGTTTCATGCCATACCACCAAACATGCTGTCTCAAGTCTCTATACATCTTGTTGGCAAATGGATGCATAGAGTACTGAGAATGGTGCACCTCCTGAAGAACCTCCTCCCGAAGTCCTCCGCTCGACACGTACAATCTGGTACCATGCCTCAACGACCCATCCCCCGCTATAGAGAACTCATCCAACAGTCCTGCCCTGACCTGCTCCCTGATGACCCTCAGAGCCTCATCCTCAAACTGAGCTGCCCTGACTCTGTCCATCAGCTCTGATTGTACCTGGAGACCCCACATCTGCGCCTCGAACCCAGGAACTATCACCTTTATGTCCAAAATCTCCAGATCTGCCAGAAGGTGACGATCCATCGTCAAACACATGGCCACGGGATACTTGCTCAAAGCATCCGCGACCACGTTGGCCTTCCCCGGATGGTACTGTAAGGATATATCAAAATCCTTCATCAGCTCTAACCATCGCCTCTGCCTCATATTCATCTCCTTCTGGGTAAACACGTACTTCAAGCTCTTGTGATCAGTATAGATCTCAACTCGCTCTCCGTACAGATAGTGTTTCCACAGCTTCAAAGCAAAGATGATCGCTGCTAGCTCCAGATCATGGGTAGGGTAGTTTCTCTCATGAGGACGTAACTGCCTAGATGCATAGGCAATCACCTTCCCGTGCTGCTGAAGAACGCAACCCAAACCCCATCCTGAAGCATCACTGTAGATCGTATAACCACCAGATCCAGATGGCAGCGTCAAGATAGGAGTTGTAGTCAACCTCACCTTCAGCTCCTCGAAGGTGGCCTGGCACTCCTCGGACCAAACAAACTCCTCGTCCTTCCTGGTAAGGCGGGTTATCGGCTGGGCAATCCTAGAAAAGTCCTGTACGAACCTTCGGTAATAACCTGCCAGACCCAAAAAACTCCGAACCTCTGCTACTGAGCTCGGCGTAGACCAGGACTCCACTGCAGAAATCTTCTTCGGATCCACTGAAATCCCCTCGTCGGAGACAACATGGCCTAGGAACTCCACGCGATCCAAGAAGAACTCGTACTTGGACAGCTTTCCATACAGCTGTTCCCTCCTGAGAGTGTCCAACACAATCCTCAGGTGCTCCTCGTGCTCCTCTGGTGTCTTCGAATAGATGAGAATGTCATCAATGAAGACCACCACGAACTTGTCAAGGTACTGATGAAATACCTTGTTCATCAAGTTCATGAATACCGTCGGGACGTTGGTCTACCCAAACGGCATGACGGTATACTCATACTGGCCATAGCGAGTTCGAAAGGCAGTCTTCGGAATGTCATCCTGCTTCACCTTCAGCTGATGGTACCCGGTACGCAAGTCGATCTTCGAGAATACTCTCGCCCCGCTCAACTGGTCGAACAAGTCATCAATCCTTGGCAAAGGATACTTGTTCTTGATGGTAAGGTTGTTGAGCGCCCTGTAATCAATGCACAGACGTACCGTACCATCCTTCTTGGGGACGAAAAGAACTGGCATGCCCTAAGGTGAAGAACTAGATCGAATAAAGCCCTTGTCCTCCAGCTCGTCGACCTGTTTCTTCAGCTCTGCTAACTCACTGTTGTTGATTCTATAGACGTGCTGGGAGATAGGCTCAGCGCCCGGCACTAGGTCTATAGAAAACTTAACATCACGATCTAGCGGCATCCCGGGCAGCTCTTCGGGAAAGACATCCAAGAACTCAGCAATGAGTGGATGTGGCAACACCGGCCTCGCCAACAACGCTCTGCAGAATCCATCTCCCTACTCCGCTGTACCCCTGGTGAACTCATACTCCGGCTCTCCCGACGGCCTAAACAGAATCCTGCCCCCTCTACAGTCGATGCTAGCGTGGTGCATGCTCAACCAGTCCATACCGAGTACCACATCGTAACTCGAAAGTGGCATTACGAGCAAACACGCACTCAGCTCCCGGCCTCTCAAAGAAACTCTCTGCCCCTTGCAAACATTATTAACCAGGATGATGCCATTCCCAGTCATAATCTTGCAAGTCCTACCAAGATACTCAGCAATGATATTGTGCCTAAGAGCAAAAGAAACAGACACAAAACTGTATGTAGCACCATAATCAAACAAGGCTAAAGCTGGAAAAGAATCGAGCAGAATAGAACCTGCGACAACATCCACAATAGGCTCCATCTCCTCGGCTGTAAGAGCAAAGGCTCTACCCTGACCACCCCGCTGCTGGTGGTGCTGAACAAACCGCTGCTGCTGAGTCAAAAGTGGACCCCTCGGCTGTACTACAGGTACTCTCGCCGGTGTCCCCTGAGCTGCTACCGCTCCATGGGCTACCCTGCGAGGGTTCGCAGGACAATCTCTCAACTGATGTCCAGCCTCCCCACAATAGAGGCATAAGCCCAGCCTCTTCTGGCAGACCTCCCAGATGTGACCGGGTTTCTTACAGAAGCCGCAAGGAGCCCCATGCTGTGCCTGCCTCTGCTGAGTGTGCTGCACCTACTGCTGAACCGGTGCTCTGGCCTGAACCTGCGGCTGGTGATGCTGGAAAGAATGATGCTGAAGCTGAGGGCGCTTAGCAGCCCCCGCGCTGCTAGTAGCCCCCAAGAAAAGATCACGCTCCCTCTTGGGCTTCAAGCCCCACTCCCGCTCAACCTTGCGGGCCTCCGCGTAGATCTGGGTATAAGTCTCATAGAAGGAGGGAATGAGGATCTTGATATCCCAAGTCAGCCCCTCCCTGAAATGGCTTGCCCTGATCTCCGGGTCTCGAACCATGTACTCTGCATATCGGCTCAGACGGTCGAACTCCATGGCGTACTCCTCCACAGATAAACTGTCCTGCTACAGATCCTGGAACTGCCACACCAGGTCGATCTTGTCCGTGGGGGAAAAGAACTTCTCCTTGAAGAGGAGCTTGAACTCTGCCCAAGTATGGCCCTCTCCAGCTACGGCTGGCTCGTTTCTGAACCAGGTGCGTGCAATGTCTAGCAACTGCAAACCTACCGCCTCGACCTTCAGGTCGTCTGCCAGGCGGGAGGCCCTCATCTGCCGCTCGATATCCTCGAGCCAATCATCTGCATAGACCACACCCTCGGTCCCGCTAAAGTCATGGGGCCCGAGCTTCTTGAAGTCCTGGATATCTCCGTACCTAGTACGCGTCCCCGGGTGCGGAGCTCTCTGCTCCACGGCTACAAGGGCCAACTAATGGGCATCCTCCATGTCCTGACGTATCGCGTCTGTCTGTCTCTGCTGAGCCTCGGCCTGGGCTCTCTGAGTCTCCAGTATCTGCTGGAGGAAAGTAAGCATCTGCCTCATATCTGTAGGCAGAGGAGGTGGAGGTGGAAGTACATTTACAACTAGTGGAGGAATCCGCTGCGCAGGAGGAGGAAGAGCGCCCGCATCAACCACTGGTACTGCGGCCGGAAAAGTCGTAGCAACCCCAGGGTCAGCCCTCGTAACTGGCGGAGGAGCGCCCCCAAGAGCTGGTGCTGACACCCCGACTGCAGCAGGAGTATCCGAATCAGGTTCGCGAGTCATAGCAGACCTCTCCGCGTCCGCGGACTCAGGATGCTGGGACCTGGTCTGCACCATCCTGAAGATAGAAATAAAGAAGGAAATCAATATGGCACGGAAAATATTATATCAAGGAGGACAATTAGAATGCAAAATCAATATCAAAATTGGTAAGCAAGATAAGCAAGGAAAGATCCTACTGTGATTGAGTACTCCTAGCCTACTACCTCCTATATGTAACACAGGCTCGTAGTCAACACTCTAAGACGAGTGCCATCACGACATCGCACTAATTGCGACTTCAGGACCTGCGTGGGCCACCACTAAAAACGTGTCACGATCCGCACCCACTATAAGGGTACGTGCACGTGGCAACGCCCAGCCCTCACCGTAAAAACGGCATGGAACGCTGTAGGTTTTCTACTCTAACAACAGTTTATATATATATCAAAAACCTGTCGAGAATATGGTCAACTCCGAACGGAGGACAAGCAATGAATATATATGAGTGCTCAATCACAATTCTAAGATGATAAAGTAAAGACTGAAAGATAAAGACAACAAGACGATAAAATATAACCTGTCAAGTCCAACACAAAGAATATACAAGTCCAAGTCCAAGTCTCTAATACAATCCATAATAATAACAGTCTCAAAAGTAGCTGGAGACAAGGTCAAGTACAAAAGACCTACTCTAACTAAGCAATAGGTAAAGTCTCGTCAGGCGGAGCTAAGCCCTGCTGGACCAAGATCTCCAAGTCTAAGCCCACTACGTCATCCGGACCGTAGTAGGTACTGTAGTCCTCCACATCAGCATCTGTAATATTTTGTCAACATATCCAGTCAGAATAGAACGAGTACAATCAACTAACAACAGTTCACAAGATATGACAAAAGCTATAAGACTGTAAATAGAGAGTATATACAAGAAAATTATGGAATGTACATGTGAGTATCATGGCAAGGTAAGCTGTAAATCTAGAGCTAGAACAAGGCCAGTAAACTGATCAGGGCATGTACAAGAATCAAGAATCATATATCTAGGTGTGTGAGTACTAGCTACAATATATGGCCGGCTTAGGTCTGCACAAGGTCTACTGATCAGCCAATTCTACGTGGAGTGTAGGATTGGTAGCATTCAAGGTCTACAAGAATAAACAAGGCGGATAATGACCACACATCTACACTAGTACTCCCCGTCCCCGACTGGTAGAGTGGATCCAAGCAAGACACGTTATGACACGGGATTCTACGAGAAGGGAGCAAGTCTCCTCGAGAATCGGTGTCCATATACTGCACAAGAACTACAAGGGGCTTGCACAAGATATACCAAGATAACAAAAAATAACATCTTATGTCGGGATCCATGAATACCAATCCGTGTGACCAATGTGTCGAGAACAAGCATATCTACACTAATTACATGAATTATAACAATCATCGTAAATTAGAAAAGTGTCAGAGAATGTACTCGCCTGTAATATGATATAATATGTCAACGGAATCCAAAGCAGCGTCTCGAGGACCTGTAGAGAACAAGACGTATCAATACTATGTTTAGGAAGTAAAGTCAAATCAAATTAAACCTTATTTAAGTCATTCTAGGTCAAGACAAGTCAAACTAAGTCAATCTAGGTCGAACAAGGTCAAACTAGATTGTACATGGTCGATCTAAGTCATTCTAGGTCTAGCTAGGTCAAACTGGGTCAATGCAAGTCAAACGAAATTAATCTAGGTCGATTTAAGTCAACGGTTGACTTACAGTTAACTTTTGGTCAACTGGTCAACTCTGGTCAACTCTAAGTCAACCCTAGGTCAATGGTGACTAATAGTTGACTTTTGGTCAACTGCCCAAGTTTAATAGAATTTGGGACTAAATTGGGTAAAGTGTTGACCCATAGTTGACTTTTGGTCTAAAAAGTCAACCATGGTCAACCGAGGTCAAGACTAGGTCTAGGCGACTATTTCTAATCATTACCAACCTCTACAACCCATATCCAAGTCCATCTTGGACTTCGAAACTCAAATCTTGGCCGTAGGCCAATATCCTAATTTACCCTTTTCTAAGGTAAATTTCTAGCCTAGGAAAAAACCAAGTTAGCCTACCTACGCTTGGTATTTCGACCCGTGCTCCCTAGGGTAGTAGGTTACTAGCCTATACATACGTTACCTACCAAGATACCTAGGTAAAGTGGACGTCTAGTCCATCTTACGGCCCATTGTCGATATCTTGAATATCTCAATATACGCAATGGTACGGTACGATACCGGCGCCCTACAACCCCGATTTCAACTCGGGAGCCTACCCGCAAAATCTAATTTACGTATTCTAGGTCTCCCCCAAGTTTCATCTCATTCTGACACTCGGAGCTCCGTTTCGCCCTCTAACTCGATCTCTCCTACATTTCTCTTCTCATTCCTCTTCTAATTCCTATTCTAATTTCTTCTTCTAACTTCTCCTTCTAACTTCTTCCTCCTATTCTTCTTCTAACTTCTTCTTCTAATCCTTCTCCTCTACTTCTTCTAATCCTTCTCCTCTCATTCTTCTTATTATCCTTCTTCCTATTTCTTCTAACTCTTCTAATCCTTCTTCTAACTTCTAACTTTTTCTAATCCTCTAACTTCTTCTAATCTTTCTCTCTAATTCTCTACCTCTAACTATCGACTCATCTATCTATATATATATAAATATATATATATATATATATATATATATATATATATATATATATATATATATATATATATATATATATATATATACACACCTATAGGGGGTTAAGTAGGGGGGTTTAAGGGGCTAAATAGGGGGGGGACTGCTACTGCAGCGGCTGCCATTGCTGGTGCTGCTGCTGTGGCCCTTGCTGCCACTGCTACTGCTGCACATGCTGCTGCAGCTACTGCCAATGCTGCTGCTGCAGTTGCCCTTCTTCTTCTATTTCTCCTTCTACCTTTCCTTCCTATCTCTCTCTCTCTCTCTCTCTCTCTCTATATATATATATATATATATATATATATATATATATATATATATATATATACTCTTATATCCCTCTATCTATCTCACTATATATGTATAAACACACACACAATCTATATGTAAATATACCTACACATACACATTTATCTATATATATATATACACACACATTTCTATATATATATATATATATATATATATATATATATATATATATATATATATATATATATATATATAGATACACACACACAACCACACACTCTCTCAAACACACCCTCACTATCTCATGACAGCAATACCCCCACTCTCTACATACACACAAATACATATAATTATATATACACATATATACATACACACACACACACACACACACACACACACACACACACACACACACACACATATATATATATATATATATATATATATATATATATATATATATATATATATATATATATATATATATATATACCACTCTAATTAGAAAACCCCCAATTAATCCCTAACCTAGATTTCTAGGAAAACCTACAAATTCTAGGGGCAAAGTGTGGAGAATCATCTCCTCTACAATTATTGTGAAAGCCATAAATGAAATAGAGGAATTAAATAGGAATTAAATGCATACCTAAATTTGGTTGCTTGGAGGAAGAAGGAAAGCTTTGAAAGAAATTGAATTTGAGAGAGAGAGAGAGTGTTTACTTTGTGGAGAAGCAAAGGGGGGGTGCTCACCTTGTGGCCGGCCTTGGTGGGGGCTTAGTGGGTTTGGGTGTGGATCCACTAAGCCTCCAACCCATTAGACTTAGGTTGGGTTCGGATTTGGTTCGGTTCGGTTCGGTTTAATTCTAATTAACCAATTAAGCCTCTAAAATGACTAATTAAGCCATGGAAGTTGGGTTTATGGTTTCTAGCCTAGTTAGGATGGTACATGGGCCAAGCCCCGCTAGTATGTGGGTCCCACTAGTGTCCAGGCTACCCGGGTCTCCAACTTAAGTCCGAATTGGATAAAATTCAAACCAAATCAAATAAATCTCTAAAAATCATATAAAATCAAATAAAATTCCTAAAAATTATAAAACTTGAAAAATGACGAAAATACCCCTAATTCAAAAATTGGGGGTGACAGACCCGAACAAATCACCGGGTCCAGATGGTTTCAACGCGGCGTTCTTCAAATATCATTGGAACCAACTTAAGCAGCAGGTGCTTCAAGCAGTACAAGAATTTTTCAGGACTGGCCACCTACCGAAAGAAATGAATCACACCTTCCTGTCTCTAATTCCGAAAAAGGATGGTGCTAATGAGCTGAGTGATTGCAGACCGATTGCCTGTTGTAACTTCGTATATAAAATCATCTCTCACCTTATGTGTTCCAGGATGCAGGCGATTATGAAGGGGTTAATCTCGGAGAACCAGTCCGCATTCATTAAACGGAGACAAATTTCAGAAAACTGCTTGCTAGCACAGGAGCTTGTTCGGGAGTTCAATAAGGCGGGGGCAAGAAGAGCTGTATTAAACTTGATATTCGGAAGGCTTATGATATGGTTAATTGAGATTTTGTATATCATATATTACTCAGCATGGGGTTCGATCAGTGGTGGGTTGATCGAATTAAAGAATGTATCTCCTCTCCTACATTTTCAGTGATGATCAAGGGCCAGCCATGTGGTTATTTTGGCAATAATCGGGGTCTACGTCAAGGTGACCCGTTTCCCCCTATTTGTTTACTATTGTCATGGAATATTTTTCTTGCTTAATGGAGATTGCGGTGTACAAGAAGACAATTACTCCTATATATCGCCAGGTATTTCTAACTGTTACTCATTTGATTTACGCTGATGATCTTCTTGTGTTCCTTGAGCCTTCAGAAAGGAGTATGACTGGGTTGAATAAAGTCTTGGCGAATTTTGCGGATCTATCGGGGCTTCATTTGAATAAAGAGAAAAGTCAGATTTTCTTTAGTCGGGATAGTCCAGAGAAGGATCATATGGCGGCACTTCTTTAAATTGAGGTTGGCCAGCTCCCGGTAAAGTATCTTGGCCTATCGCTATCTATCAACTATGTCAGAGATACTGATTGTGCTGGGCTGTTACAATATGTGCAATATAGACTGGAAGGGTGGCAAGCGCAGTTACTATCATTTGGTGGTCGTATGGAGCTTATTCGAGCTGTTATTTATGCTATTACAAGCTATTGGCTTCAAGAGATATTTATCCCCGACAAAACTATCCAAAAAATAGAGAAGATGTGTGCTAACTTTGTGTGGCGGGGGAGGGGGGTGTACATGCCATCGCGTGGGAGGAATTGTGTCAGACAAAGGATGAAGGGGAAATAGGGCTCCGTTCGTTACGCGAGCTGCGACTGGTTGCGCTAATTAAATTAGCTGGTCGCCTACTTGAAGGCGAGTCCATGTGGTCTAAGTGGATGTCGAGTAGATATGGGAGAGGAGTGAATTTCTGGACACAACCATTGAATAATAACTTCTCGATTACCTACAAGAATATCCTTCGCATTCGGCCACTTCTTAAACAATTTATCAGTCGTGAGTTCCATGATGGTAAGTTAACAAACCTTTGGATGGACCCATGGTTGGGTCACCAAAGCATGATTGATCATTGGGGCTGGCCTATGTTCGAGTTATGCGGGCGGGATGAGAAGGTTGAGGTGCTAATACATGAAGGGAGATGGACACCAGAGTCAAGGCCGGTTGGGCAGTGGCACGCTGCGGAGATCAAAGCAATACAAATCCATCCGGAGGGGCTGCAGACCAATGGATTTGGGAGGGGTCCATAGATGGAAGGTTCTCATTTAAAGCAATATACGAGAGGACACATACTCATCATCCGAAGCAGGAGTGGTCTAACATAGTTTGGGTTAATAAGGTGGCAACGAAGATGCAGCTGTGCTTGTACAAAGCGGTTCGTGACAGGCTTCTTACCCGGGAAAGGATGGTGCGATTTGGCATCCAAATTACAACTTTGGCTTGTGCTCTTTGTGATGAAGGAGTGGAAACACGGGATCATATCTTCTTCCAGTGTCCGATATCAGCCCAAATATGGAATAATTGCAAGATTAGTCTGGGTCTGACAGGGCCATCCAATGAAGGTCTCCAGCAGGTTATGGAGGAGATGTTGTTACTGAAAAGCCAGGGTTCGGGAGTATTCAACAAGGCGAGAATTAAGCTTCTATCGGCTGTATGGCGCATATGGAGGGAGGGAAATAGGCGCGTTTCGAGGGCAGGACAATGTCGGTGCATGGGATACTGAATAATATTGAGAGTGATTTCAATTCCATGGCCGAAGTTTGATATTGGCTGAGTAGGACCTGGTTGTTCTGTGTAGCAATGAGCTTTGTGTATTTTTACATTATTTAATAAAGTACCCGTTCTTCAAATATATATATATATATATATATATATATATATATATATATAAAGGTAATTGTGTTACAAGCTTCTGGTTCGAAGGCCTACAAACTCGATCCGAAGACCGACATGCACTCTGGTTGTCCTCACATTAATTCTTCCAAAAAAAATTAAATGTGCTTTACTGTTGCTCGAACATGTAACCACTCGGGAGTTATGCCTCACTCTAACCACTTAAACTACAAGTCCTTGTCTCACTTCGACGAATACCGACTGATTAGCGACGGATCATTTCCGTTGCTAGAGGTCGTTATATATATATATATATATATATATATATATATATATATATATATATATATATATATATATATATATATATATATATATAGCTAATGACCTCTAGCAACAGAAATGATATGTCACTAATCAGTCGGTATATATATATATATATATCGACTGATTAGTGACATATCATTTCTGTATTTATATATATATATATATATATATATATATATATATATATATATATATATATATATATATATATTTATATATATATATATATATATATATATATATACAAAAATGTTCCAAAATTAGTCGGCTGGTTTTGTATTATAGAACCACCCTATGTTTAATGAATTGGATTGAAATTTAGTGGTTGAGATTAAAAGGTGTAGACCCCACCACCTTTTAAAGTCATTTAATCTCAACCATGCAATTCCAATCCAACATGTATAACATAGGTTGGTTCCATAATATAAAACCAGCCGGTTGGTTGTAGAGTACTCCTCTATATGTTTTTGGTCTTCCATATCAATAGGTTGATTGTTTCGCTCATGTATCTTCCAAAAGGGAAAAAGATTTTTAAGAGTTGTTTCATGGGTTCGCAAGAGAGTACTTGGATTCTCCTAATAAATAAAAAATGTATCATGCCTGAATCTAACCGGGGTTTGCGGTGGTGGAGGAATATGATCGAAAAAAATTGAGGAACATGATTAAAAAAATAGGGATTCTAGTTGTAAGATATCTAATGAAATCGTAGCTGGAATTGAAATCTCATTCAAAGAGAAAGATATCAAATATCTGGAGTTTCTTTTTTTATCCTATACGGATGATCGGATCCGCAAGGACCATGATTGGAAATTATTTGATCGTCTTTCTCCGAAGAATATATAGAGGAGTGCTCTACAACCAACCGGCTGATTTTGTATTATGGAACAAACCTATGTTATACACGTTTGATTGGAATTGCATGGTTGAGATTAAATGACTTAAAAAGGTGGTGGGGTCTACACCTTTTAATATCAACCTACCGGCTATATATATAGAGGAGTGCTCTACAACCAACCGGCTGGTTTTGTATTATGGAACCAAGTAACTAACCTATGTTATACACGTTGGATTAGAATTACACGGTTGAGATTAAATGACTTAAAAAGGTGATGGGGTCTACACCTTTTAATCTCAACCACTAAATTCTAATCCAATCCGTGAAATATAGGGTGTTTCTATAATACAAAACCAACTGGCTAGTTTTGGAACATTTCTGTGTGTATATATATATATATATATATATATATGGGTCGTTCTACAATACATCCCCTGGAAAAGGATGTATCGATACATCCGAAATTTGGACCGTTGGATGTTGATCCAATGGTTCGGATTGAATAATAGAGTAGAAACATCATTTAATGCTGATTTAGACTTTTGACCTGTTGGTAACTTGCTTTAGCATGTCAACTCTGTCAGACTTCAGCATTTAATGTTCTTGACAGATGATGGGACTTTGAGTGGGCGCATCGATCTGCGTTCCACTAGGCGCATGGGGACGTATGGGGGCGCATCCTTATAAGGCGCTTGGTGCTGATGGACGCATCTGTATGATGCACGGTCTGACCGGCGCATCCGTTTTGCATGACACGTCTTTATTGGTCCGACTGTTACGTTCTTCGAGTGCTTTAAATAGCCATTTTTGACTTGGCTGAATTCGAAGCGTCAGGTTCATCACCTTTTTAATGCAAATTCATTGCACGAGATTCGGAGAGCCCGCCACTTGGCGCATGGGTTTGATTTGCCCGGCCTATAAATAGTGGCATGGAGAGAGTTTGCTTCTCTTTCTCCCACGTCCTTCCAAAATGAACTTGTTTGCTCGAGCACATTCTGTCGACGAGATGCTCCCGAGGGTGAAGATGCGATGCGTTGTCTTTATTGATGCACTTGAAGGTGACTGTTACATCCAAAAGTCGGAGTCGAGGGCTTCTGAGGCAGGCAGAAGGTGCCTGTTGCATCCAAAGATCGGGATGCTCGAGCCTCGTCTCTGTTATACTGGAAGAGCCGCAGATTAGAGTTGCGGTACCCCGGCTTTGGAGGCTCTTTCCTCTGTCAGAGTGGGTATTGTCCATTCTGGTTGTGTTGAAAGCCTCATTTTATCGCGGATCGACTGCGGATAGCTCTTCCTCCCGCTAGAGGGTTGATTGCCCACCCTCGTTCTGCTCAATAAATGCTTCATTAGTCGAAGCATTTGATGGCGCATATGCTGAGACTTCATGATGCGCCTGACTGAAAGGGCGGCACATAACTGAGCTGCTGAAGGGATGCACAAAACTGAGGATGCACATAACTGAGCGGCTGAAGGAAAGCGCCTGGCTGAGACGCTGAAGTGATGCGCCAAACTGAGATGCCGAAGAGATGTGCCTGTTTGAGAGCGCATGGTGGTTGCTGCATCTGGCTGTAGACTTAGGGTATTTTCTTTTTGTAGAAGTTCTCCTTTGTACAGCCTCTTTTAGACATGTAATAGACTTTTATATGAAATAAAAATCTTCTTTTAATGTCTATGCTTTTACTGTTTACTGTGCCAAGTACTTCATCTGAGCTCCCTGGCGCATGTAATATTTGGTGCATAGGATTTCTGGTCCTGAAATTCCATGCTTCTATAATTTACTCTCTCTTTCGTCCATCCAATTTAATATTTTGTAATTTTTTTTGGTTACAGGCCGTGGTGGTGGTGGTGTTGGTGGTAGTGGTGGAAAGAGAAACGGAGATGAAGAAGGAAATAAGAATCGGTCCGGATCGCATCGAACGTCGTCGAGCCCTCCTAGAACAACGAGGAGTACCAGCTGCGCCGAGAAGAATCGGTCCGGTTCGCGTCGGACGTCGTCGAAACCTCCTCGAACAAGAAGAAGTACCAGCGGCGCCGCTCTAATTTTACTGTCCATGCCATTGTCAGAAATCTTATTTTTCATCTAATAATTTAATATTTTGTTAATAAAGCTACATGTCATGGTGGTGGTGGTGAACTGAGGAAACCTGCTTCTGAGGTCGGGCGGATCATCTGCTCACATATTTTAAAAAAATCTGTATTGGTCGGACAAAATATTTTTTACTTTTCTAGTGATAATATTTTCGAAGATAATATTTTTTTGGACGGTGAATGGCCATTCTCTTTGCTTTTAACATTCTCTTTGCTTTTAACACGACGAATGGACGGAGAATGGCCATTCTATTTGCTTTTAACACGGCGAATGGACGAAGAATGGCCATTCTCTTGGCTTTTAACACAGAGAATGGCCATTCTCAAGGAGAATGGCCATTCTTCGTTCCTTTAACATGGAGAATGGCCATTCTCCGTTCTTTAAAAATGGAGAATGGACACTCTCTGTGCTTTTAACAAAGTATGGTATATTTAGGACTAAAAATGTTCAAGTATCTCATATTTTTTTCACCAAATATTTACAGTATTTTTAATATTATTTACCAAAGTATATTCATTTAATATTAAATCATGTTCAAGAAAATCTGAATATTATTTTATCAGGCTTCTACTGTATGGCTACACAAAATTTCTTACGAGTGTTTGAATATAATTAACCTACTATCAAAGAGAATTTTTCTTACATTACATTATGCATTACACTGACATCGACTTCATACTGATGGCATCGATGTACTGATGGCAATAACAAAGGATGAACAAGCAGGATTACAATTATGCTTCAGCAATAACAAGGGATGAACATACATGATTACAATTTTGCTTCAGCAATAACAAGGGAAAAACAGGCACTGGCATCGAATTCATACTGATGGCATCGATGTAATAATTTTTTACAGAAAATAAAACACATTACAATCAAATAAAGTTTTAGTGATCACAGGAATGCATCCGTAATGAGGCCATCTGTAAACCCTAGGAATGCACCCAGGACTCATGAAATCTGTGATGGGCATCTGCAAATCAAAGGAATACACCAAAATATTAATATCATCGATGAAGGCCAACTGCCAATCAAATAAACGCTTCAACCAAAAAATTATAATCAAATTAAGTATACTTTATTCCAAGTCCAATAATCTGCATAATTTACGTTACAGTAATCTGCCCAATCCATGTTAGTAATTCAACATAGAACCTGCATAATTCACAATACAATAATCCAAATAAATATCAGACCTACTCTAAATTCAAGACCATTTTACATTTTCCAAACAAATTACGAACTATGCACTTAGTACAAGCAAAAAGTTTAGTCTTACAATATTTCAAACACAAAATTTAGTTTGACCGCCATGACCAACAAATATTCAGAACCATATTACAAGTCAAATATTACTTCCAAATTGAAATAAAAGATTCAAAACTCAAAAGATGAATCTTCATAGCCATCTCCATCTTCTTCTTCTTGTTTCTTTTTTTTTCTTCTTCTTTCTCAAAATATCCTTCACCTACACCTTGAGGGACGGATTAAAAAAATTATAGTCAGTATGGACTCACTGTATATGTAGAAATGACATCCAGAAACATAAATAGAAGTATCAAAGTGATGGCTAGCATTAAAGTGTCAATGTGCACAGTGTGTATTTTTACATAAGAGTTTGGGCTAGCCCCATTTACCTTCTTCACGAGGGAAGGAAAATCTTATTCTTGGTCAACAAATTTAACCTCTATCTGGTTAATCTTATCCAGAATCAATTTCTGGTTGTCGGATATAGTCTTCATCTCTTTGAAGACATTCTCAAAGTTTGCAGCAACAAAATTGTATAGATCATCAACCTTCTCCTTAGTGTTTTTGATTCCATAAGTTGATGGTTTTTCAGATGTTGATGGTTTGCTTGCAGCTGCTGCCCGTTTTCCAAACATTCGAGTGAAGGTTAGTTTTCTCATGGGGCCTTTGTTTTTAATATAAACATCCCCTGCTAAGCTTGGGACAAAATGTTTACTAGCTATCGAGCATACAAATTCTCCGAAAGGGAGAGCTGTCCTTGCAGTTGGTTTTCCCACGAGATGCATCATTCTACTGAACATGTAGGAACCTATATCCATCCTTTTTTTTCTTCCCCATATATTAAAAAAAATTTATTCTCTCGGGATGGATGGAAAACTCATGTCCAGTAGGGTTGAGTGTTTGAGATACGTAGGCATGCAACAATTTATACAAAGTTTTTAATTGATTTTTGTATACATTTTGAGGGGTCTTGGCACCCATTGATACACTTGTAATCTCATGAATTGCATCCGTCATGAAAACATTATCAATATCTTTCATATCAAACTCAGGAACTGGATCAAATCCATAAAATTTGTTGATGACAGCATCATTTACCCTAATCAGTTTCCCTCTCAGAAACACCAGTTGTTGATCCTCTTCTTTTTCTT
Source organism: Iris pallida (assembly GCA_029216955.1). NCBI lineage: Eukaryota > Viridiplantae > Streptophyta > Magnoliopsida > Asparagales > Iridaceae > Iris > Iris pallida. The sequence goes on along the minus strand of JANAVB010031417.1, from coordinate 14,553,713 downwards.
TAATTTCAGCCAGAAGATTTGAGTAAAATTATCTTACTATTGTTTGGGAGATTTTCTCAAGACAGAATTTGTTCAGTTTCTCCAATTGATAGAATTTCAATATATCCAGGAAAGCTTCGTCTTCGACATCATCCATCTTAATTGATCTTTCAGGCATAACAGCCTTTTTCTTGAAATATTTAATGTAAATCTTCTTAGATTTAGAGTCTTTAAATTTTTTTACCTCCTCTCCATCCTGGGACTTATTTGATGATTGCTCTTCCTCTTCATTTTTCTCTTCTGATGAGGATTCAAAATCCTCAGAGTACGCTGATGACTTTGTATCCGTTGCCACCTTAGCCTTCGTTTGAGTACGCCTTCGATCTTCATATGTTGAGTCTTCCGACGACTCTGTATCGAAGATAGATTTTCTGGTCTTTGTCGAGCAATGAGTTTTTTTAGCCTTTTTTGCAGGTGGCTTGGTTGTCACCTCCGCTTTCATCGTCGCTGCCGCCGCCGGTGCTTCCGCCGCTGCCCTTTCGGCCTCTGCCCTAGCGACCATAATCTTGGATTTCGTCGTCCTTGCAACTTCTGCCCTTCGGGCCTGTATCGCATCCCTTTGTGGATTCTTCCCCTTCGGCGACGGTCGTTGTTTCTTCGGCGGCATTTTGAAAAGAAGAGGGTTTGGGAGAAGGAAGAGGGTTTGAGAGAAGAAGAGGGAAAATTCGACCTTCTTATATGACCTTGGGAAGTGGAAAAAATTAGAATAGTTTTGAGTCTTAAATTAAATTTATTACTATTATTACTAGTATAAGACGGTCGAATTTATTACTATTAAATTTAAAAAACTACTTTCCAAATTTAAATTTATTACTATTATTACTAGTATATATCCATGTGAAATTACTACATAAACCTTTGAGATTTTTAAACCATAATTTTAAAAACTACTTTCCAAAATTAAATCTATTACTATTATTACTAGTATATATCCACGTGTTTCGTATAAATTATTAAAAAATTTGGCAGAAAAAATGTGGTGGAAACATGTTTAATTAAAAAAAATTGACAACATATTTAAGAATGTGAAGTTTAATCTCAATATTTCTATTTTTCGAATATTTGATTAAATTTTTGAACGTTTGACGACTTGGTAAGAAGACTATGTACTTGAAAAGAGTAAAATTGAAACAATCAAAGTTGTCCTCTATTTTACTTTGTAATCATATTTAAGATAGATTTGACGGCAAGATTGACGCTGGCAGCATAATCAATTCTATGACGTAACAAGTCATTGACGGGGATATCGTCGCTGATATATGGATTTGACGTAACAAGATTTGTTAATTGAAAAAATCGATAAAATAGTTAGTCGCTTGTAGCCGAAACCAAATTGAGTTAACAAAATATTATATTGCATTAAATCCCAGCTTCGTCGCCGGAACATTCTCCGGCGAAGTATAAATAGGAGGACAAAAAACTGTAAAAAAACGAAAAAAATAAAAAATAATAAGAGGTCTATCCCTCACTGGCCTCGCGGAGGATCTCCGTAAAGTCCTGCAGGGTGCGCACACCCGCCCTATGGCACAGGCGGCGAAACGCTTCCCTCTTCTCCAGAGAATCTCGTTCCTCCAGAGTGATCGACAACAGGTCAAAGTTGGGCGCCGGATGAAGAGGTCGAGCGATGACCTTCAGTAACAACCCGCAGGAGGTCAGGAAGTCCGCAGCCGCTGCCAGCCAGTCATGGGCCGGAGGTGGCGCAGAGGGTGCTCTATGCGGAGAGGTTCGGCGACGACTGAAAGAAGACTCTGGCAATGGTTCCCAACCAGATGATCTTTTTGGATCCATATTAAATGTGCAACCTACTCATCTGAATGGGGACCCCTATGTATATATATACACGTTCCTAACCGACTCTTCTTATTCCTTATTGGAAGTTGGAGATATTCAATTTCTTATTTCTTATTCCTTATTGGAAGTTGGGGATATTTTTTATTCCAAGCTTAGTTGGTTGTGTTGTTTGGCTTTTACATGGAAGACCTAGGTTCGAGTCTGGTGTTTGGGTTCTGTAGAATTTTTCTATTGTTAACATTTTTTGGGTGCTATTATATGCTTTTAACTTGGTATGGAACAATTTTTGGGACTGTTAATGGCCATTCTCCGTTTCTCTAACACGGAGAATGGTACATTTAGGACGGAGAATGGTACATTTAGGACGGAGAATGGTAAATGTAGGACGGATAATAATACATGTAGGACGGAGAATGGTACATATAGGACAGAGAATGGTACATTTAGGACGGAGAATGATACATTTAGGACGGAGATAGGACGAAGAATGATACATGTAGGACGGAGAATGGTACATATAGGACGGAGAATGATACATTTAGGATGGAGAATGGTACATTTAGGACAGAGAATGGTACATTTGAGACTGTTCTGTAGGGTTGTGAATTTTAAATAGTTTGGCTGTTTAGTTTTATTTTGAATCTATATAAATTGGTTTTGAAGGCTGGTGAAGATGAATAGTTTGGCTGTTTGGCTGTATAAATAGATTTTAAAGGGTTGTGAAAAAGAAACCAATGTTTTCGTATCGATCACCATTAATTATGGTGAATGGCACTGATACCACTAATATGAGTGAAATTTGCACCGCCAGAATTCATCTTGAATAAGGTAAAATCTGTGTTGGGAAATGTCGAAATCTCAGAAGTGAGCCGTCTTAGGCGTCATTATATCATAGTCCATTTTATTTATAAAAAAATTAATCATGTAAAAAATTATTGACAAAAGTAAAATTTTGTCAAAATGGAGGATCGAACTCAGAAAAAATATCTTGCATGCAAGTTTCATTTTTCCATATAACATTATGTTCCAATGGTAATAAATTTTATTTTTCATTACCATTTTCTAAAGGTTATTAGTCTCAATAGAAAAAAATTAAAAAAAATTGTACTTCGAATCTCTTGACATATAAAGAGTCACCTGAAAAAGACGAAAAGATGACAACTGACTTTATAATATTCTAAATAAAATACGTACAAGTTACGTATATGTAGAATAGTGAAAAATATAAAGAAATGTATGGATGCATGCATGCTAATGTTTTCACCATTCACCCCAGGAATGATTGATGATATCTAAATCATTATACATCTCGTATCCAGGTTCCCCTGGGACTGGGATTACATCATCAAAGGGTCGTTTAAACGTCTGTATTAAATAACAAATTTTTCAGAGGTCGTCGTCGAAGTGCACGTTGAAGCATCCACGTATGTCGAGCACGCGAAAAGACCCTTGCAGTTGCATATGATAGATCGCAGCGTGTCTCCATTGAACATGTTGAAACCCATATGTAGGTGCTCGAGACGCAGTATCGAATCAGCCACGGCCTTTCCCTCCGTCTTATTATGCGTGTCCAGCACGAGTCTGTTCCTGAGCATGAAATCTGGAGGGGGCATGTTCCTCCTCAGCTTGATCAGACGGTGGCAATACTTTCCGGCGAAAAATATTCCAATCGACGTGATATAGTGGCAGTAGCTAATGTCGAGTTCTTCCAGCACCGGGAGAAACTCCAAGTGTCTCACGAAAGTTTCATCACTCACGTCGCACTTCGGAATACGCAGCACCCTTAGAAATTTCCCATTGTATTATAAAAATAGGAAAACATCAATAGAAATTAACAAAAGTATACGTAAAATTTTGTAATAGAAAAAATAAAGTATTAGAATAAGACCAGATAAAATTTTGCACTGGCCTTAAACATGAAAAACAGAAGGCTGCTTCGTCGAGCTTGTACGCGAAAAAGGACCCTAGATATCCCCCACTGTGAACCACGAGCTTCTTTACGGTCAAACTAATCTCAGCGGTTTGCTGGGTCCTCCGGCACCATTGTACCAAGTCGACGTTAGACCAATAGTCTAAGGGACCGTTGAGCGCCTTCCACCACGAACGGCAAACTGGGGCCACGTTGCACATTACCTCGTCCGCCGGCATCCCCGACAGTACCAGTATCATCGAGAGAATCTCGGTAGGGATGACGGCCCATCCGCTGCAGTTGATCTTGCTCTTGCTCCTCTCCATTGCGACTGTTCTTCTTCTTCTCTCCTTTGTTTCTCTCTAGTCGGATGGGTTCTCTTCTTTGAAAAAGACTATTTAACCCCTCGTTTCGGGAGTGTAACCCGCTCGTGGAGGGGTGTGACTGAACAAGGCACGAATCTATTGGAAAATAATGGTAATGCCACTGTATTAATATTAGCAATTAGTCGTTTGGGCTCCCAACATATTTGGGTGATGCCATCTCTCATTATGTGACATCTGACATGGCAGATGACATAACAGCTGACATGGCAAATTTTAACCCCAAAAATTAATTATCCAATTTTTTTAATGTTAATATTAATGTCAATATTAATATTAATATTAATATTAATGTTAATGTTAATGCTAATGTTAATGTTAATGTTAATGTTAATATTAATATTAATATTAATGTTAATATTAATATTAATGTTAATATTAATTAATGTTAATTTAATATTAAATTATTTATTTACTATTAATGTTAATTTTAATATTAATTTTATTGTTAAATTTTGCCATGTCAGCTGTCATGTTAGCAACCATGTCATATGCCACATAATGGAAGATGGTATCACCCAAATTTTTTGGGAGCCAAATAGCATTTTTGTAATATTAGTTTCAATTATATTGTAAATTTTAAATTAACAGAAAAGCCAATGTAGATTTAATATTAATGCTACTGTTAAATTTTCCCGATCATACCTCGATACTTACGATTGTCGACCGAGATACCGTCTTCATCATTATCAAGTTTTTACCCGAATCATCGTCCTCGCTTGGGCGTGATGCCGCACGAGCCTGGAGTTGCGCTCGTGCAAGGCAAGATAACAGATTCACAATAGTATTTATAGCTCAAATTGATAACATAAGCAGCGGAAGGAAAACGTAGTATACAACAAGAATTCCTTTTATTGATAATGAACTAAAGGTTACAATGGCTCTGAATAGCCCAACTTAACATGCCAATTGGCTACAACGCTCATGATCTCTCTAGCTCACAAAGGATTACATTGTTCTATACATTATGCCTCTTTATAGCCAACAAGTAGTCTTCGGCTGAACATCTCCATGTCGCAAGTCCGAACGCCAATGCGGTAGCTCCTCTTGAACGCTAAGGACTCCATGCCTCGGCACATCCAAGCCGAGCCCCGTCTCGAGCCGAACATATCCTGAACTTGTCTACTACCGTGTCCCTGCGGCAGATACAGTTAGACATAATCTTAACATAAACATAGTGATCGTGCTCATCTCTGTCCCATTTTGCCTAGCCTGCAAGGTTAGAACTTTACATAAGAAATCATATCATTTCACTCAACCAACCAACCGTAAACTTAAACATATGCATAAGGGTAGCAGGCCCTGCGCCTGCACCCAGCGCTAATCTCAGCCCACCGGCCCTATCTATATGAAGGTCACGGTGTTCCGTACCGTAATACATCTTTGGCATGTTATGTGTAAGCCTATGATCGCTTCGATACGGGTTGCTAGCCCAATATCCGAAGGATCCCAAACTTACTGATATCATAGCTTATCACAACACTGGACGGTCGTAACCCATCCTAATGATGTGCACCATAAATACCATATATAATTCCCTCATTTGAACTACTCGGTTGATTTGGCCTACCGTGCCCATGCCACACTCCGTTGCAAGGCGACGATTTGATTTTGCGGACACTTTACTGAATAAGGCAAAATGTCGACCTCTTATCGTCCAGCGTAAAAGCATAGTTTGCACACCAGATCAACTAAAATCAGTACTTGCTCAAACGGGACTTATCCTTTGCATCGATTCGATTCATAGATTCAAATATTATTTTAGTATTGTATTGAGATTGTTGACTCTAGACTTGTATTATTTGTGTTGGATCTTTTGGATGATATTTCATATCTTGTTGTCCTTATCTTTCGGTATCATCTATATTTCTTAGAGTTTGTGATTGAGTATATTATATTCTCATTGCTTGTCCTCCATTCGGAGTTGACCGTTCTCGACAGGTTTTGATATTATAACTGTTGTTAGATAGTAGACCTAGACAGCATTCTACGCCGTTTCTGCGGTGTAAGCTGGGACGCTGTCATGCACTCATGCCCTTACTCTGGGTACGGGTCGTGACAGGATGTGCGAGAAAGGAACAATGTCGCTACCGATTCAGTTGGGACCGATAGGTCGAAATCGGTCGGGTCGATCGAACGGGAACGGTTGAATTAAGATCCATTCTACGTTATGGAATGGCTTCTCTGGAACCAAGTCCCATATTCAGCGGGTTGCAGGTGATCGCGTCGGCGACGTCAGCGCAGCCAACCAGTCGCTCGCTTGAAGCAAGTCTAAGGCGAGTGGCTGACCTCCTTCACCTCGTCCCTCTTCGACGTCACTGGCATCACAAGCCATCCTGGACATATAGCTTTGTTAATCGGGGTCCTTTTAATGCAAGTAGCTAGCTCCATTGCAAGTCCCCGCTTAACCTGTGATGAAACCTTATGCACGACTATACCCTGTTTTCTCCTAGGTCGAAACGGTCCCGTGGCCCCGGGTTGCTGCTCGAGGAAACTACCGCCTTGTCGACAAGTTGTCCATAACCGTACGAAGACATATTTTCATTTTAGTTATTAAGGCATAGACTACATTATCTTTGAAAACTCAATCCTTTTCCCGTGTTCGTGCCTTTGCATTTATCCTTTCATTCGCAACAACATTATCGATTTACCTAGGAAAGGGGTTGAGAAGAGAAGGGTCAGCCACTCACCTTGAGTTTACTTCAGGCGAGAGAATGGATCTTAATTCAACCGTTCTCGTGCGATCGAGTCGATCGATCCCGACCTATCGGTCCCGACCAAATCGATAGCGACAGTGTTCCTTTCTCATGCACCCCGTAGACGAAGTATGGGGCATGATGTAGGGACGGGGAACTACAGCTATAGACTAAGATGTCGTCTATGAACACTATCACGAACAGATCCAAATAGTGCATGAAGATACGATTCATGGGGTCCATGAATACGGCTGGCACATTGGTCGCTCCAAATGGCATAACAAGGAACTCCCAATGTCCATACCTCGATCTGAATGATGTCTTCGGGATGACTTGCTCTCTGACTCTGATCTGGTGGTACCCTCATGACCGCAAGTAAATATTCGAGAATATAACCGCTCCCTTGAGCTGATCAAATAAGTCATCAATGTACGATAATCAACACATAATCTTGACGTACCATCTTTATTCTTCACAAGAAGTATCGGTGCTCCCCAAGGCGATCCACTAGTACGAATGAATCCTTTGGTTCTGAGTTCTTCAATCATCTTGTACAAGATTTCCAACTTTGAAGGTGCCATCATGTAGACTCTCTCTGATACTGGTGCCGTCCCTGGAATCAAGTCGACGGTGAAAACTCTGCCTCACCGGAAAATAAAAACTCTGCCTCACCGGGAATACCAAAAATAATCTTGCCAATATGACAGTCTATTCTTGTGTATTGCTCCTTCAACCAATGCATTCCTAGGCCAAGGGACCGATTCGCCCCGTCGCAAAAGGGTCGCCGTCTAACCCAGCTATAGTCCGTGATGGCTTGACATTGCCAGTGGCCTTCACACCCTTTTACTGCTTAACAAATGCACGTGACACGAGACGGTGCTTGCTATACTTCGATAGTCCAACAAAACTCTTTTCTAATGTGTTCATGCAACGACATGACAAGCAAGGGCTACGTCAAGCCTTGCATCGAGGGAACGTGTTGTGCACGGGTTCGACTTGAACAATCAAGTTCTTTGGGTGCATAGACTTAAGCAAGAAGCAGTGAAATACGACTTAAACTACGGGTCAAGCGAATGTTAATATTAATTGTAGTTCCAATTACATTTTAAATAAAAAAGAATGCAATTTTAACTTTAACTAGTTTGAAGTAAATGTTAAATCAAAAACTATTTTAAGTTTAGTATTAATATTAGTTTCAATAATATTATAAATTTTAAATTAACAGGAATGCCACGGTATTAGAAACCTAGCTAGCTGATGTCACGTTGCTCGGGGCTCGGTTAGTGTTCGTCTAAACTCGTACGTGCGAACTAGTTATTAGTAATGAAAACCAAAAATTGAATTTTAAGTTTAAAAATCTAGTCGAGCTCGATCCTTTCTCTTTATCCCATCTCCCACACTCTCTTTCTCTCTCTCTCTCTCTCGGGTTCTCTCTCACAGGTTGTGTTCTTTACACAACAGATCCCATAGCATTAAATGCTGTTGCATGCGTTATCCTACACAATTTAATAATAAACACTGATACCATATCATTAGAAGAGTAAAAGTTGTCTTGGAAGTTGTAAAAAATTACTTTGTATTGTCTTCTCAATACTTTTTTGCATTGGAGATGACTTTTTAAACTTATTGTCATTTGTGAATATAATCTTGCCGCCTATGCAAGATATTGTCTTCTGCCTTATGCCACATAGGATACACAACACATAACAAGACAATAGGGTTGCGTAGCATTAAATGCTGCTGCATGCGTTATCCTACAGAAGAGGGCCACGTGGAGAATGCTGTTGCATGCTTCCTCATGCGCTATTAGCCATACAATTTAATAATATATATACCCAGAAGACGAAAAAGTTGTGTTGTTGGAAGTTGTTTCCTTAAAATTATGCTTGCTCCTAGAATCACTCAAGATTTTTTATGAGCCATCAAAAGAGGGCCACGTGGCAGAGGTACAAGAAAGACGAAAAGGTTGTGTTGTTGCCTTGATGGAAGTTGTTTCTTTCTGAATAATTCTTTTTGTACCTCCAAATTGCACTTTCAAACTGTCCATCCTTACGTGGCAGCTGACGTGATATGTTGATCTGGCAGCTGACGTGGCAAATTATTACGCCCCAGAACCAGAATACCGGAGAGCGGGGGAATGACTCAGCCAGCTACGTATTACGGGTAGATCAATACCGTATAATACGATCAATGTTGTCTAAATGACGAGGGGGTGCATACTACATGAAAGTCTCGCTATGGTCACTTCACATCTATTGTCTCAATCATTCAAACACGAAACAGAAATTGAGAACATGTAAGATAAAGCAGTAAGGCGTCCCAAACGCTCAGTCAAAATGTTCTTGATATCTGGCTTCACAAAACATGCATAGCCAGATGATTAAGCAAGGTATACACAATTGTTTATCAGCTGCAGCCTGACTTAGTTACAATTATGTAAAAGTAAGTACAAGACGATCCGACTAACATGTCGGTGCCAAACGGCAAAATATAAAGTAAGTAACAAAACGAGCGGGGAAGTAAGGAACCCACTCGAGTCCTCCTGCGATCATTCCTCTAGTATTGACCATCTTGGAGGTGGAAGTAAGCTGAGTCCTCGGGGACTGGCTCAAAATCTGGCCATGCAAAACCAGAGAGGTTAGACCTCTAATAGCAAGTACCGCAAGGAAGCACGATATGAGAAACTGGAACCAGTAATAAGAAAATATGATAAGTAGATCTCTGCTTGCCACTGGGATTCGCATAACATCATGACACTTCGAACCAACCTCCCAACCAAACAAGGACAGAAGTTGGCCCGTCATGCCCTGACATTCTGATCATCTCAGTTAGTTAACAGAGTAGATACAGTACACAAACAAATCAATTTAAACGGCCATACAACTACTACGGCTTGCTACTGTGAGTTCCAGTTATCCTGGAATTATGCAATAGGGATTCATCAGTTCTTACTATGTACGAGCAAGGCTAGTCTACCCAATCAATCAATTGCGCCAATCATGAATTAGACGAGTCCCAGCGGGACGTCCGTCATCAATATATAATATACCATAAATAATATAAGCAGATACCGCCTCCTGCCCGTGTGGTAGATTTGCAGCATCTGTGGGAACCAGCCGGCCTGTCGGGCACTTAATAGTCCCAAAGAGGGCTGCTATGTAAGAACTCGAGAATCCATTCTCTCCATGCAATCATTATTTTATTTAACTTAGTAGCCTCTATGTTGAGTGAAATCCCATGTCATGGATCATGGTCATTCAGAATGAGTACTTTCGTACGGGGTACGATATGCACATCTCTACAACGATACCCGTGCGGTTAGGTTATAGGTCTGACATAGCGTAATGCAACAATCAAAACTAGCCACGGAATAATCATGCCTTGACCATAAAGTACACATGCTGCTTTTGTAAAATAGATAAATAAATTAAAGCCTGCATGTATCTATATGCCAATATTCGGGATCAGCCAGTCGATTGTAATAGTTCATAGTTCATATGAACGTGTCTCATTCATTCAATTTAATAAGACGACTAGCCAGTCTCTTAGTTCCATCTAAGAACGCATGATCAATTATTAATCAGGATAACAATCAATGTTAATTAATGCCAAATTCGGGACAGAATCAGCCAAAAAGGCATTATGGGCTAGAGTTCATGCGGCCAGGAATGCTCATGCGGCCAGGAATGCTCATGCGGCTAGGATTGCTCATGCGGCCAGGAATGCTCATGCGGCCAGGATTGCTCATGCGGCCAGAAATGCTCATGCGGCTAGGAATGCTCATGCAGCCAGGATTGCTCATACGACCAGGAATGCTCATACGGCCAGGATTGCTCATGCGGCCAGGATTGCTCATGCGACCAGGAATGCTCATGCGGCCAAAAATGCTCATGCGGCCAGGATTGCTCATGCGGCCAGGAATGCTTATGCGGCCAGGATTGCTCATGCGGCCAGGAATGCTCATGCGGTCAGGAATGCTCATGCGGCCAGGAATGAAACTTGCTGCATGAAAGTTCATGCGATCAAGTACTGTTCTTCTTCTCTATTTTTCGAGAATCAGAACCATAGAAGCCATAGAAGCCATTGCTTCCAAACTCTCTAAATCCTTCGTTCCAAGCCTAAATCTGGACTTCCATAGGTCAAAATGGGGTAGAACGAAATTCTCTACAACATGGAACCATCAAAACTTGAAAAATAACAAAGTTACTAGATCAAAACCTAAAAAATCTAAAATGCATTAAACTTAGATCTACATGAAATGAGCCATGGAAATTGTAAATACTAAATACTAAAGTATCTAAGAATCTTGAGAGGAAGACAATGGAACAAAAAAATGGAGATCCATCAAGAAGTAAGTTGGCACTTGCCTATGCCGCTAGGTAGGTGGGGAGGAGTAATGGAGGAAGAAGAGGAGTAATGGTGAAGGAGAAGTAATGAATGAAGAGAGAGAAAGTGTTTTAGGGTTTTAAATGAAGGAGTGGTGGTAGGTGGGGAGTTGGGTTCGGTTCATGATGAACCAAGAAAAACCAAAAATAAACCAATCTAGGCCGAACCCAAAAGCAAAGTAAAAGCAGAGAATAAAGATGCAGAAAGTAAAATGCAGAAAAGTAAAATACAGAAAAATAATTAACGTAAAATTAAAGGAATTTAAATACAGAATAATACATGATAAATATTAGGAAAATTTTGACTTTCATCCCACTTGTTAATATAAATTTATAATTACATCCCACTTTTTAATTTTTTTAGACTCATATCCCACTTTTTGTCACGAAAGGTATTTATTTTGTTACGAAAAATATTTTTCGTGACAAAAAGTGGGATGTAAGTCAAATAAAATTAAAAAGTGGGATGCAAGTACAAATTTATATTAACAAGTGGGATGAAAGTCAAAAAATCCCTAAATATTAAATAAATACATTTAAGCAGTACATGCATTAAAAATACGTATTCTGGGAACGGGAAGTGACATCTTTACCCTCCTTAGAAAAATTCCGTCCTCGAAATTTCAAATCCAAGCAGGATAGAAATATCAGAGCTAAACTATTCCAAGTACAAGCAATTTGAGCAAGCAATCATTTTATAATAGCAAGTAACATATCTATGTTTACACTACCAAAATACATGGATTTACCAACGGCCTTATCCGTCGGTAGTCCGTCGCCAAAAATAAATACCGACGGATTACTGACGAATATTTTGGTAAAACAGCCGTCGGGAATAACCTCGTCGCTAAAACATATCCGTCGCTACTCCGTCGCTCAGCGACGACTTAGCGACGGAATACCGTCGGCGCATTTAAATATATATAGCGACGGATTACCGACTAGCTTTCGTCAAAACATGTATCAGGATATAGGGTTAGCGACGGAAAACTCCGTCGCTAAAGAGTCGGCAAAACCGTATCAGTGATTTTCTGATACGCAATATCCGTCGCTAATCCGTCGTAAATTTGTCGGTAAAAGCGTATCAGAGATTTTCCCATACGGCAGGTCGTCGTTATGCCGTCGCTAATCCGCCGAGGTGTACGACGGATTAGCGTCGTATTAGCGACAAAACATCCGTCGCTAACTGCAAAATTTATGGACATCAAACAGAACCAGGTCGACGGACATTCCGTCGCTAAACCGTCGCTCAATATAAAATTCTCCAGGTAGCGACGGATATTACGTCGCCAATCCGTCGATACATTAAATTCCTACAGTTAGCGACGGATAGTCCGTCGGGACTTTGTCGCCAGTCCGCCGTAAGTTATTCGCCAATCCGTCGCGAAAGCTAAAATTTATGGACATCAAACAGCACCAGGTCGACGGATCGTCCGTCGCCAATCCGTCGCTTTATTGAAATGCTCCAGGTAGCGACGGTTTTTACGTCGCCACTCCGTCGCTAACCTCAGTTTCTCCAGTTAGCGACGGACTATCCGTCGCTGAGTGGTCGCCAGCCCGTCGCTAACTTCTAATTTTTGAAAAAAAAATACTGCAAACAGACTCTTTCCTTTTTATACAACACATCCAACACAATATCAAACATGCAAAATATCCATATACAACACCATATATCCATATCCAACACGAATATCCAACGTATCCAATATCCAACACCATATATCCATATGCAAAATATCCATATCCGACACCAATATCCAACGTATCCAATATCCAACAAAATATTACCAACACAATATATCCAATATCCAACATTAAATTATCCAAACATAAAAAAAATATCCGAACATACAATGTATCCAAATGTCTACAAAACCAACAACATAAACAAAATCAAACCCCGTCCGTCGGATCGTCTCGTGCTCGTGCCGCCGCATCCGCTTTGCGTATGTACTCCTCCACCGTGTGTGCCGGCACTTGGGACAAGACATGGTCTGGAAGCGCGCGTAGCTGCTCTGGCGACAACATGTCAAGGAGCGTCAAGATGGTGTTATCCGATACGATGCGGGCGTCCGCAGAGCGGTTAAACGAAAGCCGTCCGGGGGAAGAAGGACCAGGTCGATCCGAAGCACCGGCAGCAGCAGTAGACGGACCGGGAGCACCACCAGATGAACCGAAAGCACCAGCAGACGGACCTGGAGCAGACGGACCGGGAGCAGACGGATAGCACCCCAACACTATCGCCCGTAAATCTGATACCGCGGAGGTCAGAGTCGCAAGCTGCGCCCTCACATCGTCAACCGGGGGCGCTGGGGGAGGCGAAGGCGGTGGATATCTCGGGGACGGCTGCAACGAGGGAGCCATGGAACCTAAGCCGTAGACGTGCCCTTTCCTAACGCCGTCGACGGATTCTACGAACACGTCATCGTAGCGAGCGGCCATAGAAGAGTGCGTCTGGGTGGGCGTCGTTTCGCCGACATTCTCGGAAGGGGGCTCGATCTCAAGCCGACTAAGTGCCTCACGATACGCAGCCTATCCAATGAATGTGTTTATACTATAAGTTTTCCTAAGTTATAATCTAAATCCTATGTTTCCCTAAGTTATAGTCTGAATCCTAAGTTTATCTAATTAACTTAACAATAATTATATTTCTAACATAAATCTCATAAACGTAAGTACTTACATCAGTCTCCTCGGCCCTCGCGTCGACGAAGCTCCCATCCTTCCGCCTCTTATGCGTATGCACGAATACATCGAGAGCGGTGACCGTCTCCGCCTCTTTCCCCTGCTTTACCGCCCGTTGGGCCTGCATACGTAGAATTTAATTAACTTCGTATATTAACAGTACGAAATTAAATAATAGAATGAATTTGAATTTGCGCTATCTCACCAAATCTGCACGCGTCGATGCGTGGGGCCTTGATCCCCCCGTATGCAGACCCGCGGCCTGTCGATTAGCCTTAGCTTTCTCCGATTTCAGCTTGAACTGCGGAGTATCCATCTTCTCCAACATTTGCTCATAGTACTCCGCCCGGATCCAGTCCTTCCTCGTATGCGTCGTACGAAGGTCGTACACCGTATCCCGTATCTTCTTCCCGGCGGCGGCTTTGTAGGTCCTGCGGATCGCCTCCTCGCGATGGGGGGGCCACCAGAACGTCCTCTGACATACAAATTCAAATATCACGTAATAAAAAATTTAATGATTTAAAGAATAATTAATAATTCACCGACGGATTTATACCCTCATCTCGTCGAGCCAGACGTACTTCATGTCCTGAGGCACCTCAGAAAAATTGAGGTAGGGGCCATGGTAGTTATCCCGGATAATGCGCCCTAGAATCCGGGCAGCATCCCACGGGAAAAACCTATAAAGAAGCAACGACTAGATTATTAACTTGAATAAATGAAACAAATTTAATAAATTAACTTAAATTTACTTACGATTCACCAGCAGGCCATAGCTCTCGTCGGAACTCGCCCACCAGCCTCTCTGGTGGCGTCGGGGGATCCGCGGGTCCGCGCATGTACTCCCCGGTAACAGGATGAAACTGAATCCCGGGGTACTCCGAGGCCCACCCTGCAGTAACTGCTGGGCCCCCTGCTGCATCTGTTGCTGCATCCGCTGGTACATCCGGTGGCGGAACGGATCCGCTAGCGGATGGAGTCACAGGCCTCGACGACGATGTCGGTGGCACCGAGGAAGAATGACGACGGGAAGAGCCTGTGTCCGGGCTCTCCAAGTCGGGATCGGAGGTCACATCCGGGGAATACGGCTGGCGACCACGACCGCTACCACCACGCCCACGCCCACGCCCACGACCACCACCACCACCGCCGCCGCCGCCGCCACCACCACGACCACGGCCAGCTCCACCAGTACGGGTGCTCGCAACCATGCCCTGTAAATAGAACACATAAACAAAATACCGACAACATAGATTTATAAATGAATATAAAACTAAACATATCCATACCAGCAGCAGGGCGATGAGTGCCGCCCAGACGAGTAGGCCTAGGAGTGCCATCTGCAAAAAGAAACTCATACAATAATACGTAAATATCCCAAACTGAAATAAATATTACAATCAGAAGTGAAGTACGAATAAAAGCTAGATACACAAAATCTGATAAAATCACGCACCAATACAACAAAGTACAATTCTTGTAACTTTTGATGAAAGGGCATCTTGTGTTCCACTAGACTTGTAATTGTAAATCCAAATGTAATAGGGTAATTTAGGATTCGAGACTAGATATTGGGTGCTTCAAGATACAACTGAAATATAGCGATATTTAATCATCGTCATCGTCCTCTTCCTCGGCCTCGGCCTCATCATCATCATCCCCATCCTCATCGTCGAATTCATCTGTATCCTCATCCTCATCCTCATAAAGTTCTTCTTCTTCTTCTTCTTCTTCTTCTTCTTCTTCGTCTTCAGTCTCAATACTTGGGACAAGACGCCTCTTTCTCCCCTGGTTGACATCTAAGTCTTGTATATCAACCTCTTCCTCCCCTCTATTTTCATCAGCAAGAGGTATATCAACCTCTAATTCAACATCCATGTCACAAGACTGTTGTCCCAAGTATTGGGGCTTTTCGATCTGGTCCTCTTGGTATGCTGGGTCTCCAACGTTGAATGTATTTCTAGATTTAATCTTGCATACTGCCCACCAGTCAAAGCGATCTCTACGACGCCTTGGGTAGCTTGTATAGTAGACTTGAACAGCCTGACTTGCTATCGCAAACGTGTCGGACCCTCTATAGCTCCTGCGATGATTTATATCGACGAATCCAAATTGTTTATCGATTCTCCAACCGATATTTGGTGTCGTATCGAACCACTCACATTTGAACATAACAATATGCATATCAAATGGGGCACTATATTGTAATTCTATAATATCCCGAAGCACTCCATAATAGTCAAAGTCCGGTTCGTCGTCATAGATTGTGCCTCTTATGCAAACACCAGAATCCTTCGTACTGAAGCCGTCATTGAGAAATTCGACATTTATAGGATGTTGAGTTGTCTTAAACTTGAAGCCATTAACGACATAGTCGGGCCAAGTCTTTGCATGCTTCTTCGGTCCCAATGACAAATAACGAATGCTCTCATTTGTGAGTGTACTTGGTTCAGCTAATAAAATCTGTAAACTTTAAATGTTTTAGTTGCATATATATATTTAAATGGTAGCCACATAACATATTATCTCAGTTACTTACGTAATCTCGAAACCATGACGGAAAGGTAAAATCAACCTCTCTTTGAAGTCCCTCATCGGTAATATCGGGTGTCCTTATTTTGACTTCATCTCTAAATACACTGTTAGAGAGAATAAAAATTAGTGTAGTCACTTACCTCACCAAATTAGAGATTATAACGAGGTGTAGTCACTTACTTCTCCAAATCTCTCACTTCTTGTATGTCACAATTTAACAAAACATATCGGTGAGCGGCATCATACTTATCGTCACTCAACCACCGTTTCTTACTAGCCCCAATAGGCTTGCCCCTTAAATTGAACATACCTCCTTCCTCAACGTCTTCGTCATTCCTTTGAGGTCTATTTCGATTTGTCTCAACATGAGTATCGAAATAAATGGAGCAAAAGTTTGACACCTCCTCGATAAGATATGCTTCGCATATCGAAGCCTCTATATGAGCCTTGTTGCCAACTTTCTTCTTTAGATGATGTAGATACCTAGAGAGACAAATTATCTTGAGAATTAACAATGAATTATAAAATCCACTTAAATTATATCGATTTTTATTTACCTTTCAAAGGGGTACATCCATCGATAATGAACAGATGCACCGACACGGGCTTCGTATGCTAGATGAATCGGTAGATGTTCCATACTGTCGAAGAAACCCGATGGAAATATTTTCTCTAACTTGCAAATTGTTAAGACAATCTTCTCCTCAAGTTGTATCATATGTTGCACCGTGAGCTTAGTTGAACAGATATCCCTGAAGAATGTAGACAGCTCAGCCAACGGAGCCCATACAGCAGAAGGCAACAACTCTCTCAACGCAATGGGCAGTAATCTTTCCATAAACACGTGGCAGTCGTGACTCTTCATTCCTGTTAGCTTGCGTTCATTGAGATCAACGCATCTAGACAAATTCGATACATAGCCGTCGGGAAATCTTAAAGTAGATATCCACTTGCAGATTATTAATCTATCTTCCTTGCTCAATGCGTATGGCGCTATCGGCTTAGTTACTTGTCCACCAGCTCCCCTTTGTATCAAGTTTAGATTATGACGTTTGCATATCTCGGCCATGTCTTGTCTTGCTTTTGGATTGTCCTTCGTCTTTCCTTTAATATCCATAACGGTATTGAAGACATTATCGAACACATTCTTTTCGATATGCATGACATCAAGATTATGCCTAATAAGATTATCTTTCCAATAAGGCAAGTCCCAGAAGATACTCCGTTTGGTCCAGTTATGGCTTTGTCCGAATCCCTCGACACGATTGTTCGATGGATCTTCCATTGCGGTGGGCAATTCCTTTACATCTTCCCAAATATCGTATCCCGACAATCTGGCAGGAGGTTCAGAAAATTCTTGTTTTCCATATCTGAACGCGTCCTTGTTCTTTCGCCAAGGATGTCTCGTTGGCAGAAATTGACGGTGACAGTCAAAGAAAGAAGTTTTTCCTCCATGTCTAAGGCGGAACGCCTTACTATTTTCCATACATATCGGACAAGACATGTTGCCGTGCGTACTCCACCCCGACAGCATACCGTATGCTGGAAAATCATTGATTGTCCACATGAGTGAAGCTCTCATCTGAAAGTTTTATTTTCTGGAACTATCATAGGTCGTGACGCCGATCTCCCACAACTGTTTCAGCTCATCCACCAACGGCTGTAAATATATATCGATATTCTTTGTCGGATTTTTGGGACCGGGTATGATAGCTGTCAAGAACATATAAGGAGTCTTCATACACATCCATGGTGGCAGATTGTAAGGAGTAAGAATGACCGGCCAGCATGAGTATTGAGATTCCGACTGTCCGAAAGGGGCGAAGCCATCAGAACATAGCGCCAGGCGTACATTTCTAGGCTCTGCAGCAAAATCTGGATGACACAAATCAAAATATTTCCACGCCGACAATTCTCCTTCGTCCTTTATGCGATCTTCACTGTGCCACGTCATGTGTTCTGCTGTATTCAGAGACATATACATCCTCTGTAAGCGCTTCGTGATCGACAAGTAATGCATATACTTGTAAGGACGTCGTTTTCTAGTTGACTTTCCTTTTCCCTGTACTGTCTTGTAACGATCCGCATTACAGAACCAACAACTTTCTAATACGTAATTCTCTTTGTAATACAACATGCATCCGTTGCGACAGCAATCTATCTTCTCGTACCCCAGTCCCAGTTGTCGGACCA
Source organism: Iris pallida (assembly GCA_029216955.1). Taxonomy (NCBI): domain Eukaryota; kingdom Viridiplantae; phylum Streptophyta; class Magnoliopsida; order Asparagales; family Iridaceae; genus Iris; species Iris pallida. Next base: position 14,535,097 of record JANAVB010031417.1, on the reverse strand, counting down.
TCATCTTTGACTTGTAGAAGTTTCTTGGAAGCTCTTTTGATTCCTTCGGTTACACCTCATTAGTTAATTGTGTGATCCGATCATAGCAAGCTTGTGGCAAGTTAAAATCAGACTTTATGTTCAACAACCGCATCGTCACTGACAGTACGTAATGAGTCTCACAACCAGGATATAGAGGAGTATCTGCGTCCTTAAACATATCATAGAACTCCTTTGCCTCGGGATTAGGATCCTCCGGATCAAAATTAGGCCCTGCCATAGCATACACCATATCTCGTGCAAGGTTCTGCATGTCTCCATAATCCACAGAGCATCCGTCGTCTTCGAGGACATCCGTTGCAGCATTATCATCAAAAGCATAAGTACCAGCTTCTGCAGCCTGTCTTTCTGAATATAATTCACCTTGCGATGACCACAGGCCGTAATCACGTACGAAACCCTTACGGGTCAAATGATCTCTCACAGTCATCACTTCTTCGAAACGTCTATTGTGACAATTAACACATTGACACTTGATTTTGTTATCGTCCATGTACTGAGTTTTGCTCATGGCATACTTAAGAAATACTTCCACACCTGCCTGAAAATCGTCACTCACACCAATTCTGCTCTCGTGTTGTCGTTTGTACATCCATGTACGATCAACAAAGTAACGATTCATGCTCGATTTGATGTGAATATCTGTATCGTAAGACAAACTAAACATAAGAATTAATAGCCCGATACCGATACTCATATCGTAAGAAAAACTAAACTTGTGGATAACACGCTAGGCCTACGACGAGGCTACTTAGTATCACAATCTAACATAATTAGTATATAATCATGTAACTGGTGGATCCGCTAGCTAGTAAGCCGGATGTACTTAATATCAGAGAGTATCAGATTAGTATCAGTATATAGGTTAGGTAGACCGTATCAAACGCATATCGGAATAGTAGGCCGAATAGGAGACCGAGATAGTCGAATGAGAAGAAGGGAAGAAAGAAGGAGCAGATGGGTCCAGAGCCATGGTGGAGGAGGAGAAGTAACATGAGAGCAGTTTCCGCCGTAACATCTCCTGGCTCTACTGGCAACTGAAGTCCAGATGCTACAAAGGACGATCCTTCGCTGAAATCGACTACAACACCCATCAGTTCAAGTTCATTCCTATATGAGTATATTCCAATGTCATAGAGGAAGGTCAACAAACTGATGGCTTCTATGGCATTGGAATCTACTCATATAGGAATGAACTTGAACTGATGGGTGTTGTAGTCGATTTCAGCGAAGGATCGTCCTTTGTAGCATCTGGACTTCAATTGCCAGCAGAGCCAGGAGATGTTACGGCGGAAACTGCTCTCATGTTACTTCTCCTCCTCCACCATGGCTCTGGACCCATCTGCTCCTCCCTTCTTCCCTTCTTCTCATTCGACTATCTCGGCCTCCTATTCGGCCTACTATTCCGATACCGATACTTTGAACCTTGATCTTAACCCAAACCTATATACTGATCGATACTAATCCGCTACGCCCGATACTAAGTATATACGGTCGATACTGATAGCGATAGTCCGATACCGATAGCGATAGTCCGATACCGATAGTTCGATCGATACCGATAGTTCGATACCGATAGCGATAGTCCGATACCGATAGCGATAGTTCGATACCGATAGCGATAGTCCGATACAGATACACATGGACCTACATATCTATATATCACTAGTAGCCATACTCCTCTACATACTACTCTACACTAGGATCTAGTAACCATATACTACTCTACACACTAGCTACGTAGTCATACTCTAAAATAAGGTAAACTAATTTACCCACACATTAAAACCAACCCAATCAAATCTTAGGCAAACTATTCATATGATATCAATCGAAATACAAATAGGTCAACTAGGCTAGTTCTAGGTCAAATTAGGAGTCCAAGTCAACTCTGTCAAAACTAACCTTAATTAGGCTAAACTTCTACCTTAGCTAATCAAATATATATACTAGACTTCACGACGTGTGTCTGTGTATATATATATATATATATATATATATATATATATATATATATATATATATATATATATATATTATTAATAAATTACTTAAAATTATGCCTATATATATATATATATATATATATATATATATATATATATATATATATATATTTATATATATATATATATATATCTGTGTGTGTGTGTATCCGTGTGTCTGTGTCCGTATGTGTCCGTGTGTGTGTGTGTGTGTGTGTCTGTGTCTGTGTGTGTCTGTGTGTCCGTGTGTCCGTGTGTGTGTGTGTGTGTCCGTGTGTGTGTGTGTGTCTGTGGGAGAGGAGGAGGAGGACTCCTGCGCGGGGACTCCAGAGTCCCTCCTACGCCCCCCTGCCCCGACCCCCCTAACCCCTGCCCGACCCCCCCCAACCCCTGCCCCGACCCCCCCCAACCCCTGCCCGACCCCCCCAACCCCTGCCCGACCCCCTCTCCCACCCCCCTGGCCCCCCCTGCCCCGACCCTCCCCAACCCCTGCCCGACCCCCTCTTCCACCCCCCTGTCCCCCCTGCCCCGACCCCCCCCAACCCCTGCCCGACCCTCCCCCAACCCCTGCCCGACCCCCCTCTCCCACCCCCCTGCCCAGACCACCCCCCAACCCCTGCCCGACCCCCTCCCCGACCCCCCTGCCCCCTCTCCCACCCCACCCTTGCCCCGACCACCCCACCCCCTACCCGAACCCCCCTGCCCAGACCACCCCCCCACCCCTGCCCGACCCCCTCCCCGACCCCCCTGCCCCCGACCACCCCACTCCACCCTTGCCCCGACCACCCCACCCCGTACCCGAAACCCCCCTGCCCCACACCCTCTCCGACCACTACGACAGCCCCCCAACCCCCCAAATCGTAAAAGAGAGAGAGAGAGAGGGAGATAGAGAGAGAGAGGGGGGGAGAGAGAGCATACCTTAGAGAGAGAGAGGGAGATCGCCGGTCGAAGAGAGGGAGATCGTCGGAGAGAGGAAGAGGGAAGAGAGAGTGTTTTGGGGGGGAATGAAAATTTCCCCCCCGTCGGTTCAATTTAAGTTAGGGTACATAAATTAGCGACGGAGTAGCGACGGATTATTCCGTCGCTAAGTCGTCAGTAAATCTCGCGCCAATATTTTAGGCTTTTGTCGCCAAAATATGCGACGTTCTAGCGACGGATATAAAACCGTCGCTACTTGGCCGACGACCTATCGACGGCGTAGCGACGGATATGGGCATAAAAAAATAAAAAAAATTATCCACTGCTTTCCGTCGGTGATCCGACGGTAATAGCGACGGAAAATTTCCGTCGCTAAATGGCCGTCGCTAAAATACTGTAATTTGGTAGTGTTAGCAATCTATAAGATCAAGCAGTTCTACTCATAAAGTGACACGCATGATGAGTTAAGACAATCAAGGTATACAGAAAGAGATATACCTTGTGAGTCAAACAGGTGCGGATACCGTGATCGGATATCATCATCACGTTTCCACGTTGACTCCCCTAAAGAGTGATGACCCCAAGCAACCCGGACAAGGCTAATTGTTCGGTTCTTGGGTATCTTCTCTCTTCGGTCCAAAATGGACACCGACTGTTCCTCGTAAGATAAGTTGGTACCAACAACCAGCTCAGAATGATCAAGGATATGGCTTGGGTCCGATACATACCTTCGCAACTGAGATACATGAAATACGTCATGCACCTCTCGTAACGAAGGTGGAAGGGGTAAACGATAAGCAACATCGCCTATCCTATCAAGGATAGCAAATGGGCCCACGTATCGCGGACTCAATTTCCTGCGAACGCCAAATCTAATGACCCTACGGGTAGGTGAGATCCGCAAGAACATGTGGTCCCCAACAGAAAACTCTAGCGGCCTACGATGCTGGTCCGCCCAATGACGATGCCGATCCTGCGCAACTCAAAGTCGCTCTCTAATTCCCTTAACCACTTTAACTGTCTGGACAATCATTTCTGGGCCTAGCATCTTCCTCTCCCCGATATCATCCCATGCTAGTGGCGACCTACACTTCTTACCATATAGTGCTTCAAATGGCGCCATCTGGATACTGGCTTGATAACTGTTGTTGTATGAGAACTCGACCAAGTGCAGGTGACTCTCCCAAGATCCTCTAAAATCCAGAGTGCAAGCTCGCAATATGTCTTCCAAAGTCTGAATTGTTCTTTCTGATTGCCCGTCCGTTTACGGATGGTAAGCCGTGCTAAATCTTAACTTGGTACCCAGACTATGATGTAGACTCTTCCAAAAATGTGATGTAAAACGGGTATCTCTATCGGACACAATACTGACAGGGACTCCATGCTGCCTGACTATCTGCTGCATATACAACTCTGCCAACTTTTCTGTAGATTGTCCTACTCTAAAAGGAAGAAAGTGTGCCACCTTTGTAAGTCGGTCCACTATTACCCAAATAGCATCTTTACCACTTGGTGATCTCGGTAAACCAGTCACAAAATCTATTGTGATGTGTTCCCACTTCCATTCCGGAATAGGAAGCAGTTGCAATAATCCAGCTGACCTCTGCTGTTCTGCCTTCACTTGCTGACATACCAAGCAACGGGAAACAAATCTAGCTATCTCCCTCTTCATCCCGTTCTACCAAAAGTGCTGCTTGATATCTTGGTACATCTTGGTCCCTCCAGGATGTATAGAATACTGAGAACTGTGAGCTTCTACCATAACCTCCTGTCTGATATCTCCACTAGGCACACATAGACGTGACCCAAACCTAAGTGTACCATCTTCATGAATTCTCATCTCCTTCCTGAGTCCTGACTCACATTCTGCCCTAAGCTTCTGAATCCTTGGATCCTGTGCCTGAGCTGCCTTGATCCTGTCTACCAAGTCAGATTGAACTTGTAGACTTGTCAGAATTTCTACATCACTAGGAAGTATAACCTCGATGCCCATCTCCTGAAGGTCATCTAAGATATGCTTTTGGGTTGTCAACATAAATGCGCCGCCTCTCCTGCTAAGAGCATCTGCTACCATATTAGTCTTGCCTGGATGATACTGAAGCTCCACGTCGTAATCCTTGATCAACTCCAACCATCTTCTCTGTCTCATGTTCAGCTCCTTCTGAGTAAAGATGTACTTCAGACTTTTATGGTCTGTGTACATGTCCACTCGGTCACCATATAAGTAATACCTTCATAGCTTCAAAGCAAATACTACTGCTGCCAACTCCAAGTCATGAGTTGGATAATTCTTCTCGTGGTCTCAAAATTGCCTAGATACGTATGCTATCACCTTCCCATGTTGCATGAGGAAGCACCCAAGTCATTTTCCTGATGCATCACAATATACTGTAAAACCTCCGGGTCCAACTGGCAATGTCAGAATAGGTGCCGATATCAACTTCTGTTTCAGATTCTCAAATAATGCCTAGCATTCTGCCGACCAGACGAATGGCACATCCTTCCGTGTCAAGCGGGTCATGGGTGCTGAAAGTCTTGTAAAATCTGATACGAACCTTCTGTAATATCCCGCCAATCCCAAGAAACTTCGCACATCGGCTACGGTCTTGGGTACTGGCCAACTCTCTACTGCTTCTACCTTCTTGGGATCCACTGCTACTCCAGCTCCTGATACGATGTGCCCCAAAAATGAAATGTGGTCCGACCAAAACTCACGCTTGCTGAGCTTGGCATACAACTTGTTCTCTCTCAGAACCTGTAACACTTTTCGGAGGTGGTCCTCATGTTCCTCCTCACTAGTAGAGTATACTAGAATGTCGTCGAGAAACAAAACGACAAATTGATCCAAATACGGCATAAAGATGCGGTTCATCAAATCTATGAATATTGCTGGAGCATTGGTCAAACCAAACGGCATTACCAAGAATTTATAATGTCCATACTTCGACCTGAATGCTGTCTTAGGAATATCCTCCTTCCGAACCCTTACTTGATGATACCCTGAACGTAGATCTATCTTGGAGAAAACTCTAGCTCTGTTCAACTGATCAAACAAGTCGTCGATCCTGGGTAGTGGGTACTTGTTCTTTACTGTTGCCGCGTTAAGCTTCCTGTAATCAATGCATAATCTGGATGACCCATCCTTCTTCCCCACAAGTACCACTGGTGCTGTCCATGGTGATATGCTAGCTTGGATGAACTTCTTCTCCTTTAGTTCCTCTATGTGCTGATATACCTTGGCCTGTTCTGAATCCGCCATTCTGTAAACTCGATCTGATATCGGTTTAGTTCTAGGTGCCAATTCTATACTGAACTCAATATCTCTAATGGGTGGCAGACCTGGAAGTTCTTCGGGGGAATACGTCTAGAAACTCTTTAACTACCTTCGGAACTTGAACTTCTTCCATTGCCGTCACTACTCCCTGCTCTTGTTGAGTTGCCACTGATCTGACTAAGGTGAACCGCTTCATGCCTGGAATATCGAAAGATACACTCCCTCTACGATAATCTATTGTCGTATGACTGTCTTTCAGCTAGTCCATGCCTAAGATAACGTTGAAATTTCCAACAGGAAATTCTATCAACCGGGCGGGTAAGGAATGCCCGCAAACTACAATGCTACATGCTAGAATAACTCTACTAACTCCTACGAGCCTATTACCAGTGAGTATATTTAACCTCCCTGGCAATGCCTCGAACTCCATTCCTAGTCGTGTTACAAATTATGCAAATATAAATGAGTGTGATGCTCCTGAATCAAACAATGCTACTGCGGGATATGAGGCGACTAGAATGTTACCTGCCACAACATCTCCCGATGCTAATGCCTCCTCCAAGGACAGAGTGAATGCCTGCCCTCGACCTCCTTGTTGGTTCCCATGTTACGGCCTAGCCTGGTGCTGCTGCTGGCCCCTGTCTTGATGATGCTGGGGTGGTCTATGCTGGCGCTGTTGCATCGGCGGTCCTTGCTGCCGAAACATCTGAGCCTGCGGCATTAACGGGCGTTGTGCCAACGGCCTTACTGCTACCGCTGGTCCTCGATACTGGCCTGTCCCTGGTGCCGACAGAGCAGGAAATTATTGTACTGGTCCTCCTGACCTCGAATTCATGGGACAGGTGGTAACCCGATGATCTGGGCTTCCACATATCAAACATTGCCCGTTCAATGTCCGACACACATCTCTAGTGTGTCCTACCTTTCCATAATAAGTGCAGCCCGCTGGGGGTTGCTGGTTCTTCCTTTGTTGCTGTTGCTGCTGCCTGGGTGGTGGTGCTGGCCCTCGCATTGCCACATCGTGAATGCGAATGCCAAGGGATGGTGTTGTTGTTCGGGACGCTGCTCCCCCTCCTCCTTCAATCTGACTGTGGGATCTCTTCTAACCTACAGTCCTTGCCGTGATCCTCTGAATGGTGATCTCATGCCTTCGGGTTACCGTCAATACCTCATCGAAAGTCTGGTAGTTGTGCCCCTCTATCAATTGCAAGAGCTCAAGATGAAACCCTTGCTGGAACCTCGTAGCCCTCTGGCTCTCCGTTGCTACCATCTCTGGGGCGAACCTACTCAATCTGCAGAACTCTGCTGCATAAGCATCTACAGTCTTGCTAGCCTGTCTGAGGTTGATAAACTTCTGTTGTAGCTCAAACTGCACCACAACTCCATAGTACTTCGTCTTGAATCTTGTAGTAAAATCGTCCCAAGCAACAGGACATATGATGCCTACTTCTTCTAATTCCCACCAATCATGTGCGAGATCATGAAGTAACAACTTCACCTGATCCACACGTTCTTCTGCCGGCACCTTAGCTGCTGTCAAAATAGCCTCAACATCCTTAAGCCATGCATCTGCTGAGATGGCATCTTCCGTGCCCTCAAAACGGCGGGAGTTGTACTTACAAAATCTGGTTGATGCTCCTGAATCTGTTCTCGCCCCTCTTTCCAAAGCCGTCTGCAATCCTTGGTTGAGTAGTACGTTCTGCTCTTGTAACTGAGCGTGCATGCGCTGCTGGGCTAACATCTGGTGTTGCTGAGTAGCCATCATCCCTCTCATGATCTCCAGAAGGGCCGGTGTGTCCACTTCCACTGGGGTAGGTGGAACTATGGGCGGTATAGGAACCTCCGGATACTGCGGTCCGGCTGCTGGTTCCACTATCACTTCTTCTTGGATAGTCTCTTGAGGTAGTACTGGCCCTTGTAGCTGACCAACCTGGTCATGTTGTCCATGTTGCCCTTGTTGTTGCTGTCCAGTTCTGACAGATGCAGACGATGTGTCCCTAAGAAAAGGGATAAGAGAGCAATCAAACGATCGGACATGAATGATCAATGAAGTCGAAGGATACCGAAATGTCAAGCTAGGGTTGAGAACAACGAATCATGAGATCAAGGGGGAACATGTGTGATTGAGACATCCTATAAATTAAAATACCCCACAAGTCTGAAATCAGACCTGCGTGGGCCACCACTAAAACCTTGTCACGCCCCAGAACCAGAATACTGGAGAGCGGGGGAATGACTCAGCCAGCTACGTATTACGGGTAGATGAATATCGTATAATACGATCAATGTTGTCTAAACGACGAGGGGGTGCATACTACATGAAAGTCTCGCTATGGTCACTTCACATCTATTGTCTCAATCATTCAAACACGAAACAGAAATTGAGAACATGTAAGATAAAGCAGTAAGGCGTCCCAAACGCTCAGTCAAAATATTCTTGATAGCTGGCTTCACAAAACATAGCCAGATGATGAAGCAAGGTATACACAATTATTTATCAGCTGCAGCCTGACTTAGTTACAATTATGTAAAAGTAAGTACAAGACGATCCGACTAACATGTCGGTGCCAAACGGCAAAATATAAAGTAAGTAACAAAACGAACGGGGAAGTAAGGAACCCACTCGAGTCCTCCTGCGATCATTTCTCTAGTATTGACCATCTTGGAGGTGGAAGTAAGCTGAGTCCTCGGGGACTGGCTCTAAATCTGGCCATGCAAAACCAGAGAGGTTAGACCTCTAATAGCAAGTACCGCAAGGAAGCACGATATAAGAAACTGGAACCAGTAATAAGAAAATATGATAAGTAGATCTCTGCTTGCCACTGGAATTCGCATAACATCACGATACTTCGAACCAACCTCCCAACCAAACAAGGACAGAAGTTGGCCCGTCATGTCCTGACATTCTGATCATCTCAGTTAGTTAACAGAGTAGATACAGTACACAAACAAATCAATTTAAACGGACATGCAACTACTACGGCTTGCTACTGTGAGTTTCAGTTATCCTGGAATTATGCTATAGGGATTCCTCAGTTCTTACTATGTACGAGCAAGGCTAGTCTACCCAATCAATCAATTGCGCCAATCATGAATTAGACAAGTCCCAGCGGGACGCCCGTCATCAATATACAATATACCATAAATAATATAAGCAGATACCGCCTCCTGCCCGTGTGGCAGATTTGCAGTATCTGTGGAAACCAGCCGGCCTGTCGGGCACTTAATAGTCCCAAAGAGGGCTGTCATGTAAGAACTCGAGAATCCATTCTCTCCATGCAATCATTATTTTATTTAACTTAGTAGCCTCTATGTTGAGTGAAATCTCATGTCGTGGATCATGGTCATTCAGAATGAGTACTTTCGTACGGGGTACGATATGCACATCTCTACAACGATACCCGTGCGGTTAGGTTGTAGGTCTTACATAGCGTAATGCAACAATCAAAACTAGCCAAGGAATAATCATGCCTTGACCATAAAGTACACAAGCTGCTTTTGTAAAATAGATAAATAAATTAAAGCCTGCATGTATCTATATGCCAATATTCGGGATCAGCCAGTCGATTGCAATAGTTCATAGTTCATATGAACGTGTCTCATTCATTCAATTTAATAAGACGACTAGCCAGTCTCTTAGTTCCATCTAGGAACGCATGATCAATTATTAATCCGGATAACAATTAATGTTAATTAATGCCAAATTCGGGACAGAATCAGCCAAAAAGGTATTATGGGGTAAAGTTCATGCGGCCAGAAATGCTCATGCGGCCAGGATTGCTCATACGGCCAGGATTGCTCATGCGGCCAGGAATGCTCATGCGGCCAGGATTACTCATGCAGCCAGGAATGCTCATGCGGCCAGGATTGCTCATGCGGCCAGAAATGCTCATGCGGCCAGGAATGCTCATGCGGCCAGGATTGCTCATGCGGCCAGGAATGCTCATGCGGCCAGGATTGCTCATGCGGCCAGGAATGCTCATGCGGCCAGGATTGCTCATGCGGCCAGGAATACTCATGCAGCCAGGAATGCTCATGCGGCCATGAATGCTTATGCGGTCAGGAATGCTCATGCGGCCAGGATTGCTCATGCGGCCAGGAATAAAACTTGCTGCATGAAAGTTCATGTGGTCAAGTACTTTTCTTCTTCTCCATTTTCCGAGAATCAGAACCATGGAAGCCATGGAAGCCATTGCTTCCAAACTCTTTAAATCCTTCATTCCAAGCCCAAATCTGGACTTCCATAGATCAAAATGGGGTAGAACGAAATTCTATACAATATGGAACCATCAAAACTTGAAAAATAACAAAGTTACTAGATCAAAACCTAAGAAATTTGAAAATACATTAAACTTAGATCTACATGAAATGAGCCATGAAAATTGTAAATACTAAATACTAAAGTATCTAAGAATCTTGAGAGGAAGACAATGGAACAACAAAAATGGAGATCCATCAAGAAGCAAGTTGGCACTTGCCTATGCCGCTAGGTAGGTAGGGAGGAGTAATAGAGGAAGAAGAGGAGTAATGGTGAAGGAGAAGTAATGAATGAAGAGAGAGAAAGGGTTTTGGGGCTTTAAATGAAGGAGTGGTGGTAGGTGGAGAGTTGGGTTCGGTTCATGATGAACCAAGAAAAACCGAAAACAAACCAATCTAGGTCGAACCCAAAAGCAAAGTAAAAGCAGAGAATAAAGATGCAGAAAGTAAAATACAGAAAAGTAAAATACAGAAAAATAATTAACGTGAAATTAAAGGAATTTAAATACAGAACAATACATGATAAATATTAAATAAATATATTTAAGCAGTACATGCATTAAAAATACGTATTCTGGGAACGGAAAGTGACACAATTTTTTTAAAAAATAAAACTAAAAATAAAAATTAACATTAAAGTTAATGTTAACATTAACATTAAAATTAATATTATCGTTAACATTAATAATAATATTAATATTAACATTAACATTAACATTAATATTAACATAAATTAATATTAACATTAAATTAACATTGATATTAACGTTAAATTATTATGGAAAAAATTGGGTAGTTAACTTTTTGGATTAAAATTTGTCATGTCATCAGTCATGTCAGATGACACACACTATTATTTAACATGCCACATCAGATGGGAGGGCTATATATTAGAGGGACAATTTGGAGGTACGAATAGCATTACTCTTTCTTCTTGTATTATTTCTTGTCCTTCGTTTCTTCTGCTGGTTTCTATCACACTCTATTTTCTTTAATGTCGACGTCACATGGAGAAACTGATCGTCGTGTGGAAGATTTAATCGATGAAGAAAGCTCCCTTTCAAAAGGAGTATCAGATGATTTGGATGATGAACAAAGCTTGGAAGCTGTTAACTTAGGAGACAGTAAAGAACAAGATGAAGAAAATACCGGAAGAATGCATCATAACGATGACGACGACATCAACGCAAACAACGAAATGTTATTTCGCATCACCCTTTCTAATGGATTTAAGAAATGTATTATATTTTTACATTTATTTCTCATATTTATTTTATTTTATTCTGTTCTTAGGGACGACGGTGAATCTCCATTGGATTTCGATGCAGCGACGATGAAAAAAATATTGCAGTCTGCCAATATTAACAAAGATCCAAAACAACTCTTAGAAGAAGATATTGTTGGCCTACAGTTCAACTCTATTGAAGAAGCAGAGACATTCTACAGGATATATTCAAAAGCATATGGTTTCAGTATTAGAAAGAACGAGGTAAAGAAAAACAAGTCTGGGATGGTGATGGTCCGTAGTTGGTGTTGTTCGAATGCGGGATTCAGACACAAAAAATACAAGGAAGCTCCTAACAGGGTTCGTGAGCCAAGAAGTGAAAGCAGAAGTGGTTGTAAAGCAATTTTTTGTATTGGGTACATCGATTCTACAAAGATGTGGGGCGTCAAAAAATTTCATGTACTTCACAACCATAGCCTGGCGAATGATTATGAATCAGTTTTTTTGAGATCCTATCGTAAGATATCACCCACAGAGTTGGAAGAAGTTAAGATTATGAAGCAATCAGGGATGGGGACTGGAGCGATATGGAATTTAATTATCCACAGGAAAGGTGGCTGGGATAAGGTTGGATGGACGAAAAAGGATTTATACAATGCTCTAGCTCAAGATAGTAGAGCACTAGACGATGTTGATGCTACGACAACACTTACATTTCTTCAATCTAAGGAGGGTATTGACCCAGATTTCTTCTCCGCGTACAAGGTATACTAAGATTCCAGATTGACCCATCTCTTTTGGGCTGACGGTGCATGTCGATTCGATTACAAATTATTTGGAGATTCACTAGCATTTGATTCTACATATAAAACAAATATAAGCCAAATGCCGTTAGTGGTTCTAGTGGGTACAAATAATCATGCAATGACTTGTGTGTTTGGGTTTGCAATGATCCATAATGAGACTACAGAGACATATTCTTAGGTTCTAGAAAAATTTCAAGAGTGTATGAATGGCAAATTACCAGTGACAGTTCTCACGGATGGTTGCAGATCCATGAATAAAGCAATTGGGGATTTAATGCCCAGCGTAGTTCATCGAATGTGCTCATGGCATATCCTAAACAATGCTGCCAAACATGTACACCGAGAGGGTTTTCACAATAAATTGAGTCTTCTGATTAAAAGGTACATCACACACTTGCTACTTTACTTTGAAGTATGTTGTTGTTACAATATTACAACTTTAGTTAATGTCCATATTTTCTAAACATGTACTATTCAGTCGAAGAATTTGAAAACCGTTGGCAGCAGATGCTAACGGATTATAATGTAGAGAACAATGAGTGGACCACTGCATTGTACAGAACGAGGCAGCGATGGGCGGACACATTCCTACGTGGAAATTATTTTGGCGGTTCTACTGCAACAAATAGATGTGAATCTATGAATGCATTTCTGAAAAGATTTTTGAATGAGAAGCTGCCACTATGGAAGGCCCTTCAAAATTGTGACTACGGTTTGGCGGCCTTACGTTACGGCCAGATGAGTAAGAATGTCACTGATAAACTCTCAACACAAGTTGTGAATCAAACTAGCATGGCCGTAATAGAAGATAAATTTGCCGCAATTTACACTAAAACGATATTTATAGAGGTAAAGAAGGAAATCACACGTTCTGATGCATATACTATTTTCCATCATCACATCATAAGAGAGGCAGAAGTTTGCACTATCCAAAAGTATATGTCGCCAAACAGTGTCAACCGGAAGGTTACATTTGATCCGGCCGACAACATCATAAAATGTGAATGCTTGTGGATGGAGACCAAGGGGATTCCTTGTAGGCATATTTTTTCAGCAATGAAGAGATTGCAAATTGGAGATATTCCAAAGAACTTGATAAAATCTCGTTGGCTCAAGGATTGCAAAGAGAGTTATCTCTCCGGACCTGGCACAGAAAGAATATTCATCCACCCAGACAGTATTGAGAGCATAAGGTATGGTGGTATTAATGAACAAGTTAATCTGTTTACATACTATTATAAAAAATCAAGCAAAATTCAAGAGAGGGGAACGGAGTTGATGTCGTCTGTTCTGATGGAGTTGAAAGAAATGGTGACCGATATTGGTGAAGAAGAACAAATGGTAGCTGATGCAGTTCATGGAGTGCATGAAGCTTTAAAAGAGCCAAATCTGGTAGCAACAAAAGGAAGGTCTTCTCAAAGGAAATCAAGCCAGCCTACAGTAAGTCAGACTATCCCGAAGCCTAGAACTTGTAGAGTTTGTAAAAAATCGGGTCACGATTTTCGTAATTGTAAAATACGAAAGCGAAATAGCGACAAAGAGCAAATAGAATCAAATGAAACGTCGTTGACTTAAGACAATGTCTTTCCTATGTGGCTAGATGTCATTCACACAAGACAATTAGATAAAAAAATATGTTCTCCAATGCAAAAGTTTGAGAAGACAATTAGATACAAATGCATTTATTCAACTTCCAAGATAACTTTTTCACTTCATTTTTTTTATATGTATAAAAGTCATTTTGAAGGGGCAGATGCTCACATTCTAAATCATTTTAATACTCAATCGTTTTAATACTGGGAACGACATTCTCCGTGTAATTCAAAACGGAGAATAGCATTCTCCTTTCAAATGACACGGAGAATATCATTCTCCGTTTAAATTATAACGGAGAATGAACATTCTAATGTGTTTTTAATACTGGGAATGTTATTCTCCGTTTCAAGTTAGACAGAGAATGCCATTCTCCGTTCCAAATTAAACGGCAAATAGAATCCTCAATCGTTTTAACACTGAGAATGCTATTATCCGTGTAATTGAAAACGGAGAATAGCAAACGGAGAATGCTATTCTCCGTTTAATAAAATACGGAGAATAGTATTTTCTTTCGTTTTAACTCTTGTAATGCCATACTCCGTTTAAATGGCACAAAAAATGCGGTGGAAACATGATTAATTAATAAAATTTGACAACATATTTAAGAATGTGAAGTTTCTAATCTCAATATTTCCATTTTTTGAATATTTGATTAAATTTTTGAACTTTTTTTTTGCAATGAGCCGTTCTATACTCGGAAAATTGAGAAGGGACAGATTCATTGGTATTAATTTTCGAATATTTGATTAATATTTGAGTAAAATTGAAACCCTCAGAGTTGGCAGAATTCGAAGGGGCAGATTCATTGGTATTAATGGTATATAAATGGCAGTAGTTGGGAGAGTTTGTTCTCGTCTTACTTAGCTTTACTTGAGAAGGGACAGATGCATAGGTATTAATGCAAATTAATTGAATTGAATTCGAAGTGGCTGCCACTTGGCGCATGAGTCCGAGTTGTTCCTTGCCTATAAATGGCAGTAGTGTAGGGAGAGTTTGTTCTCGTCTTACTTAGCTTTTCTTGTGGAGATAGACTCTACCGATCCTCCGCCTTGGCAAGACTCTTTCCTCTTGGTTGTCGATATCCTCGTTCGAAGAAGCTTTGGTGGTGAAGTCCTTCAGAAGACTGAGATGTGCCTAGTGGACTGTCCGTGTTCGTGCACTTCATCGACTGTGTGCCATGATGTTGGTTTCTGGAAGAGCCCCAGGGTTTGGGTTGATTGCCAACCCACACTCTATCGAAGCACCCGCACTCGATTCGTTCGGACTATGCACGGTGTTCCTTTGCCGCAAGGAGTTCCTTTGTTTAAGGTGTTCCATTGCTCCGACGATGCACGACGAAGTGAATTCCTTTGCAGGTCCTTTGCCTCAAGGAATTCCTTTGCAAGGTCCTTTGCTCTCAAGGAATTCCTTGGCACTAAAGGAGTTTCTTTGACTCCTTGATTGCATTCCAATTTTTGTAATGCTGGAAGAGCCACATGAACTCCTTTGCCTCAGTAAGTTCCTTTGCTCGGACGATGCACGATGAAGTGATTTACCTCAAGGAGTCATCCAACGGTTCCTATGCTCTGACGATGCACGATGAAGTGATTTGGCTCACGGAATTCCTTTGCCTCAAGGCGTTCCATTGCTCCGATGATGCACGATGAACTGAATTCACTTCATCGTGCATCGTCGGAGCAATGGAACACCTTGAGGCAAATTACTTTATCGTGCATCGTTAGAGCATAGGAACCGTTGGATGACTCCTTGAGGCAAATTACTTCATCGTGCATCGTCAGAGCAAGAGCAAGATGAATTCCTTTAGGCACAGGAACAGAAGCAAATGAATTCTTTGAGAGCAAAGGACCTTGCAAAGGAAATACTTGAGGTAGAGCACCTTGCAAAGGAATTCACTTCATCCTGGAGATGGACTCTACCGATCCCTTGCCTTGGACTGTCTATTTTCGTGCACCTCATCGACTGTGTGCCATGATGTTGGTTTCTGGAAGAGCCCCTGGGTTTGGATTTATTGCCAACCCACGCTCTGTCGAAGCGCCTGCACGTTGATTCGCTCGGACTATGCACGGTGTTCCTTTGCCGCAAGGAGTTCCTTTGTTCAATGTGTTCCATTCGTCCGACGATGCACGACGAAGTAATTTGCCTCAAAGAATTACTTTTCCTCAGGGCGTTCCATTGCTCAGAAGAATGCAAGATGAAGTGAATTCCTTTGCAGGTCCTTTGCTCTGACGATGCACGATGAAGTGATTTGCTCTGACGATGTCCGCACGCAGCTCAAATTCAACTTATTTCTTGTTAGTAGGATTTTGTGTAGTAGTTCAGACTTTTATATGTAAATAAAAGTCAAACTTAGCTTGGTTTTCACAATGTAAATGTAACTCAAAAATGATTTTATTATAAAAGACAGAGCAGAGCAGACATTATAAAACACAGAAGTTCCTTGCCCAATTACATAATTACGTTATTGTTTTACAATGTCATTGCTAGGTTGGTTGTGTTACATATTCTCTTGCGTTACCAACCTCGTCATATTCTCATCAAGCTCATCTTCATTCTCCTTTTCAAAATAAACGGAGAATAACATTCTCCGTTTCAAAAGACACGGAGAACGTCATTCTCCGTTTAAATAAAAATGGAGAATGAACATTTTAATGTGTTTTACCACTGGGAATGTTATTCTCCATTTCAAGACAGACAGAGAATGTTATTATCCGTCCCGAAATAAATGGTAAATAGAATCTTCAAACGTTTTAATTTAAACGGAAAAGTTATTCTCCGTTTCAAGTAAACGGAGAATGCCATTCTCCGTTCCAAATAAAACGGAGAATATAATCCGAAGGGGCAGATTCATTGGTATTAATGGCATATAAATGGAAGAATTCATTGGTATTAATGGCATATAAATGGCAGATTCATTGGTATTAATGACATATTAATGGCATATTAATGGCATATAAATGCCATTCTCCATTCCAATTGGGCGCATCAGTACACGGAGAATGGTGTTCACTTGGTAGAATTCGATGGAGCAGATTCATTGGTATTAATGGCATAAAATGGCAGTAGTTGGGAGAGTTTGTTCTCGTCATACTTAGCTTTACTTGAGAAGGGGCAGATGCATTGGTATTAATGCAAATTAATTGAATAGAATTCGAAATGACTGCCACTTGGCGCATGAGTTCGAGTTGTTCCTTGCCAATAAATGGCAAAAGTTGGGAGAGTTTGTTCTAGTCTTACTTAGCTTTACTTGAGAAGGGGCAGATGCATTGGTATTGATATAAATTAATTGAATTGAATTCGAAGTGACTGCCACTTGGCGCATGAGTCCGAGTTGTTCCTTGCCTATAAATGGCAGTAGTGTAGGGAGAGTTTGTTCTCGTCTCACTTAGCTTTTCTTGTGGAGGTGGACTCTACCGATCCTCCACCTTGGCAAGACGCTTTTCTCTTGGTTGTCGATCTTCTCGTTCGAATAAGCTTTGGTGGTGAAGACCTTCAGAAGACTGAAGCTTTGGGTTGATTGCCAACCCATACTCTGTCGAAGCGCCCGCACGTTGATTCGCTCGGACTATGCACGGTGTTCCTTTGCGTCAAGGAGTTCCTTTGCCTCAAGGAGTTCCTCCGTCTCAAGCTCCTCCTTGGCACGTTGACGATGAAGTGATTTTCTCTGACGATGCACGAAATTTATCTTGCTCTTGCTTTGACGATGCACGATGAAGTCATTTGCCTTAAGGAGTCATCCAACGGTTTCTATGCTCCGACGATGCACGATGAAGTGATTTGGCTCAAGGAATTCTTTTGCCTCAAGGCATTCCATTCCTTCGACGATGCACGATGAACTGAATTCACTTTATCGTGCATCGTCAAAGGAATGGAACTCCTTGAGGCAAAGGAATTCCTTGAGGCAAATCACTTCATCGTGTTTCGTCAGAGCATAGTAACCTTTGGATGACTCCTTGAGGCAAATTACTTCATCGTGCATCGTCAGAGCAAGAGCAAGATGAATTCCTTGAGGCACAGGAACAGAAGCAAAGGAATTCCTTGAGAGCAAAGGACCTTGTAAAGGAATTCCTTGAGGCAGAGCACCTTGCAAAGGAATTCACTTCATCCTGGAGATGGACGCTACCGATCCCCCGCCTTGGCACGACTCTTTCTTGTTGGTTCACTTCAAATGACACGGAGAATGGAATTCTCCGTCTTATTCAACTTTTTTTTGGTTGTAGGATTTTATGTAGTAGTTCAGACTTTCATATGTAAATAAAAGTCAAACTTTTCGTGGTTTTGACAATGTAAATGTAATTCAAAAATGATTTTATTATAAAAGTAGAGCTTATAAAAGACAGAAGTTCCTTGACAATTACATAATTATATTATTGTTTTACAATGTCATTGTTTGGTTCGTGTTACATATTTGCTTGAAAGCAACTTCTTAGCCCATACCAACCTCATCATTGTAATCTTCTGGTGAGTTTCATCGTCATTTCCTCCCGGTATTTCGAAGGGAGTAGTCGTCAACATATTCATATAATACGCCGTGTACAAGAGGCAGTTGGGTGCCCGTTGTTGTGGGCAATTTGGAGAACAATTCAGCACTTTGCTCTCATACTCCATCTTCGCCGGGCATCTCTCCCTCATCATATCAACTTTTCTCCTGATGATAGGCTCTAAGGTGTTCTTCATTAATTCTGTATCCACCTTGTACTTTTCGTACGTGATTTGCCTCAAGGAGTTGTAGTGTGTCCAGTCGTAGGAGATAAAGTTGAATGTGAGCAGAGTATAGTGTTTGATGGATAAATTAAAGAGTGGGATGAATAGCAACTCTATGTCGTCCTACAAATCCATGACGAAGTCTACTACATATGTTTGGAAGTCTTCAAGGGCGCCGGATTTTACGTTTGGTTCATTGGCACGTTCAACGATGTTCTGTTTCCCAAAAACAAAACACAATATCATGAGTAATTTTTTTCTGTCATTTTTCATCGGTGTACACATGAATATGGATTTTTCTGTTTGGATTCTTACCAATGTGTGGGGCATCATGAATGCAGACCACTTATGTGATTGGGGCGCCGGCTTTTACTTCTGGATCAATGGCACGTCCTTTGAACTAGACGGGGCACACCTTCTTTTAATGCCTTAAATTTCTCTCAGCTTCCTTATTATTAGGTTCAGTATGCCAGTCTCCATGTCTTCATAGTTGAGTATGTCTTGCAGGTCTATTGCCGACAGCTGGACTGAAACTCCATTTTCACCCTCTTCCGGCGAAAATAAGTATACAATATCACTGCACATAAATTTAGTTTAGATTAAATTAATAAAGATAGATTCTCATTACATAATTGTGAAAAAAGTCTAGAAAAAACAAAAGAAAAAAAGGGTTCAGAATACATACTCTGGACACTTCTTTTTGGGAATTACGATGTCAATGTATTGCTTCTTCAGCTCTTCATCCGCATCTTTTCAAAGTAAGAGTTCATCGCATTCCCTTAGTATGACACGGTTCTTCTTTAATTCAGCCATTTTGGCGTCTCCTCCGGATTTTGGAGCGGCATTAATCTTCCGCTTTTTATTAGCCTCTCCAACTGTATTCTTTTCCAATGGAGTAACATCTTCAACGGCTAATGGCGCTGATGGTTTTCTGAACCTCTTTTCCCCCGATCCTCCTCTTCTTTTGGCTTCTTTTGGAGCAGCAAGTTCAGCAGCTGCTTCAATCTCCTGACGCTGCAATGCTACAACCATGGCTTCGAGATTAACGATTTTCCTATCCTTTTCAGTTGCTTCAATATTGAACGATTCAACTTTATTTTGAAGCTCCATTTTCTCCTCAACGAGCCTTTTATTTGTTTCTCTGAGTTGCTCGGTTGTTCGCACTGAAATAAAACAAACAACAATGAAATATATGATGTGAATCTAACACGGAGAATGATTTTACCTTGTGCATGTAGATCTGCAATAAGAACAGAATTCTGCTTTCTCAAATCCTCCAGTTCATGCACAGAGCCCTCCATCACAACGTTGACTGCACGTTGTTGCGTTTCTTCTGCCTCGAGCTCTTTCAGCTTTTCTTTGAGTATGGCATTCTCAAGGTTGGCTGCACGTAACGGCGCTCCTTATGCCTCCATCTCTTTTAACTTTCCTTTGAGTTCTTCATTCTGCGCAAGAATATCAGAATGATGTCTTCTCAAATCCTCCAGTTCATGCACAGAGCCCTCAATCACAACGTTGACTGCACTTTGTTGCGCTTCTTCTGCCTCGAGCTCTTTCAGCTTTTCTTTGAGTATGGTATTCTCAAGGTTGGCTGCACGTAACTGCGTTCCTTGTGCCTCTATCTCTTTTAACTTTTCTTTGAGTTCTTTATTCTGCGCAAGAATATCAGAATGATGTCTTCTCAAATCCTCCAATTTCTTTGCTGAGTCATCCATCACAGTGCCCATTTCATGATGCTGTGGTATCCGTTGTTCATCAAAATTATCCCCACCTGCTTCTTGGTGTTCTTCCTCTTCCTCTTTTTTAACTTCTTCTATAGGTGGCTCATCTTCTTTGTGCCCTTCTTCTTCCCCAACAGGTATAACCAGATCTTCTAATATCATTTTCGATCTTATTTTGTTGTAATATTCGGCCTTGAGGAAGTTTGAGATTTCGTACCCATTCCATGTGAAAAATCTTGGGTAATCAGGAATTGGGGCGAACTTCCTTTCTACAAATTTACTATGTTCTGCAAACCAATAGAGGAAGTATATTGTGCAACCTTCCAATTTGTGGAAAGCCATTGAGTAATCCCCCTGTTCAGTTTTGCTTCTACTCCTCTTTATGCTATCCATTACATATGCCAGGATTAACCTTGGCTAGCATATACTGTTGATGACGTCCACACTGTCTACCAAGGCCAAGAATCTGTACGACAAATTTGAACCGCCAGACTTTGTGAAGAATACTGTTTGGCACAAGTGGAAGATTATTAGCTTGGCCAAATCATCTGGATTAACAGCGTTATCTCCGCCATGAAGCCGTCGTAACAATTCAAAGAACTTGTCTCTCACTTCCTTATTCGTGACTTCTGCATGTTTGCCCTTAGAATTAGCCAGCAATCTTGTGAAGTGATCTCTACACAGGCTCAATGATGCTGGTGGTGTCGGCTGTTGTTGTTTTTTCTTTATCAATTTTCTATAAAAAACATTATTATCGCTTTCTTCATTCAGCGGTAGACCGAAGATGATTGCCATATCGTCGACGCTTGGCACGATTTTAACAGTGGTGCTCAATTCAAAGCATCCGACGCCATCTTCTTCTTCTGTGTAACTTGTAATTAAATTCTCAAGCCCTTCTGTTACCTTGGCCAATTCGGAGACGTGGACTCTGTTTTGGTAGAAAATCTCGATAAAATTCCAGTAACCGGTATTCTTCAAGGAATCAATAACTGGCTCAGGTAAACGGCCAACATCTTGATTGACCTCCTCCATAAGATTTAGCATTGGCTTGAAGGTAGAACGAAAAAGTCTTGAATCCTTATTCCTGACAGATTTTTTTCTACAAAACAAAAAAAAACAAAAATTAGGTCGGAGAATGGCCATTCTTATGGATTTTAACACTGGAAATGACATTCTCTGTGTAGACTAACACGGAGAATGTCATTCTCCGTTTCAAATGACACGGAGAATGTCATTCTCCGTTTCAAATGACACGGAAAATGACATTCAAATGCGTTTTATGACGGAGAATGTCATTCTTCGTGTAATATATACAGAATTTGCGAACATAAACTCAAAGTTATACCTTCTATTTGCACTTCTTCATACACTTCTTTTTGTTTAGCAACTTTTCTCTTTTTTTTCTGTGAAACTTTCTTAGAATAGGGTTTCGGTTGTTCTCCGTCTTTTCCTTTTGGATTTTCTGTAACTGGTGCATCTTCTCTAATTGGTGATGCTGCCGGTGATGATTCTGCCGCTGATGTCGATATGGTGTGAAGATTGCGAATGGGGAGGAAGGTTTGAAGATTTTGGAGGAGAATGACCTAGGTTTGAGTACATAGTGGAGTATGGAAGAAGAGGAAGAATCGAAACGGTTTTCCTTTTTTTTTGTAATAAAAGGGTTCAGGGGTGTTTTGAATTAATTAGAAGGGCAAAAATGTCATTCGATGGAAGGGTAAAAGACTCATTTCTGCTTAATTATATTAATTTGAAGGGCAAAAATGATTCTGCTTAATCAAAAAGAATCGAAGCCGTTTGGCAAAAATGTCATTACAACTCAACAAAACAAATGAACATAATACATTAGGGGTTTCCATACATTAGATATAAAAGAAGAAAAAAAAAATCATCGTCTTCCATATTCAATCATTTCAGATTGGACTTCTTTTAGCTCTTCATTGTGCTCTGAAGTTGTAATCCATTCAGCAGCTTTGCATCTTTCCATTCCCGCATCAAACTGCATATAACAAACATAACATCAAAAATATTGCTCTAAAAAGTGTAAGTTTTTGACGACATATTTTCAGACTTATATTGAGAGAACGGTAGTCTAGACTACATCGGTCTTTCATGAATGCAATTACACAAATTCCACAATCGACAGAATTGTCTTGGCGGGGAACATAAGAACGACGTTTTATTGCAAAAGTAGAAAAGCTGAACCTAGCATCTCTCAACTTTAAAATCTCTTCTTCGAGAAAGAGATCCAAATTTGAAAGCTACAATTACCAGAATATAATATGTATTAGTATACCGCGTATCTTGTACCCAATTCATAAAAATTGATGAATATGAGCTTACTATTTCTTTTATGACTGTTTTGTTTTGAATCGGATCATCTTTAGATGCAAGTGAGTCCCAAATTTTAACAGTCCTTTTTTTAACCAGAACTCTTGCAAGAGTATAGTGTCCGTCCAAATGAATGGGTATGTATATCTGAATCAGGATTAATTAGGTAAAATAAATTAGTAAATTTTCAGAAAATTAGGATTAATATTTAAACAGAAATACATTAATATCTCGTTACAAGTGCTTAAAGATCTCATGTAATCCTGAAAATATTTGTACTTCTTCCATATTTTATGAAGCTTTTTGTCGGATGGAGGTAACGTTTCTTTCTACATACACATCAACTAATACATTACGAAGGATAAACAAACAAGAAAATTGTTAATGCATATGCATTGAAGAATAAAATGCTCACTCATCGATATCCTTATTGGTAAAAACCATACATTAGCTTTATTGGAGGTTTTTTTCCGTTCCTCCGCGGTGAGAAGAGCAGAGACAATGCCTACAATCTGAATAAATCATTAAAAATGTCAGCGATGGAATCGAAGTAAACATAGATGGCATCTAAGAAAAAATATACTATCTATACATACCCTATTTTTAATTCTCGTTAAAGGAGCTAAGGTCTTCATCTCAAACCGAGACACATAGATTTTGTTGCAAGATGATATTATTTCTCTAAGAAAAAAAAGAATAAATTAGGAGAAAAAACTGTTGGAATTAAATCAAAACTCATATTACTTACTCGTCAGGTCTATCATCGGCAAAAATATAGTCTTAATAACTCGAAGAACCACTAGTACAATTGCTAGGCTTCGAGGTTGAACCCCTTGTTAAAATTTTCGATGGTGTGACCGGATCTAAATTTCCACGCATTCTTTTAGAAGAACTGCTAAAGTCAGTTTCTTCTGTAGGGGACAATGCGAGAATTCGGTCCAATGCTTTACTACGAGAGTGTAGCTCCACGTCCTCCTCATCGGAAGAAGATTCAACGGAAACCACCTTCACATTATTAAATGCTCCAGATGAAGATGCCTTCTTCAAAGCTGGAGATTCTTCAATCTTCTCAAAACGCCGAGATAAATTTATTTGTTCAATTTCTAATGAACAAAGCTTTGAATTGATCTTTACAACTTCAGCTAAAATCGTCGACAGATGTTCTTCAATCTTGTGCAACATAAGCGGAATGAAGGTTTCATTTGGAGCTGGCAACCAATCTTCTACGTCTTCTATATTTTTTACCACACGAGTAGACATCTTGAGAACAAGAAAACTATTGTATTTCAGAAAACTATTCTATGTATTTCAGAATGAATAATAGTACTATGAAACAACAAAACTATTGTATATATAGCAAGAGAGAAGTACAAAAAGTGAGAAAGATGGAAAGACAAATAAATTTTGAGACTAGCAAACAATCTACTAGCCGTTTGATTGAGGAGGGCTCGAGAAAGATTCTACTAGCCGTTTGAAAAATACAAAAGGTTATCATGATCAATTTCAATTAAGGAACTCTATAAGAGGTTTAATTCCGCTTGATTGAGGAACTCGACGAAGTCCGCCGCAAACCGGAACTTCTTCTTCTTTCCTTCTTCATCTCCGTTTCTCTTTCCACCACCACTACCATGGCCTGTAGCTTTATAACAAAAATATTAAATTGTTAGATGAAACAAAAAAAACTAATTACGGAAAGATTACTAAATCAAAATCAAACAGAACACATATTCATAGAAAACATGAGATTAAAGATGAAAGTGTCACAGAAGCAACATCACAATTTTACAACAACTAAGCAGACTCTGCTAAGCAATAACTAAAATTAGGGATTGTGTTCTCCTTGGATTTAATTTACACAAAGAAGAGATTTGAGAGAACGAGCTTTTGTCGGCTTCCTAAATGTACCATTCTCCGTCCTAAATGTACCATTCTCCGTCCTAAATGTACTATTCTCCTTCCTAAATGTACCATTCTCCGTCCTAAATGTACCATTCGTCGTCGGTGTCCTCATATAGATCGCCAGCAGCGATGGTGTCGTCTACATCGCCTACAGACCTGGACACACTGTTTCCTTAGGGATTGTGTCCTCCTTGGATTTAATTTACACAAAGAAGAGATTTGAGAGAATGAGCTTTTATCGCCTTCCTAAATGTACCATTCTTCGTCCTAAATGTACCATTCTCCTTCCTAAATATACCATTCTCCGTCCTAAATGTACCATTCTCCGTCCTAAATGTACCATTCGTCGTCGGTGTCCTCATCTAGATCGCCAACAGCGGTGGTGTCGTCTACATCGCCTACAGACCTGGACACACTGTGTCCTTAGGGATTGTGTCCTCCTTGAATTTAATTTACACAAAGAAGAGATTTGAGAGAACGAGCTTTTACCGGCTTCCTAAATGTACCATTCTTCGTCCTAAATGTACCATTTCGTCGTCGGTGTCACCATCTAGATCGCCAGCGGCGGTGGTGTCGTCGTCTACATAGCCTACATACCTGGAGACACTGTGTCCTTCCTTTCCGGCCGACACACAATTATTGTTTTATATACGTAGTTGCACAAAATATTAAATTACCTGGATGAAAGAGAAAGTAAATATGAGTTAATTTAGGGTGTTCATTGAAAAATTGCATTGAAGAATGACCTGCTATAGCAAGTTAACAAGAGGTCAAAAGTCAAAAACAGTATTGAATGATGTCTCCTGCATTATTTCATCTGAATTTAATCTGAACCGTTGGATTAACATCTAACGGTCCAGATTTCGGATGTATCGATACATCCAAAATGGATGGTTGTATTGTAGAATTTTCCTCTCTATATATATATATATATATATATATATATATATATATATATATATATATATATATATATATATATATATAGTGTAATAAGATGTTAAAAATGGTTGTGAGACTTAGTTGGGTTGTAGTTTGAGAGATAACATGTACTAAAATGACTTTTCATGAAACATTTGTTTAGGCTATTATTTTGAAAATATCCAATGATACAATTAAAAAAAAAAGACTATTCATAATCTAATGACTATTCAATAGGACGGACTCATCACCAAGTGGTAATGGTGAATGGTGATATCGTCAAATAGCATAATAACATACGATAATATATATATATATATATATATATATATATATATATATATATATATATATATATATAAAGTCATACAATTGACAAATATTATTAAGATATGGTTACAAAAAATAGTAAGATATTATCATGTGTTATTATACCATTGAACGAGCTCAAAATTTACCATTGTTATGTGGTGAGCTTGTCCCACTGAATAATTTATCCATTTGTAGTGTATGCTATTACGTTCCTATATTATGTTTGGTATCAAATAAAGATTCAGATAAAACGTAAGTACTATCAAAACTAACTTAGATGAATGCCTAATGCGGATAAATTGTATTACAGAGAAAGTGAATATTTACATATCACAATAAAAGAAAATATAAAGCATATAATTAAAAATATTTAATACAAAGTAAACCTTATATCATGCAAATTTAGAATTTATTAAGGAATATTAATCCTTTCAGTTTCAAATGCATAGGAAATATTAAAAACCCAGATACATTAATGTTGTTGATTGTCAATAAATTTAGAGAGAACGTCTCAAAATTTTCTCTAACTATTAAGAGGTATTATGAAAATTAAGATCTGAATACGAACACACAAAATATTTTGAATTATGTCCTAATATTTTTGTATGTTTGTTAATATGAGAGGTGTAAATAATATTTAACACAATAATAATAACAATAATAGGGTCCTAATGTTTGGATGTTGTGATTTAGATGATAAAACAAGAAAAATGCTAAGTTTACTACAAAAATTTTATAATTTTCTTACAACCCACATCTTGCTAACATGGTCCCACCCGATCCTTCCTTTCCTCCAATCAAAGGATGCCAGATAGGCGGTTGTCTAACTTACAACAAAAATTAGTTGTAAAGCACAACATTTCCCATAAAACAAACACCACCTGAAAAAATAAATAAATAGAAGCTATAAAATAATAAATTATTCGTAGAAGAGTATATAAACCAGATCTATTCATCAAATTAGAACCCCATTAGGAAAATAAAAATAAAAATAAAAATCCTCTCGTCTCTCCTCTCTACAATGAAGGGGTTCTTCTCAAGACTTCGGAATTTGGATGCGTACCCAAAAGTCAACGAAGATTTCAACAACAGAACCCTCTCTGGAGGCATAATCACCATCATCTCCTCCGTAGTCATGTTCTTCCTCTTCCTCTCCGAGCTAAGTACGCAACAAAACTCTCTCCCTCTCTCTCCCCAATTTTTTTTTAGGGTTCTTTCTCCTCACAATTGTTCGATTAGTGAATGTATTCGTATATTTCGCACATATTCAATTCGAATCGATAAACTTTGCTTTGAATTTTAATGATTCTGGATGTAGACTGAAATTAGTGGCATGCGACTTCTTTACTGGAAACCCAACTTCGTTTGGAATGGGGGATGTCTATGTAAAATCATGGAACTAGTAAACACGAGGTTAATAATACCGCTGCAAATTAACATATTTAGTTTTCTGTCAGACTATCTATTGGACTTATAATTCAAAAAAGCATAAATATAATTATATTTATTACGGAATTTTGGGAACATGCAAGTAGTTTGATTCAAGGAGTACACGGAGGAGAAATATTACACTGGAGAAGACTTAAATTGTCATGGTGCAAAGGAGAGCAACGTTTAGGATTGCGTGCGTGGGGGTTGTGGGTGCGGAATTAGGGTTGAAGGGGGGGTAATAACTGATAATAATATTTATTTTGCACCGTCGTATAACCTTATAAATTATAATAGCAAATAGTTGTTTTAGGAATGGAGAGGAATACTTAATTACTTTTAACATGTAAGATTGCAAAGTTCTACCACGAAAGAGTTTTAACCACTCAATGTAGGTTGAGTGGTCTTATATATTAGTGCAAGGAAATGGAAGGGAAAGACTATGATACTCAATACATGAAGAGCTATATTGTGGAACTTGAAAGGAGGGAATTTAATGTTGAGTGGTCTTATATATTAATGCCATGCAATGGAAGAGGCGGATTAGGATACACAATAGATCAAGACCTATATGTTGGAACTTGAAAGGAGAAAACTTAATACTCCTTTGATGATGAAATGAGAAAGGAAGGAAGATGGAACATAAGAGAATATATTAAAGTTATGTGATATAATATATCAAATTGTATAAAAAAAGATAAAGATATTCAAGGAGTTTCTAAAGGCGAACTTCGGAAGAATGTTGGTGATGAAATGAGGAATCCGAAAAGGTGAGTAAGGCAAAAATAAATTATATAAAGTTGGAAGTAGAAACGATGAAAACTTTGGGAGATAAAAGCTAGCAAGGAAGGAAGCTAAAAAACCGTCTATGAATCTAAATTAAGGTCATATGATCATTTTCATATGGGGGTTAGAACTTAAAAGCCAAGGAGGGAGAAAGATAGTTATAAGCGTGCTAAGACTAGGGAAAAGAGCAATGATATAGGTGTGCTAAGAGTAGGGGAAAGAGAAATAATATAGGTGATATAACATGTATCAAGAGAGAATACCACGAAGTTTTAGTAAGGGAAAATGATATTAAGGAAAGGTAAGGAGTAGCTTTTACATGTTGTTTAACAAGAGCAATATAGAAAATCTTAATTCAAAAATAGAATTAGTTTAGGATAAAGTCGTTTTGCTATATTGTCATAAAATTAGGGTTTTTGAAATTAAGAATGCTTCAAAGGAAATGAAAAATGGGAAGGCGGTAGGACCTAATGATATTGCTATCGAGGTTTGCAAATGTTTAGGTGACAAATAATTGATGTGGATTACTAAGTTATCAACCAAATCCTACGAGCTAAAAAACATCCGATAAATAAAGAAGTAATAATATACTACACACTATATAAAAATAAGCGAGATATGCAAAGTCGTACTAACTATCGAGTAATTGAGCTTATGGGGGTCATACCATGATACCACGAAACTCAGAGAAGAGAGTAATTGAATAATAATTAAGAAAAAAAACTAGAATGTTAAAGAATAGATTTTATTTTATGCCAAGGAAATCTACGAATTCATTTACTTGCTATGAAGATTAATAGAAAATTTTAGATAGAAAAATGACTTGCATATACTTTTTATTGACATAGAGAAAATTTACGATATAGGTCTTATAAGATTAACATGGTGGGCTTCGCCCAAGTCTCTAGTATATATATAATATATTGACACTATTAAGAATATGTACGATGAAGTTACGATGACCGTGTGAACCATTGGGGAGATATCAAACCACATTCTATAACCCTTGGCTTATATCAAGGATCATGGTTAAGTCCTGAAAAATTCAAGGTTTGCGGTATCGAAATCGAGACCTATGCTATAAGTATTGGTAACGACGGTTTTATAGTATCGACACTTTCGGATCGAAGTATCAAATTTTTCGTTTCGGAAAGTAAATAATGATAAAAATTATTTTAAGAAGCTAGATTTTTTTTGGTTATATTTAGACATAATTATACATATCACATGTTGTTTCTCGTTAGTTTTAAATGGAATAATATTCTACTTGTAATAGACATAATTTTAAATAGAATAATATTCTAATTGTTTATTTACTTATCTTTAGACATAGTGCAATCATAATAAATAGTTTTGAATTGAGTAATATTATATAGATGCATGTTGTGAATTCATAGATATACATTTTTGACAAACTTCGAAAATAGTAATTGCTATAATTCATCGATACGAAATCTTATTGCTACATTGTAACATTGTCAACCTTAGTACAACTGAACCATTATTGTCACACTATTTTTTTATTGTCTATATATGTATATATTTCTTTTTTGGCTGAATTGAACGGGAAGGAGACCAACGTCGATATAGTCAGTATCGTTAGCGGTTGGTATCGGATCGAGACATGTCAAAACCGATACGTATAGGCCTTATTGTAGCAGTATTGGCTGATACTAAAAACTATGCTACTAGTTATTGATAAAATTACTAGGCATAATTAGGAGGAGATTCATTGTTGATGTTGTTTGCCGATAGAAGTGTTAGATGGTTGTGTTGATTAATGAGAGTAAATAGGGTTTAGATGCTAAATAGTAGTGTGTAGACTTTGGAATCTAAGTATTTTAAAAGTAGTAGATGAAAACAGAATATATAAAATGTAAAAGAGAAATGAGGGAGTAGATATAGATGGACAAGAGAAACATAGGAGTGATAGTTATCGGTATTTAATTCATCTTGATTGGGTGATTGAGAAGCATGTTGTGCAAGAATAATGGAGGATTGCTTCTGGAATACTTTATGGTCACATGATAAATATTGAATATTTCTCTCTTTTGTTTGTTTTTATTATTGTTTTATTTAATGCTGATACAATACAAATTCTATTGTGGTTATTCGTTTATTTCTTCTATCTCGAGTTTCTCTCTGATGGATAGTCGTTAATTTTGATAAACATTGATATTTGTTTCTTCTTGTTATTCAATAATCAATTATAATAAAGACAGTTATCAATTTAATAATTTTGGATGTAAACTGAAATGTATATTGTGTAAGTCAACTGGATAATCTTAATCTTATTTCTCCTATATGCCTTCTTGGCATGTGTTCTTTTGTTGTTGGAAATAATTCAATTTTGTTGGTCAGTTATTGGAACAGGAGTTGAAAATCTGAGTCTACCTAAGAGCTTATGTTTAATCTAGAAACTGAACATCTCTATATTACATCCCAAGAGATCGAACATCTTGCTTTTGTGGCGATTGCCACATATATCGATTAGAATAGATGCACCAATTAGGAGAAATAGGATATTAGTCAAAGGAGCTGCTAGAACTAGGGATATGCCTAAATGAACTTGGGTCGAGACTATAACTAAGCATATATATTCTTTAACGTTTTAGAGACATGGCCCCTTAAACAAAGTTGAATGGAAGAAAAGGTTTCAAATAGCCAACCCCAAAAATTGGGATGAAGGCTTTGTTGTTGCTGTGTTACAGATTGTGTTCAACGTCCTCATCTAGACCATTTCCGTAGAAATGTTGGCCCATCTGTAGAGTGAATCTATCGTATGGTTAAAAGTAAATCTTGTACCGTAGCCTGCATTGTTTCACTTAGGTCACCCTAAGGAAGACCAAGTTTACTGGAAACTACCAAGTTGATTAGTGAATTTGTTATTATGACTTGTTTTGAAACATCCTTATTGATGGGAGTCACAGCATTGTTTAGAAATGTCCAATATGTAGACTGAACTTATCCTATAACTAATTGTTGTAGCCTGTATTGTTTCACTTGTGCCGTAATTTTTTTCTCAAACTATCTTTTATATTCTTTTGTTGCCTTTAAATTGTAGTTTCATAATACCACATGAAAGTTAAACTGTATTGTCGTGAGTCAGAACTTCTCAACAAAATTCTACCTACAAAACACACGTGTCTATGGGCATGAATTGCAAACTGATTCTGCTGTCACATCCTTGAATGTCCCCCCAATAGGCCTTCAAGCACAAATTTTAAATTTCTTGGTAGGATTCACATCCTAACATCATAGGACACATCCATTTCCCAAAAAAAAACATCATAGGACTTATCTCAATTAAATAACCCTAGAAAAAGTCTTCGTCATCTAAGTACCTGCACAAAGTTCCTTTCCATTTAAGTAACAGGCATAGTTCCTTGTTTGTTGTTTTACCTATTTATCTTCACAGTATTGTTATAATTATCTAATTCTCTTCAGAGTATTGTTTCTAATGGATTCTTCTGGCTGCAGGATTGTATCTTCATGCAGCTACAGAAACAAAGCTTGTAGTAGATACTTCAAGAGGAGAGAGGCTTCGCATTAATGTATGCCCATGTTTATTCTCCAAGATCTTATTTCTATTTTTTATATGTGGTCTATTATGAATTACACACATCAAACCCTCTTAGGCGAACATTCTGCGTTCCCTTATATCATCAAAGGCTGAGTTTGTTTATCTTATAAGCTTAATCAACCTTTCATTATCTCTTTCACTTTTCCCTTCTAAAATAAATTTGGCGCTGAAATATTTTTCTTGTTGACTTGGTAAGCTTTTGTATATTTGAATATTTATTAAGTGCAACACTTATCTTTTCTTACCATTGTGTCAAAGTATCTCTAATAGTCAAAGAAGCCTGATTGAAAATTTCCTTGCATAGAACTTAGACACATAACAATATTTTCTTTATGCAATTAATTCTTGTGCATGCTGGATCACTGTGAGTGCAGTTTGATGTCACCTTCCCTGCCCTTGCATGTTCTATGCTAAGTCTAGACGCCATGGATATCAGTGGAGAAGAACACCTTGACGTGGTATGTGTAGCTTATAATATGCTTTTTTTTAATCTTACCAGTTACTGGTCTGACCTTTAGTTTAGGAACTTATACTAAAACTTAGAACGAGTGAATTTATGAGTATATTCATTGTTTGAAGATACCTTATATTCTTCATTTGTTCTCACTATGAACTTTATATACTGAACTATCTCTCTCTAACTATTGTAGAGACATGACATAATCAAGACAAGGATAGATGTCCACGGAAATGTTATTGAAGCTAGACAAGGCGGAATTGGTGGGCCCAAGGTTTATATTTGTTGTTCTTTTGCACCTTATTAGATTCTTTCTATTTCTGTATTAACTATGTCCAACATTCCTCCACTTATCACAATTTATATTAACTGTATGATATTTTCTTCGATTTGAGACCCAGATTTGATGATTGAATTTGATTATATTAAACGAACACTATTAGGAAAATTTTATTTTAAAAATGTTTCCTTGCAAAGAAACGAGTGATTTGATAAAAAAATTGTTGCTGGAAAGCCATGCTCCTTTTTGTGGTTTCCCTTGATGTTGTAAGTTTTAGCATCATAAGAGAAGTCTATATTTTGGTTCTTGAACATTACTTTTCTGCCTTTTGCCATATCATCCATCCTTTTTATGGCAATTGTCTGATACGTGGGAAGAGAAAAATTGAGAATGATAATAAACTTGTAATACAGTATGTTCCAATGACCATAAGCTATTTGATTCTGTTTGGGTTAAGTATGCAAAGTATTTGCACTGAATCTATCATACCCTGTGGAGAAATGTAGGATCTTACGTATGGAGGTTTATCTCATGATGGTAGACAAATAGTAGTTAGTCCCCAGAACCATGTTGTTATTTCTGTTCTTCCACGACACCACCATTCATCTTTGCATAAAGTGCAGCAGGTGGAAATGAAGCTCTATTAGGAAAAAGAAAGAATAGATTGCACAAATAGAGAGAATAATAAATGTTACATGTACCTTTGCTTCTTCGCTACTTTGTCGCACATGAACCTTAGCTTTCCTGCAATTGAATCCTAGCACCTCTTTCGTGCTTCCGTGTGTTCCTTGTTTAGGTGTCTTGCTATGTTACATGGACACAACGCTAGATTGAGGTCTTAAAGAAGGATATTCTTTTTGTTAGTGTTATTGAAGGCATGACCATTAATAGAACTGAATGGAAGAAAAGGACTCAAACACCCAACCCAAATTTTTTGGGATAAAGGCTTTGTTGTTGTTGTTGTAATGTACTATATTACCTCTCTTTCAAAGAGCATGGAGACAAATAAAGACATCTTCAGTGAAACTACATTGATTTGGATGTGCCAAGTTTAACCCCTATAGTGTAATTATCATGTGTCACCAATAATAGGAGCGGGAGCGCCTATGTTGCATGAACACGGCAAAATGGTGCCCGTATACATAGCTTGTCCGTACCCATATCCGTGTCCGTATTTGTGCAACATAGGTTACTAGTAACTTACTACATTGTACCTATTTGAAAATATTTGTATTCCTGTATCCCTTACCGGTATTGTGTCATTATCTGTATCCGTGCCCATACTCGTTCAACATAGGGGAGCGCTAAGGACAAAAGCCATAAGCAGTTATTTTAGTATGCATTGGATGTTGAGATGAGAAGCACATTTATACCATGCCGGCAATATACTGTTGGTTGTTGTTTGTGCAAAAGTTAGAAAGATTTGGATAACATAAGGTTGTCACTGAATACTGATTTGGGTATAGTCTTTTCTGTCTAACAAAGAACTGATCTGGGTTGTGTTGAAAGATCTCATAGAAGGTTAGGAGGATGCAAGCATAGGAAATTACTAGGTTGACTCTAAAGTGTCATCTGGCTCAAAAATCTTTCTGATCAAGAAAAAAAAGAGAAAATGAACGAACCTATATTTGAAAGCCTAAGTGCATCTGTGCGCTCAGCTCTCTAGTTGATATTTTTTGAGATATTTTATTGCAGCTAAGAAGATTATGACCTAGTAGTAACCAAAAAAATTACGACCAAGTAGCAGGCATTTTGATGTTTCTTTCCGGTCAATGGATTCGTTATTCTTGTGTTACATGAATTATGAAATATATATGTTACATAGGGTTTCATCTCTCTGCACATACTGGATTGTACTTTTTGAGACTATATACAGGATTGTACTTGAAATGCGTTATCACCAAGTTATTATGTTGCATGATCTCATTCTTTCTCTCAACAGATTGAAAAACCTTTGCAAAGGCATGGCGGGAGGCTTGAACATAACGAAACATATTGTGGTTCTTGTTATGGTGCAGAAACGGTATGTCATGTCTTTGTATTTACTATTTAGGTTGCTTGTGACCTGTTGTTGCACTCAAAATGACTATAATGTCGAGGCCAATATGATATATTTTCTTATTAAGTTTTGACTCTTCCTAATCATATATCTGCTGTTTGTAGAGTGAAGAAACTTCAGTTGTATTATATTAAAAGGAAATTAGCAAGTTCCTTCCCTCATAATGATAAAACATTCATTCTTCATTTCAAAATACTTCAATTGGTACTCGCAAGAAATTGGCTAATTCTGCAGCTTTTTGTTCAATTTCTCATGTAGTAAAATTCTCATCAGTAGGAGTCAAAGGAATGGTCTCTTGACCTCTGATTTCCATATAAAGAACAAGACGAGGAAAAATACTGATGCCAACATGGTATAAGCTTACTTGAGTTTTAGCATACTGGTCTGCTAACCCTATTTTTTGTTTACTCCAAGCTCTTGACATCAAAAACTTGCAGTGTCCCATTTTAGATAACCTAATAATTGGTCGAGTTGGTTGTTCAGAAATCATCAATCATCAGCATCTATTGTTATTTGATACAAATCTCGCCAGATCATATTCAACGACTGTGTT
This sequence comes from Iris pallida, assembly GCA_029216955.1. Lineage (NCBI taxonomy): Eukaryota > Viridiplantae > Streptophyta > Magnoliopsida > Asparagales > Iridaceae > Iris > Iris pallida. The sequence continues at coordinate 14,499,969 of JANAVB010031417.1, read as the reverse complement.
TTGATCCCATTTTGCCCGGTTTGTAGATAACCTCATCAATAGTCACTGCTTATTTGTGCCAGTGGCCATTTATAGTAATTGTGGTATATAAAATTAGTGGATGTAACAAATACAACGACAAAGCTGTGATCCCAAAAAATTTTGGGCTGGTTATTTGAGTTCTTTTTCTTACATTCGGACCATGTCCTCCTTAAAGTTAACAAGAATCATGCCCTTTATAGCTTGCGGCCTACCCCTAGTCTAGCAGCTTCTTTAACCAATATCTTAGTCTCCGGACTGGTGCATCTATTGTTCTACATTGTACTTGTCCAAACCATCTAAAGACGATTTTCTTCCATCGTATCCTTAGATATCGGCGCTTCCAACCTTCCATTAATAGAGTCATTTCTTATCTTTTGTTCCGATGTATTACCACTTATTCATTTTAGTATTCTCATTTATGATATTACTCATTTGCTGGACACGTTTTTTAGTTGCCTACACTCTGATATGTAAAGCACGGCTGGTCTTATAGTAGTGGATGTATCAAATAATTTATTTTATAATATCTTGATCTCATCTTCTTTGTACGCCAAACTATTTTGTAGTTTGATATCTTGTTCAGGTACTATGTGCATGTTGCTTGTTTGACTAATCAATTAATGATTTTGATATCTGTAGTCAGATGAAGATTGTTGCAACTCTTGTGAAGAAGTTCGTGAAGCATATAGAAAGAAAGGTTGGGGGATGTCAGACCCTGATGTCATTGATCAGGTCTCTTAAAGATGAATTATTACTTCTTCTAGTTATTGCTATGTATTGCAATATGAATCTAGCATGGGTGAAGTTGTTCATGCAGGATTCAAATTAGTTGTTCTACATTTCTGTTTCATAATTTTGTTAGTTGAAATCTTTAATCCCAACTTTTTTTTTTTTTTTTGATTTTATGATGGCTATTGGGTTTATTCAAAAGCTTGGCCCATTCTTGACCATTTATGCTTCATACCTGAAACTTGTATTTTTATCAAACTACTTCAGCTTTTAAGGTGTGCTATTGTTAACATAATCTGCTCAGATAGTTCTACCTAGTTGGTAGCACTTATGAAAATCCAAATAAATGTCAAAATAAATAGTTAAAACTGCAACATTGGCAATACAAATCCTCATCCGGAAATTTTGGGAATTAGTTGGCACTTGCCACTAGATAACTAGAGGAAGGTTGCCGTAATGTGACATTAAACCTGCACTCCTGAATAAAATTTGCAGGCCCTTGGCTTGTTTTCATTTGAAAACCACATCTTACTGAGTTAACATAGACTTAGTCCCTATTTATGCTTCCTGTCATTGAAGATGTTTGAAACAAAATACGTTGGATACAACTTTAGTAAATATTGTGATTAAGAAAAGGATTAGGAGTAGCAAGACTTCCCTAGATATCAGGTTCGCTGTTATATTTCGATTTGCATAAGATTGGAGTATAGAAGGAGATTGAAGCTACATGGATGGAGTACTTTCAGAAGTTGTGTTGTTTTTTTTTTACCATTGAGGCTAAAGAACAAACTCAGACAGTAGTTACAGAACCTATTGTGAAATGGCTCAAATGTTGGCTAGTGATGTGGACATGATAAGAACATAGTGAGGATGAACCATATTTTATGGTCAATCCACAGAGTTCTTGGATTGAGGAGAGGCTCATAGCAAATGGTTGCACAAGTGGACAGACTGGTAATTATTTAGATGTCAGTTGTAAGGTGGGAACGGAGAGCATATGAAATTTGTATCATTCGAGCTTGGATGGAAAATATGGGTAGGAATGGATATGAAGGCACGACAAACAGATGAGATACTTCTTCACATTTAGCTTAGAATCACCGACCATTCCCTATGTGTGTATATGCGTGTGCGCTTGCTTGTGTCAATAACACTTGATACCTACTCTTCCATTATAATATGTGCTCATGCTCTCTGCATGAATCCTAGACATGATTGTGTCTATACATGATGTCTGAGAGGTATCCTTCCTGCCATTTTTTATGTACAAAGGGAACGCAAGTAAATCACGGAGACCTCATATTTTATAGACAACAATTAAATTGTTGGAAGAATTCTCTTTGGTTGCGTGGACTTAAACTGTCTGGCCAACAACTTAGGTTTTCCTAATCCTACCATCTTCTGATTTTTTGTGATTTATTTGCTGTCTTTACTCTTTATTAACTCCTGACTTTCATCCATGCAAACAAGCTGCATACAGTTTTGAGTTCTCTTATTCTCTTTTACGCCTTCTTCCATAAACATGGTTCAGACCTTGATTTCAACAAAGCGGGACGGAGATCTGGCCAATCTCAAGTTCCGAAAGCTCAAACTTGAAATAACAATAACAAGAGTAGGAATTATAATGAGTTTCGTAATAATATTTGCCACATTTTCCATGTTTTTCCCAAACTCCTAAAGTTCAAGATGGCTGAATTATTCCCGAATGTGAAACTTGTGACTGGGTATAGTCAGCAATGATCCTGCGTTTTATCTCCTTTCTCTACTGATAATGATATGCCATCTGTGATATGCGACCTTGCGCCAATAATAAATTTAACTTGGACTTGGAACAATCACATATGTCCTTAACCTACAACAATATTAGCTTGTTGGATATACTAATGCAACACGTCTGAACTTGATTTAATGTTTAGCACAAAGTTTCCCTCTGATTGGAGCCTGTTAATAAAAGTCAGGGTATGAAGCACCCACTTATGTAAATAATGACTAATAGCAGTTTTTTAAGTAATGACTAAATGAAACAAGCAGATTGAGGATTGTCAGATTTAGGAGGTTTACATAGTTTAAAGTATCGGCCGATACCGATCCGATACGGCCGATACCGATACGGTTTGGCATGTCCGGATCCGATACCGACCGATACCCGATACTTACCGATACAGACATTGGGGGTCTCTTTTCCTATCAATTTGGCAAAGAAAATTGAAGGCAAAAAGACAAATCAACAAGGGTTTGAAGCATAATAAGGTTGTAAAAGCATATAAAAGAAGAAAATTGATCTATTGCATGTAAACCAATCGCTAAGGGTGTCTACTATTTCATTTAATTTCAAAACTACTAAGAAATAACACTGAAAATATTTAAAATTATGCCTAAATGTATAAAATATATTCTTAAAATGTTAATAATTTATTAATAATTATTTGTTTTCCGATACCAAAAATCCGATACAACAATCCGAAACCGCCGATACTACCGATATTGCCGATACCGATACTCATAGGAATGGTCCGATACCGATTCCGATACCAATACTGCGAACCTTGGTTTAAACAAACAAGGGGTGAAGAAAAGCACTAAAGTGGAATACAGCTACTATTGTAAATTAGATATTGCCCTGCCTATTAGTTGTACTAGTAGCAGTGTCTGTGTTTGTGCTGTCTGTGTATGTGTCTATTATTCTTTGTTATCCTAACTTTTACTGTGACATAGTGCAAAAGAGAGGGTTTCCTTCAAAGGATCAAAGATGAAGAAGGCGAAGGGTGCAATATCTATGGTTTTGTGGATGTCAATAAGGTGGCTGGAAATTTTCACTTTGCCCCAGGAAAAAGCTTCCAGCAATCAAATATGCACGTGCATGATTTGACGACTTTCCAGAAGGACAGTTTCAATGTAAGAAGATATATCATAAGATATTTGATGATATATCAATATGTGTAAGCAAGAAAGCTTTGATATCTTGCTTCTTGCACTACCAAGTAAGATGTAGTCTGACCTTTTCTTTCGAGACTAAGTCAGACCTTTTATTATGCCAGATAAGCCACAAAATCAATAAATTGTCTTTTGGAGAATACTTTCCAGGTGTCGTCAATCCTCTTGACGGGCAAGGTTGTAAAAATCGCTAGTCGGCCGCTAGTCGGTTCGTGGGGACTACGGATTAATCGGACTACTCGGGGACTAGTCGGATTAGTCAGTTTAGAACTTTTAATGAATATATATATATATATATATATATATATATATATATATATATATATATATATATGTAATATGTTATAAAAATATTTTAAAAAATAATATGTTAATTAAATTTTAATTATCGCAGACTACAGTGCATTTTCTTATTCATTATTTTGCATAAATTTCTATTTCGATAAATATTTAAATAATATGTTAACAACTTACTATTTTGCACGGAGAGTTACAGCCGCAGTAGCAAGCAAAAGCAAAAAAAGTAATAAGCAAAAATTAAAAAAAGAGCCACAACAACAGTAGCAAAGAGATAATAAAGCAAAAGTAAAAATAAAAAAAGAGTAGGCTAGTCACTTTTTTCAAAAATAGAAAAAGGCAGCAACAAAGTAAAGAGTCGACGACGGCTGCCTTGACGAAGTCGACGGCAGCCCAGACTAGTACCAATTTAGCTAATTTTTGGATGAACCAGCCCCTAATCGAGTCGACGGTGGCCGACAAGTGACTAGTCGGGGACTAGCCCCTAGTCGAGTCGACGGCGGCCGACTAGCGACTAGTCGGGGACTAGTCGGCCGCCTAGAGGGATTTTTACAACACTGTTGACGGGTAATTTCCTCTTCCATATCTTCTTCGCCAGTCATTGAAACTATGCTATTGTTATATGTAGTCTTTTTTTTTTCCTTGCTTGAGATATAAAGTGCAATGAGTCATCTTACTGACTGCTCATATTTCCAGAGTCCAGTGGGTGCAAAAAACACCATATGGGATGTATGAATATTTCTTAAAGGTTGGTCCTTCAGAGCTATTTCCAATATTATTTTATTTTCTCCTAATTCTTAGATATCGTGAACCTGAAGGTCAGATAGCTTGTTCATTACCTAAATGCTCTCAGCTATTTCTTCTTGTTGCGTTGCCAATGTGTTGAGCTGCCTGCTGTTGTCCCTTTACTGCTGCATGCTTGAAAAAGTGTGGTTAATCTGAAATATTTTGCCTATTTCTTCTAGGTTGTTCCTACTGTTTACACAGACATACAAGGGAATACTATCCAATCCAATCAGGTAATTGAATATAACAATTTTATCTCTTTTGATTTATTTGTTTCTCTCCTGAGATGCACTGACATTTTGCTTGTGCAGTACTCAGTGACAGAGCATTTTAGGTCTGATGCTATGGGTCGAATTCAATCACTTCCTGGAGTCTTTTTCTTTTATGACCTTTCCCCCATCAAGGTAAGAATTTTGGAAGTATATAGTTGTGAGTTCAGATAATTGAAAGGATGTACTGCTTAATTATTATTTTTTGATATTAATTGTTTTACCATCATTAACTATTAGTTTTGGCATCTAAAATGTGCTTGTTGAGAACTTGGCTTAACTGGATTTTTTTATTTTTTTATTAATGTGGTGGAGACTACATATTTATAGGCAGTGGTGTGCTCTTCTTTCTTATGTTTTCTAACGTGGGGACTAAAATAAGAGTAAAACTAGAAAGGCCATACGAACTAACTTCTACACTCTCACACAAGCTCGAGTGTACATGTCGTGAGCTCCATGCTTGAACATAAAGTGAATATAAAGTGAACGAAGGAATGCCTTGGTGAGAAAATCTACGATCTGTGACCCAATAGGAATATGATGGGGTTGAACCTCACGATGCTTGACCTTCTCCCGAATGAAATGACAATCAACCTGAATATGTTTAGTGCACTCATGGAACACTGGTTTTCAGCAATATGAATAGCGGTTTGGTTATCACAATGCAGAACCACATGAGAGGAAAGAGTAACATCAAGAGCCGCAAGTAACTCTTAACCATGTTAGCCAGAAACCCGCATGGCCTCAACTTCGGTAGAAGAACGAGCTATGATGGTAATGCTTTTTTACTCCGTCTAGTCGCAAGATTGCCTTCAAAATAAGTTCAAAAGTCACTCATAAAATGACAATTATCCACTTTACATCGGCATAAGCAATCAAGAAGAATGAAGAGAGGGTAATAAATGACTCCTTGGCCATATTTGGGGAATAATGTGGATGACAGCAATTAGGATTAGCCAAGGTGGCAGCTAGGGTTGGGTTGGGGGATTAGTTTTTTTGTTGTTGTTGTTGAGTATATGGAGAGAGAAGAGTTTTGGTAGGAAGAATATCCTAAGGAAAGGGTTTGCTTTGATACCCTGTTGAGAAGTTGGCTCAACTTAATGGACTCTTTTTCAGTAATGTGGTGGAGAGTACATATTTATAGGCAAGGATGTGCTCCTCTTATATTTTTCCGATATGAGACTAGAACAAGAGTAAATCTAGAAAGGCTATAGGAACTGCTAAATACAAACCTTGGACCGTTGCCTTTTCCGTTTTATCTGCTAGGACACTCCTCCATTTCCACAAACTTTACATGTTTAATATCATATATGTTGTCATCAACTCGTGCCGTTTCCTTTTGAATCCTTGTTTGAGCATGGATCTTACATCATTTTAACTTTGTTGGGGTCTTTCTAAAGTCAATCTCATAGACATTTTTTTTCAGGCATCTTCTATTCATGTCTTTGTTGTTCATTTTAACTATCCATATTATTAGTTGATCATATTTTGTTTTCACTTAGATATACAATCTGTACTGCTTCACACAAAATAAATAATCTCCATAGTGGCAAATGTTTATGTAGAAAATAAAATAGGTTTATTTAGTTTGTTAAGGGCCAAGCTTATTTGCTTGTCAGTTTGTTTTTATCACTTTTGTAAGCTCTATATATTGTAAGGCCTAGAGCCATAAACGAAATATCACATTTAGTAGCAATGTAGTCCTTATTTTCTACAGCTAAAAATACATATTGCAAGGACGCCCCCCCCCCCCCCCCCCCCCCCCCCCCCACACACACACAAACACCCTCTTCCGACTCTGCCTGTTAAATTCTAATTTTAAAGAAGGTCCATAATAGTCTAAGGGGTTGTTTGGTATTGGTGGTAATACATATGGAACCATATAACTTTGTTTGGCATGAGTCCAATAAAATATTTTTGGGAACAACGTATTCTCTTGGCCATCATATTCCCACCAAATACTAATCCTGTGCCTGTGGTGAGAGAGGTGGGTATTTTGTATTCCCACCTAAGGGAAAACCTGTATTTTTAAGAATGCCCAAAGTATTCCAAACCAATGGACCGAGCCGACCCCATCCAGACTCGACCAAGACCCGACTAGACCCAACTTCACCTCATATGAACTGAAGTTGAACCTGAACTCTTCCATACCAAAAATTGACCCGGACTCCACCAAAACCCAATCTTTACCTGACTATACCAAAACCTCACCCAGTGGAACCCAAACCTTAACTCAACTTGAATCTGGAGCCGATTCGACTACAAACCTCACCTTATTCGACCCGAACCCATCCCTGACCTTGAAACTGAGGTGGTTAGACACGAACCTGACATGAATGTTACTGAACCAATCTGACCCGACCTAATCAAACTCGAACTTCACCGGAACCCAAAGCTGAAACCGACCCAAGCCCGAACTTGACTCAAACCACCATGAGAATGATGCATGTGTGTTATAATGGGTTATTATATTAAGATTCATATTGTCTAATATATAATGATAATTTCATGAGGCAGGTAATTCAGGAAAGTTATGCTCAGAAATGTCAAAGAAATTTTTTATGATACCAAACACATGGAATACTTTGTGCTATACCAAACATGGCATAACTAAATACCCATGGATTTGCTGTATGGGAATTAAATTCCAAGAATATGAAATTATCGATAGTATGCAATCCGCATACCAAGTACCCTTCAAAATGAATATTAAAAAAAAACTTATCTCTCGCTTATTTTATTTACTCTATCCTTCATCTGATTTCCCCCAATCAACTGTCACGCCACCTAAATGTTGACGTTGGCACTGGCGCCACCGGCAATTCATCTGGCCTTCTTTGGGTGTGGGCTATGTTTGTGTGTGCATCCTCAAGCAGCATCTACCCTCTACAGCAGTGCCCTAAGAAACACAGACGCTCCAAAAATCAGTGTAGTTTGTGTCGCATCGTGTCGGAAACAAGATTGACACTCCAAAATACACTAGGACAAACCATAATCATTGCAGATTCCGTGTCACCTTGTCTGAATCATGTCTTCCCTATACTTGTCCATGCTACATAAGCTAGTGCCAACGTGATATGCTCAGGTAATAGTTCATTTAAGAGGGGTATTTTGGTGTCTATTGAAATTCAGGCTTTTTTATTTGAGGGGTGTAATATGTTCTTTTTGAATGTAAATAAGGAGGTTACTTATTTATTGCATGAAATATTAGCAGGAATTTCAGGTAATTTACTCTTAATACTTATCTGAATTTGTTCTAGCAAAGTTCTCTGCACCCTTGTGATACATGAATGTGCGCTGCAGGTGACCTTCACAGACAAGCATGTACCATTCTTACATTTTTTGACAAATGTTTGTGCCATAATTGGAGGTACTTTTAAATTCCATTCTCTTTATAATAGGAAATACAGTACTCATGCTGGTACTGAATTTTTGACCTTTCTGAGAATCATTTTGCCCAACTGGATTTCTGAATTCTGAAAATCAAAGTTTGAAGTGAACTTTTAATTAAGCTTGCAAAATAGTCATTATTAAATTAATATGTTATCTTATTCTGTTGGAAAATTTTCCTTTTTTTCCAATACTTTTATCTATGTTCAATAATGGGTTTTCTTTTGTTTCGTGTTGCATCAAGCATGACCTCAAAATGGCTGACATTTTTTTTTGGTTTCTCTTCAGGTTTATTTACAGTTTCTGGAATACTAGATTCATTCATATACCATGGTCAGAGGGCAATCAAGAAGAAGATGGAAATTGGAAAGTTCAACTGAATTCTTAAATTCTCACTTCATCTCGGTGTGTTTTCCCTGGAAATGCCCCTCTAAGATGTGCAGCAAGATGAGAACCGAGTCTGAAGAGGCATCAAATGGTAATCGTGTCATTGGAAGTAACAGAGAACCGGAGTCGAAACTTGATGGGTCATGTTATGCATCTGTAATGTTTCTTACTCGTTCCTCATGGATCCAAAGCCAGATAGTTAAAGGTCTCTACCAGATCATCCAAATTCAAGTCATAGAATCCATGTTGTCATCACGGGGCAATAACATGTAGGAGAGACTGGTAGGAGATGAGATCCTTGTAAGAATTCAACATGTTTGTACATCGCCTTCTTCAGTAACGTGCTAATATATCATAAAGTTGGTCACTTTGCATTTGGATGTTTTCACCCAAACTTGACAATATTTTGTTCTAGGTAATGGGGAAAAACAGAGGAGGCGTCATTGATAAAAAAGAGAGTTGATATTTGAAATTCAACTTGGAGTGAAGTTTCTGAATCTATGGTTTTTAGAGTTGATAGAATCCCCTTTTTACGTCTCCATGCCTCCACATGGGAGGACAATATTTGTCAAATTGAAAATTTCAGGTATGCCGTCTCCTTGAAATTACGATGTAAAACAATTACAAACAGTTCAAACTCCATGCAGGGCTGGCTTAGATAAGTTCGACAGGACTTGGGACTTGGATAACATCTCTCTACTCAGAGCAACATTACAGGTCCAGCGTGACAAGAGATCAGAATTGCAGGTGACCATCAGGACTGACCCCCTTAACACACTTGTACTTGAGCACTAGTTCCGCGCGTTCAATGTCATCCACATTTTCACCCATAAGCTTGTTATTCTCCTCCATATTTGAGCGCCATGGAGAAGTGCTGAGAAGGATTCTCAGATGAATCAGTAGAAAACCTTATCAACCTAAGATGTACAAAAACCAAGGACACATGTGGGTAAAAAGTAAGACTAGCACAGACATCAGCAGAACAGTAAACCCATCCGGTCATGAACAAGTGTAGTGTAGTGCAGTGCCGAGTATAAAAGCATGCATGAGAGACTGAGAAACTACAGAATGGAAGGAAAGAGAACACCAAAGAATAAATATATACTACGAAAAGGGAACAAAATGTTAAAGCATGGAAGAAGGTAGAGAGACTCCTTGCAACTGAAATGAGAGAGAAGAGATGAGTAGGGACCAACTAGTGGAAGAGGGGGATTGAAGGACGGAACCAGAAATTTGAACTGAAGTGGGTCGGATTAGGCTTGGAAGAAAAATATGAACTTAGAAGAAAAAAAAGATAATCAAGGAGAAAGTTCTAGTTGAGAGAATCAAAGGCTTTTTGGAGAAGAGCCAATTTCACTTATAACAACTATTAGCACTCCCTCACTATCATAATCTTTATCTTTCACTATCCATGCAAATACTTGGTAGGTATATAATGGGCATCACAATAGCTATTTGACTAATGTGATAACATTGACATATTGGTTTGTGCAAGTTTTGAGAGCCTCTATTGCGCATAGTTGACTTAGAACTAGATTGTTAATGGGGTCCAAATTTAGTGGGAAATGTTGCACCAACATAGATCCCAAAGGCTGACAAGTATGACACATCTGGAAAGCACAATAATGCCAACTTCACCTTGAATATATACTGCCAATGTGGAGAGGTCAATTATCTTATTTTAAAGCATTCACATGGCATAACAATTACATTTGTGGCTGCCACTTTGATTTATCGGTCATACTGTCATCAAAATAAAACTCTCTAATTCCTACCATCTTCAGTTTCAACCTATGCTTCCTTGTTGCTCTTTATCTGAAGGTTCTATATGCTGCACGGACACTACGTGTCCTAGCATATGTCAGTGTTTATTTTGTGTCTGACACGCGAACAGTACTAGTGCATGCTTCCTGGAAGTTTAATATAAGACTGGCATGCAGTCATAAATTTTTTCTATTCTATGAAACCTTACCGATATAGTTTAATATAGTTCGATCTGCTTGCTTCATAGATGATCCAAGTTTGTTGGGCAAGGCTAGGATCACATATTAATATTAATTTTTACAGAAATTTTCATACAGAGTAAAAAAATTTAGCGAAATTGTGAAAAAAAGTAATAAGTTTGGGAAAATTGCAATTAGGGTAATGAAACAACATCACTGATGGCGCGTGGTGGCATTTTCTCTGGCTAGGCCATCACACGCCAGTAGGCGTGGCCTTTCTCTACCACACGCCATAAGGCGTGGCCTCTAACCAAGCGGCCCCATCACAAACGCAATCCCCCCCAAGACACGCCATCAGGCGTGGAGTACACGTCCCATCCTGCGCCCACACACGCCATGGCTCATGGCCTACGCCCACACGTCCCATCCTGCCTCCACGTCCCATCATGCCTCCACGTCCCATCCTGCGCACACAAGGAAAGAGCCCACACACGCCATGGCTCATGGCCTGTGCCTATTCCCGCCCCCACACACGCCATGAGGCGTGGAGTATCCTAACATCCTGCCATAACATGTCCCATCCCATCTCTGCCCGCACCATCCCATCTCTGCCATGATGCATGGCTCTACGTTGGAGACTCCCCTTCTCGGAGACCACACCACTCCACTCCCCCTCCCTCTTCTTCATAAACTCTGAAGCTCCTTCCCTCCTCTTCACAAGTTCTTCCTCCTTCAACTTCACAGAAGAATACTCGCACCCTCCTCTATCTTGATCTCCTCTTTACATAGTAAGTTTTTGTATTTTATATTAAAATTATATTTTCTATGTATGAATAACTATACTAATAGTTTTTGTCTAAAATGTAACAGATGGCTGAACCGAATGACGGCCGTATTCCCGGAGGACCGGTTACAGAAGCCATAAAACAAGAACGAGAAACTCATATATCTACGTTGGTTTTTAACGGGAAGGTAAATTTAAAAATGATAACTAGCATTATTATTTATTTATTTTACATAAATATAAGAATATAATTCGCTTGTAGCTATATGATTATCCTCCCGAGGTTCGGACACGGGAACATGGAAGTTGGAGGATACAGAGAGGATATCGTAAATGGGAGTTAAATGCTGCCCAAAAGGAGCTGGTACGTTCATTTGGATTTCAATATCTGGATGAAATACAAATTTTAGTCCACGATGTACATATCATTTTTAGTCTCGCTGAGCGATGGTGGCCTCAACGCAATACCTTTCAGTTGCCCGTTGGTGAAATGACAATCACACTTTGGGATGTTGCAATTAGTTTAGGATTACCTATTACCGGTGAACCTATATATTTTGATACAACTTTAAATACATCTCAAATCATCCGGAGATATCTAGGCATTAATGCACCATCGGACTTAGGAGGAAAGAGTTTTGTCAGTATAACTTGGCTTCGGGGTAATTTCATGGATCTAGATGAAACTATCGACGGTCCAGTGGTGGTCGATGATTTAAGGATACATAATTATTGTTAATATTTATTTATTAATTAATTTTAAAAGTGTGTTAGTTTTAATATGTTAGTTTCAATATTTGCAGATACTTTATTGCACTAGAGCATATTTGCTCTGTTTGTGTTGGGCAATGCTATTTTCCGACGGGCAGGGAAATAAAGTAAACTTGCGACTGTTACCCTTTTTAGACAATTTAAAAGAACATACACGTCATGCATGGGGAGCTGCTACCTTAGAATATTTATATGCTAGCTTGACGGAATTTGTCAGATCAAAGGGTACCAAAAATTTGTGTGGGTGCATGACCCTGGTTCAGGTAATAAAAATGTAATCCCTAAATTCGCTAAATTCTTTTTGATGATATACATTTTGTAAATATCATATGTTTTCATGTCTTAGGTATGGTGCTACGAGCATTTCTATATTGGTCGACCTGTAACCAACATTTTCAGTGATGTTGGAATTTTTCCCCTTGCTACGCGATGGGCCACAAATATAGTGGACCCTCATCATAATTTACATAAGGATGTTTCAGTCTACAGGGGAGAATTTGATATAGTACCGTGGAAGGAGGTAAGTACGCAATTGTCAATTCATTTCCACTTAAAATTTTAGAGCGTTTTAAACTACAATTGTCAATTCATGTAATAGAGTATCACAAATTTTTCGTATAACTTGTCATCCAATAGGTTGTATGGATACCATACTCAGATGATGAAAATGCTCCAGAAATTAAAAGGACGTCGTATGATTTGAGCCTACACAAATCATATATTATATACGATCGTTACACTATGTATCATCCGGCAGATTGCGTTCTCCGGCAATTCGGTTGCAGGCAGATTATTCCGGATGATCCGTCTGCCATGAGTTATGATATAGCCAATGCAAGAAACAGAATCGATGCTGCTAGAGCCGCCTGGTATAGACGATTCCAGGATAGTAGTGTGGCAGGGATGCCCCGAATAATGCATACTGATGAATGTAAGTTCTAACTTACTAGTATATTTGGACCGGTAGTATTTGTCTTATGATTGTTTTTACGAAATACAGATGAAGGTGATTTGGCTTATAGACAATGGTGGGGAGCGCCTCGTATGACCAACAGAGCATACAAATTCGAGGAGCCACGGTTCAAGTCTAGAGCCGTAGATGAATCTTTCTTGCGAGCTTTTGCTGAGGACATATCTGAAGCGGTAGAACTTTACTACTATACCACTATTTAAACTCAAGGGATATATAATGACAATTATAATTTGCATATTTTATATTTCAGGCTATTTTGGGGCAACAATATATCCAAGAACCACAAAGCTATTTGTGGCCGCATGGTCGGGAGTGGATGCGAGCTGTTTTAACTCGCGTAGATTCACTGAGTCTTGGACGGGATCCTGATATGCCTCCATTGCATACACGTATCCCAGCCGATTATCCGACTGCCACTGTTCCCCTGAGACATTCACGATGCCGTAGGGTGGACGATCCAGAGGACGAGGAGGGCGCTGCTGAGAGGGCACCAGCCAGGAGTATCATGGAGAGGGCACCAGCCAGCAGTACCATAGAGAGGGTACCAGCCAGGAGTATCATGGAGAGGGTACCAGCCAGGAGTATCATGGAGAGGGTACCAGCCAGCAGTACCATGGAGAGGGCACCAGCCAGCAGTACGCTCCGGAGTACCCTAGCCAGCAGTACGCTCCGGAGTACCCTAGCCAGTAGTACGCTCCGGAGTACCCTAGCCAGCCTTACGCTGCAGAGTACCCTAGCCAGCCTTACGCTGCAGAGTACCCCAGCCACCAGTACCCTCCAGAGTACCCTAGCCAGCCTTACGCTGCAGAGTACACTACCCCACACTACGCTGGAGAAGGGCTCAGTCAACAGTATGTGGGCATAGGCTCTTCCCCAGCCTTTCAGCCCTATAATCAATGCATCACGACTGAGCAAATCAACACTACTGCAGCGTATTCGTTTGAAGGCATGTCGTATTACTCGCAATTGTTTACGTCTCCGTCAGCCCCGGTGCCTACTCAGGAGGTCGAGGAAGAGGATGAAAGAAGAGCGGAGGAGACCACAGATGAAAGAAGAGCCCGACTTGGCCTTAGACAGGTAGAACGAAGGCGTTACAAACGAATGGCCCGCAGAAGAGATTGAAATAAAAATTTATTATGTAATGTTTAAAAGTTGACATGAATGTTGGTACTACAATGAAAAATAGAAGTTCTATTGTCGTCATTCTCTTGGTTGACTTGTACATTTTCTTCTGTTGTGTTCCATCAAACCACAGTTGCCGCAACGAAGTTCTCTTGTCGATAATTCTCGTGGTTTGATGCAGTTTTTCTTCGGCCTTCCAGCTTTGCGTCTGACATCTGGAACTCCAATTTCGCCCCTTACCAAAGCCGTTTGAATGTTGTAAGAAACTGGAATTGGTTCCATCTGTGGCTCGTACACACTTCTCAACCTGTCAGTAGAAAATATTATCGGATAGTAATGTTCAACCTCATCACTGCAATATTGGCAAGCAAAACATGGATGTATACATGGCATGTAACTATGATACCACCTTAAACATGTACAAGATCTTTCATTTAACCGTACAACATATGTTCTACTCGATGCACGGTCTAATATTTCAAACAAATAACTATCAATTCGTAATATTTGAAGTTGATGTCTCTCGTTGGTAATAGATGTCATAGTCTTTAACATCTTCGGACAATAACTCGTGTCTAAATTTTGAGCATGATTCCTGTTTTTGTCATGAAGTGTTATAATCTTTGCTCTAATACCATCAAGAAGTGTCGTTATTGGTTTATCACGCAAACTCTTAATCCAATTGTTAAAACATTCAGCAAGGTTAGAAGTGTTAATATCTAATCTAGGACAAGGAGCATATGCTGTAATCCAATGTGCAAAATGACGATTTTCATCATTTGTACCAATAAGCCAATTGTACATCGTCATGTTCTCTGCTTTAATTATTTCGAACAAGTACTATGCATCTGTTTCATTATACGATCTAGCAAGCGAGTCTAACAACCGATGAAATTTTCTCTCTTACAATAGACTTCATATTCTGCTTAAAATGTTGAATGCAAAAAAATAAGGCGATTCTGGAAATATATTTCGCATAGCATGTATTAATCCTTTTTGCTTGTCAGATATAAATGAGATACTACTCCAATCATTAAAATAACTTTCAAATGATAGTCTAAGACCATTTAAAAACCAAGACCAAGAATCAGTATTCTCACCTTCGGCAACAGCATAAGCAATAGGATACAATTGATAATTAGGATCATGAGCACAAGCAATAAATAAAATACCTTGATATTTAGATGAAAGAAAAGTGGCATCAGTGCTAATAACAGGTAACAACCCCTTAAAAATCCGTCAATACACGCCTTAAAGCAAATAAATATTCTCTCAAATTTGTTGCTTTCGGAAGTCTTAATAAAACATCTACTACCTGGATTCGACTCCATAATTCTAAAACCATACTCCTCAAGGCCAGCATATGCCTCAACATAACTACCATTTATTTCACGTAATGTCATTTCTCGGGCTCGCCATGCTTTCGAGTATGTAATATGTATACGATGTTCCCTAAATATATCCTTCACAATTTGTGATGCACTATATGACGGATTATCTCTAATTAAATCAACTATTTTTGTCTTAACCCATGCACCGGTAGCTAGTCGATGACGTCCTGTCGTAAGTCCACTTAAACAAGAATGACGACTTTCTAGTGTACTAACTTTAACTATTTGTCCTTTTCCTATGGATTTGGCATATACTCTCCAATGACAATTCTGTTTATCACAATTATATATAATTCCATGGGAATTATTCATAGCACTGGCTGAACAACTAAAATTATGCTGAATTGCTAAACTACTGATAAAACTTCTAAATTTTGTACGAGTGTCGAATGTTTGTCCTACAAATAATTCAGGAGTGCTAGAATTATCAGTACTATCATCATCTATCTCATAACCAGTATTTTCAATTAAATCATCACTATTTTCATTTTCCTCATCATTATCATTGTCATCATCATCATTATCATCATCATAATCATAATCATCATCATTATGTTCATCTAGTAAGGGAGGAATTGTTTGAAAAGAAGAACTAGCACCCGTGTTAACATGTGGGTAATTAGAAACAAATTCATCATTAGTTCTATTAACAAATGATGAAACTTGAGTAACATATAAACTAATATAAGGTGATTGAGAATTAATCTCAAGAATAAAATTCCATGCTTCTTCACCATCTATTAATAAACATGTGGAACCAAAAACAGACTTTAAAATAAATTCATAATTAATAGAAAAATGCGCTGAAATTAAATTGCGTAAATTTTCTAAAGTAATATGACGATAAGTTGTAAAAAATTGGGTGTCACCTCCTTCGTAAGTTAACCCATTTACTCTACCACCATGTGAGCATACTATTTTAATATTATCACCCATGAGGAAAAAAAAGAACTTTGATAATTTTTATCTAATAAAGAGCGAGAGCTTGTAAGAGGGAAAGACTAGCTTCCGTGTGGAGTTGGAAGCTTGTAAGAGGGAGAGACTAGCTTTCGTGAGTAGTTGGAAGCTTGAGTAGTTGGAAGCTTGTGAGCGGGAGATACTAGCTTCTGTGAGGAGTTGGAGCTTCCAAGCTTCGTGCTTCTGTGAGAGAGAGATAGGAGAAAGAGTAATGTGTTTGTATAGAGAGAGAGTGTCAAGCATTGCAATAAATAGGAGGAGGAAAGAGAATTTGGAATGTAGCCGTTTGTGGGGAGCCGTTGGTGTGTCAGCACGCCACCATTGGTGGCGCGCACATCCTGACACTAGCCGTTGGCTACACGACACTCCCATACTCCACTAATGCATTATGGTGTGTGAATGAGTGATGACAACGTGTGGGGGCCACATATGGTGGCGTGTCCAGGGATAGGCCATCACCCATGGCGTGTAGTGGTGGTGGGCATGATGGCGTGGCAAGGGGATTGGCCATCCATGATGGCGTGTGGTAGATAGGCCATCTATGATGGCGTGTGGTGGGGGCCATCCATTATGGCATGTGTTAGATAGGCCATCCATGATGGCGTGTGGTGGTGGGGCTCGTGGGGCCAAGGGGATAGGCCATCTCCCATGGCGTGTGAGGGCCGCTCCTCTTCTTTGGATCAGCACACGCCATCGACGATGTTGTTTCTTTACTCCAACTGCAATTTTTTCAAACTTATTACTTTTTTCACAATTTTCTTAAAATTCTTTACTCTGTATGAAAATTTCTGTAATTTTTAATTTAAATTTAAATGTTTACGTTAATTTTAATATTAAATTAAAAAATTAGTTTTTTTATAACAGTTGTCACATCAAATATTACGTCATCTGTCATATAAGGAGGAATGATTTTGTTGCATGAATAATATTATTCCACATAAAAGTTTAAGAATAGTGACAATATGCTATTTTCTCCAAATATTAATTACTCAATTTGGATGCTTCAATTATGGGGAAAAAATATATGCAAAAGAACTTCTCAATCAACCCCATATTAATGCTAAACAAAATGATTCTATTGAAAGAAGCTTCTCCCTTTGTTCTTACTCTTAGGCCTCGTTTGGTTCACGGAAAGGAAATGTATTTCTTTGTATTTTTCATGGGAATGAGAAAGTAGGATTTCTGTCACATTTTCTTTTCGTTGTTTGGTTGGTGCAGAAAAGGAAAGCAAAAATATAGCAATGTTCCAATAATATCCTTACATATAAAATAAAAATAATATTATGAAAATTAACATTAATGGTAAAATAAGCAATAACACATTGTTACTTTTGTCATAACTTTTGTAATAAATGTTGGAAAAGGAGGAGGAAAAATCAATCCCATGGGTCATGAGTGGAACCATATTCCCTCCAATTTTTTCCTTTGTGAGGAAATTGATTTCCAAATTTGTGGTTACCAAACAAAAAAAAGGAACAACTTTCCTTTCCTACTTCCTTGAATCCGTGAACCAAACGAGGCCTTAGGCCTCGTTTGGTTCGCGGAATGGAAGGGAAATGAAATCAATTCCTTGTCATTTCCTTTCCTTTGGAAAATTTTATTTTCCATTGATTTTCCTTTTCGATGTTTGAAAATGCCAAGGAATTTGAAAAGGAAAGTGATTACTTTAATGTGGGAAAGTGATTCCTTACTTGGATGGATGGAATCACTTTCCCCCCTAATTTCCCTTCCATTGGAAATCACTTTCCTTTCCTCCTCAATTCCTTTGGCACCAAAACATAGGAAAGTAATTACTTTCCTTTCCCAACCCGGAGATTCCGTGAGCCAAATAATATTTATTTATTTTTAGAGAAGAATGTACGTCCTTCGGAAAGGCGTTCCTATGCTCTATTTATAAATTTGTGAAAATTTATGCTGTACGTATAATTTTGTAAAAAATTTATGCTCTCAGTAAAAATTTTCATATATATATATATATATATATATATATATATATATATATATATAAAATATATAATGAGATTTCAAAACGGCTCAAAAGTGAGCCGTCTAAGCTGTCATTATATCACGGTCCATTTTATTTAAAAAATAAATTATGTAAAAAATTGTTAAAAAAGTAAAAAATTGTCAACATAGAGAATCGAACTCAACCAAACAAGAAATATATCTTGCTCCTTAATCACATGAGCTAGAAAAGATGTTTAACTAGAGTTAAATAATATTCTTATTATACATTATTATACGTGCAAAGAGCGTGCATTTACTAGTATATATAATTGAAATAGAAAGTAGTACATCATCGACCACAATAACTACAGCTAATAATTAAAGGTTCTTTATAAAGGCACTTCAGTTTTTGATCAGGGCTAGCCCATATTTTTGTGTGTTTTACTTAGGACAGCCCATTTTTTTAATCTAGGGCTGTCCCAAAGTGAAATTCCCCCAAACCCAAATTTTTTCTCTCATTTGCAAAATTTTTTCTCTCTTCCTAAACCCTAACTCCTCTCTTCTTCTTCTTCCTCTTCTCCTCCACCATTTCTCCATTTTTGAAATTTCCTAGAAATTTCTTCCACCATAGAAATTTTCTCTTCTTCTTCCTCTTCTCTTCCAAATTTCCTTCTCAAGGAGATCGATGGCACCCAAATTCTTTCTCTATTTGTTTCCAAAATCCTAGAAACTAAATTGAAAAATTCAAGCATCCATTACATTGTTTATTTCAATTGTCTGTAGCCCATTTGAATTAAACTACATTCGGAGTGGGAAATTATCCATTTAAATTAAAATCAAGTATGCACGAACGAAAAAACTCTACGTCGACCAGGACTACCCAATTTTCTGGCAGTCCTACAAACTGAATGGACTGCCAGAAAACTGGGCAGTCCTAAGTCACAACATGTGAAATAAAGGACTGTCCAATTTTCTGGCAGTCCTACAAACTGAATTGTCATCCCCAGTTTTTGAATTAGGGGTATTTTCGTCATTTTTTTAGTTTTATAATTTTTAGAAATTTTATTTGATTTTATATGATTTTTTGGGATTTATCTGATTTGGTTTGAATTTTATCCAATTTGGACTTAAGTTGGAGATCCGGGTAGCCTGGACACTAGTGGAACCCACATACTAGCTGGACTTTGCCCACATACCATCATAATTAGGCTAGAAATCATAAACCCTATTTCTATGGCTTAATTAGTCATTTTAGAGCTTAATTAGTAAATTAAATTAGACCGAAACAAACCGAAACAAACCGAACCCAACCCAACCTAAGTCTAATGGGTTTGGAGGGTTATTGGATCTCACCCAAAACCCAATAACCCCCCCCCCCCCCCCCCCCCCCCCCCCACCATGGCCGGCCACATATAGGAGCACCCCCCCTTTCTTCTTCACTAAGTAACTCTCTCCCTCTCTCAAATTTCATTTCTTTCCTCCAAGCTCCTTTCTTCTCCAAGGAAACCTAATTTAGGTAAGCCATTAAATTCTCTATTTATTGCTCTTTGCATTTAATGTCTTCACAATAAGTGTAGAGAAGAGGATTCTCTACACTTTGCCCCTAGAATTGGTAGGATTCCCTAGAAATCTAGGTTAGATATTATTAAGGGTTTTTATATATAAGGAGAAATATATATATATATATATATATATATATATATATATATATATATATATATATATATATATATATATATATATGTGTATTTGTGAGTGAGTGTCTATGTAATTATATGTGTGTGTGTAGAGGAATGTAGAGAATGGTGGTGGTGGTGTATGAGTGAGAGTGGTGGTGAGAGTGTGTGTTTGTGTTTGTGTTTGTGTGAGAGAGTGTTTGAGTGAGGGTGTGTGTGTGTGTTTGTATTTATATATATATATAGATATGTGTATGTGTATGTATTTATATGTATATGGATATGTGTGTGTGAATGTATATATATATATAGAGATATGTGTGTGTGTTGTGTATATATATATATATATATATATATATATATATATATATATATATATATATATATATATATAGGCATATAGATATATATATATATATAGAGAGAGTGGGAGTAGAAGGAGAAGTAGGAGGAGAAGTAAAAGAAGAAGAAGAAGAGAAGCAACTGTAGCAGCAGCAGCAGCATGCGCAGCTGCAGCAGTAGGAGCAAACAGCAGTAGCAGCAGGGCAGCAGTCCCCCCCTATTCAGCCCCCCTTTACCCCTTAAACACCCCAATGGATATATATATATATATATATATATATATATATATATATATATATATATATATATATATATATATATATATATATATATATATATATATATATATATATATATATATATATATATATATATATATAGGAGAATAAGAAGAATGATGAGTAGAGTAAGAAGAATGAGAGAATGAGAAAAGAAGAAGAGATTAGAAGAAGAAGAGGAAACTAGAAGGTAAGAAGGAGAAGAAATAGAAAAGAGAAGAAATTAGAATTAGGAAGTAGAAAAGGAATGAGAAGGAAAAGGATAAGGAATTAGAGTAAGAAAGAGAAGAAGGAAATTAGAAGAAGAAGGATTAGAGGAATAGGAAGAAATTAGAAGAAGAAGAATTAGAATAGGAAATAGAATTTGGGGGAGATCGAGTTAGAGGGCGAAATCGAGCTCCGAGTATCGGAACGCGATAAAACTTGGGGGAGACCTAGAATACGTGAATTAGACTTTGCGGATAGGCTTCCGAGTGGAAATCGGGGTTGTAGGGCGCCGGTATCGCGCCGTACCATTACGTATCTTGATTTATTCAAGATATCGGCAATAGGCCGTAAGATGGACTAGACGTCCACTCTACCTAGGTATTTTGGTAGGTAATGAACCTATAGGCTAGTATCATACTACCCTAGGGAGCTCGGGTCAAAATATCAAGCGTAGGTAGGCTAACTTGGTAATTGCCTAAGTTAGAATTTTACCTTTTTAAAGGGTAAAATAGGATATTGGCCTACGGCCAAGATTCGGATTTCGAAGTCCAAGATGGACTTGGTTATGGGTTGTAGAGGTTGGTAATGATTAGAAATAGCTGTCTAGACCTAGTCTTGACCTCGGTTGACCACGGTTGACTTTTTAGACCAAAAGTCAACTATGGGTCAATACTTTACCCAATTTAGTCCCAAATTCCTTTTAACTTGGACGGTTGACCAAAAGTCAACTATTAGTCACCAGTGACCTAGGGTTGACCTATAGTTGACCAGAGTTGACCCGTTGACCAAAAGTCAACGGTAAGTCAATTTTCGACCTAGTTTGATTCGGATTGATTTCCAATGTTCTCCCATGACCATGATTGACCCAACTAGACATGTCTTGACCTAGAATGAATTAATAGTATTTAATTTGATTTAACTTTACTTCTTAAACTTAGTATTGATACGTCTTGTTCTCTATAGGTCCTCGAGACACTGCAGTGGATCCGGTTGACATATTTTATCATCTTACATGCGAGTACATTCTCTGATACTTATTCCCAATTTATGATAACTGTTATGATTCATGTACTTAGTGTAGATATGCTTATTCCTGACACATGGTTCTCACGGATTGGTATTCCTGGATCCCGACGAGAGATGTTTCTCCTTCTTAGGTTGGGATGTATTGTGCAAGCTCCCTTGTAGCTCTTGCTCAATATATGGTCACTGATTCTAGAGAAGGTTCGCGACCTTCTCATTAGAATCCTGTGCAGTGACGTGTCCTGTTTGGATCCATTCTACCAGTTGGGGTAGGGTGAGTAGTAGCGTATGCTTGTGATCAGATCCATCCCGTATTCCCGAACAGTGTGAGTCATATACCGTACATATGACTTGCCAGGCCAGTTCTTGACAGGTACCCAAGCCGATCACAAGCTGAAACTACTACTCACACACATTGGACATATGGCTTTCCTTGACTTGTGTACATACCATAATCCCGTTCTATTTTCTTGTTCTAGCGCTAGCTCTACAGCTTACCATGCCATGATACATACATGTACACTCCATAATTCATTGTATATGCTCTATTTACAGTCTTATAGCTTTTATTCTATCTTGAGATCTGTTATTAGATATATGTACTCGTTCCATCCTGACCGAATATGTTGACAAAATATTACAGATGCAGACGAGGGAGATTGCAGTACCTACTACGGTCCGGATGATGTAGTGGGCTTAGACTTGGTCCCGCAGGGCTTAGCTCCGCCTGACGAGACTTTACCACTTGCTTAGCTAGAGTAGGTCTTTTGTACTGGACCTTGTCTCCAGTTACTTTTGAGACTGTATTATATTTGGATTGTATTAGAGACTGGACTTGTATATTATTTGTGTTTGGACTTGACATGTTATATTTTATCGTCTTGTTGTCTTTATCTTTCAGTCTTTACTTTATCATCTTAGAGTTGTGATTGAGCACTCATATATATTCATTGTTTGTCCTCCGTTCGGAGTTGACCATATTCTCGACATGTTTTGATATATATATAAACTGTTGTTAGAGTAGAAAACCTACAGCGTTTCACGCTGTTTTTCCGGTGAGGGCTGGGCGTTGTCACGTACACGTGCCCTTATAGCGGGTGCGGGTCGTGACACGTTTTAGTGGTGGCCCACGCAGGTCCTGAAGTCGCAATTAGTGCGATGTCGTAGCGGCACTCGTCTTAGAGTGTTGACTACGAGCCTGTGTTACACATAGGAGGTAGTAGGCGAAGAGTACTCAATCACAGTAGGATCTTTCCTTGCTTATCTTGCTTATCGTCTTTGATATTGATTTACTGCATTCTAGCTATCCTCCTTTGATATTGTCCTTCATGTGCCATATTGATATCTTCTTTTCAATCTGTCTCCAGGATGGTTATGACTCATTCTCCCGGTGAGGAGCACGGAGAGACGGAGAGGTCTGCTACCTCTGGCGGACAGGCTCCGGTCACTTCTCCTGCAGATGAGACTTCTGTTGGGGCTCTCGGGGGTACTCCTCCGGCGCTCTCGATGACCGTCCCTGGGGCCATTGCGGGTGCTCTTTCCGCAGTGCCGGGGGCTACGGCGGGAGCTGTCGGGGGCGTTCTTCCTCCTCAGCAGGGGACTCCTTCGGTGATGATAGGAGCTATTCCTCAGTTGCCTTCTCTGCCTACAGATATGGGGCAGATGCTCGCATTCTTTCAGCAGGTGCCGGAGTCCCA
Organism: Iris pallida; assembly: GCA_029216955.1. Classification (NCBI taxonomy): domain Eukaryota; kingdom Viridiplantae; phylum Streptophyta; class Magnoliopsida; order Asparagales; family Iridaceae; genus Iris; species Iris pallida. The sequence goes on along the minus strand of JANAVB010031417.1, from coordinate 14,476,045 downwards.
GCAGGCCCAGCATGAGGCTCAGTTGAGGTAGACAGAGGCCATGTGCCAGGGTATGGAGGATGCACACAGGTTGGCTATGGCGGCAGTAGAGCGTGGGGCTCCACAGAGGGAGGTACAGCAGCAGCAGTAGAAGATCGGGGATATCTAGGCTTTCAAGAAGCGGGGTCTGAGAGATTTCAAGGGGACCAAGGGCATTATTTATGGTGATGACTGGCTCGAGGATATCGAGCACCAGATGAGGGCCTTTCGCCTGGCAGACGACCTGAAGGTTGAGGCGGTTGGCTTGCAGCTGTTAGATGTTGCCCGGACATGGTTCCGAAACGAGCCGGCTCTTGCAGGAGAGGGCCACACTTGGGCCGAGTTTCGGGCCCTGTTCAGAGAGAAGTTCTTTTCTTCCACGGACAAGATCGGCCTAGTGCGGCATTCTAGAACCTGCAGCAGGGAGGGATAACTGTGGAGGAGTATACGACGGAGTTCGGCCGGCTGAGCCGATACGCCGAGTACATGTTGAGTGACCCGGTGATCCAAGCAGAGCGCTTCCGGGAGGGATTGACATGGGATATCAAGATCCTGATCCCTTCATTCTATACGATATATGCAGAGGTTTATGCGGAGGCTCGGAAGGTGGAGAGGGAGTGGGGCTTGAAGTCGAAGAGGGATCGTGATTTGTTTTCGGGGGCCAGTAGCAGCGCAGGGGCTGCTAAGCGCCCTCAGCTTCAGCACCAGACATTCCAGCATCATCAGCAGCAGGGGCAGGCCAGAGCGTCTGTCTAGAGGGGTCAGCAGCATCCGGGGCAGGATGATCCACCGTGCCACTTCTGTAAGAAGCCCGATCACCTCTTTGAGTTCTACAGGAGGAGGCTGGGTTTGTGTCTCTTTTGTGGTGCCGCTGGGCATCAGATGCGGGAGTGTCCCAAGAACCCCCGTGTTACTGGAGCAGCTCAGAGGGCACCCGTTCAGAGGGCACCAGCTAGTGTGCCGGTAGCTCAGCAGCGAGGTCCACTTCCGACTCAGCAGCAACAGTTTGTTCAGCACCGCCAGCAGAGGGGTGGTCAGGGTAGAGCCTTTGCTCTTGCACCCGAGGAGATGAAGCCTATTACGGATGTTGTCGCAGGTTCTATTCTGCTAGATTCTTTTCCAGCTTTGGCCTTATTTGATTCTGGTGCTACGCACAGTTTTGTGTCTGTTTCTTTTGCTCTTAGGCACAATATTATTGCTGAATATCTTGGTAGGACTTGCAAGATTATGACTGGGAATGGCATCATCATAGTTAATAATGTTTGCAAGGGGCGAAGAGTTTCTTTAAGAGGCCGGGAGCTGAGTGTGTGTTTGCTCGTATTAATGCCACTTTCGAGTTACGATGTGGTACTCGGTATGGACTGGTTGAGCATGCACCACGCTAGCATCGACTGCAGAGGGGGCAGGATTCTGTTTAGGCCGCCGAGAGAGTCGGATTATGAGTTCACCAGGGGTACATCAGAGCCAGGAGATGGATTCTACGGAGCGTTGTTGGCGGGGCCGATGTTGCCACATCCACTCATTGCTGAGTTCTTGGATGTATTTCCCGAGGAGCTGCCCGGGATGCCGTCAGATCGTAATGTTGAGTTTTCTATAGACCTAGTGTCGGGCGCTGAGCCTATCTCCCAGCACGTCTATAGAATCAACAACAGTGAGTTAGCGGAGCTGAAGAGACAGGTCGACGAGCTGGAGGACAAGGGCTTTATTCGATCTAGTTCTTCACCTTTGGGCGCGCCAGTTCTTTTCGTCCCCAAGAAGGATGGTACGGTACGTCTGTGCATTGATTACAGGGCGCTCAACAACCTTACCATCAAGAACAAGTATCCTTTGCCGAGGATTGATGACTTGTTCGACCAGTTGAGCGGCACGAGGGTGTTCTCGAAGATCGACTTGCGTACCGGGTACCATCAGCTGAAGGTGAAGCGGGATGACATTCCGAAGACTGCCTTTCGGACCTGCTATGGCTAGTATGAGTATACCGTCATGCCGTTTGGGTTGACCAACGCCCCGGCGGTATTTATGAACTTGATGAACAAGGTATTTCATCAGTATCTTGACAAGTTCGTGGTGGTCTTCATTGATGACATTCTCATCTATTCGAAGACACCAGAGGAGCACGAGGAGCACCTGAGGATTGTGTTGGACACTCTCAGGAGGGAGCAGCTGTATGGGAAGTTGTCCAAGTGCGAGTTCTTCTTGGATCGCGTGGAGTTCCTAGGCCATCACTACTAAAATAACCCATTTTGGCGACGTCAGGAGACGTAGCTAAATAAGGAAAATACGTCGCTAAAACCAATTTGCGATGTATTTAGCGACAAATACCGGACGTCGCTTATAGGCAAGTCGCAGATGACACTTTAGTCGCCGAACGTCGCTATTTGCGACGCGGAGTTCATTGTCGCTAGACGTCACAAAATTCACGACAGATAGCGACGTATCACTACGTCGCCAAAATTACGACGTAAAGCGACCACTTGCGACGCTGTAAACTTTATATATGATGACATGGCATGGCAGCCACGTGGGCAACTTAGCGACGGCTACCGACAGATTTAGCGACGTATATTAGTGACATCTAGCGACGTTACGTCGCTATTTAGCGACGTATAGCGACGTCTACGTTTCGTCGCAGTACGTCGCAGAACGTCGCTATACGTCGCAGATATTATAAAATTTTTTTAAAAAATATAATTGATTTTTTTGTTATGCTGTGTGTCTGTGTTTACAGTGTGTGTGAAGTGCAATGTTCGAACCATCGACAGTTTCGTTTACTGTTCTATGTTTTATCTTGGATAGAAAGAGCAACAGTTCAGGGTGCACTTCTCAGAGCTTCCTCTTCACGTCCTTCACCTTCTCGGGAACCTTTACAACGTCCCGAGAAAGTGAAGGACGTGAAAATGAAGCTCTCAGAAGTGCACCCTGAACTGTTGCTATTTTTATCCAAGATAACACATACAACAGTAATCGAAACTATCGATGGTTCCGAACACTGCATTTCACATTCACTGTAAACACAGACACATATCATAACAAAAAATACACAATATATTTTTTTAAAATTTCGGCAGCACCTCCTTTGTATATCAGATCATCGCTCATAACCCAGCGTAGGTATATTTGTCATCTCCGTCGCAGATATCACAAAGTAAATATCACAATAAAAATAGGAGGCAGTGCAAAGTAAATATCACAGACACACATCCTCACAAATATCCAATAGAGTCAAATAAAAATGGAAGATGATAAAAAGTCTCCCACAAAGTGTATAAACAACAGTGTACCAATAAACAATTTGCCCATAGGGCCAATACATACAAGTCATAAAAAACTAATAAAATTACTGCGGACCCCTGCCGTGCAACTGGGATAGAATGTAGTCATACTGCTCCTGGGTGAGCTGTACCGTAGGGGCAGTAGGAGGCAGTGCAATGTCTGGAGTCGGCGCCGGAGGCAGTGCAGTGTCTGGAGTCGGTGCCGTCGATGGACCGGGAGGACGTATTTGCTTCAGCTCTCGCAGTCGCTCACCATGCGCAGCAAGGGTACTCAACACCCTCTCAGTATACTGAGTGAGTGAAGCAGACATGCTCCTCTGCGATCCCTCCGGCTCGACCTGTCTACGCTCTGTACGCTATGTAGACTCGGTGAGCGTCTGCAAGCTGGCAGCTGTAGCCTGATGCAGACTCATCAGCTCCTGTATACTGCGCTCGACCGCATCAAATCGTCCGGTGACGATCGGAGGGTCGGATCGTCGCTCGACCGCATCAGAAATCTGCTGCTACAACTCGCGACGCAGCTCCTCGATCTGACGACGAACATCCTCAGCTCGTGACGACGCCTGCGTAGCCGGAGACTGCACACTGACAGAGGGGGCCCGGGATGACTCCGAAGCCAAATACGTGCCGTAGGATCCCGTACCGTAGTACGTACCCTTCTGAAGATCGCCAACGGCGGTCATCCAGAGCTCGTCCGACGATGGAGCTGTAGGCGGCTGGGAGGAAGTACCAGCCCCTCCCTCTGCTTGCGCACTAGCAGCAGCAGCAGCAGCCGTCTCCTCCTGTAGCCGAACAAACTCGGCCTAGAACAAGTTTGCTAACGTGTAAGTGTTTGCTAAAGTCTATATTGATATCTATTTTCCTGTTTTATAAATTATAGTAAATTAATATAAAAAATAGAACGTACATATGCCTGCGTCGCCCTCTCGTCAATGAACTCCCCAGCCCTCCGATGGGTGACCAGAAAGACGGTCACCATGTTCGGATCCTCACCCTTTTTTTACCTGTTAAAATATATTATCTATTATTAGTATTAAATATTCTATCGAACTATATATAAATTAATGTCCGTCATAGGAAACGTACCAGACGACGAAAATGCTCCGTCATCGGAATGGAGCAACCACACCACTTACCGGCGCTCGACCGCGCCACCTTGGTCTTCTCAGACCGCTCATGGTATCTGCGCTCGCTGAATCTAGCCTTCATTGCAGTCCACTGCTCTGGCGTAATCTAACCCTGGATCGGCTGTCCGGAGCGATCACGACGCTTCTGGTCGTCGATCGCATCACGGATGGGCTTGGCTGCGACGGCAGAAAATTGGCCCTCGATCCTCGCCGCCCGGTGTGGTGGATAGAAATAGGTCCTCTACAAGAAGTAAAATATAAAAGTTGTATAATATACACAAATGATTATTAAAATTTAAAAATAAATAAATTTTTTACCTTGAAGTGGGCGAACCAAAAGGCCTTCCTATCTACGGGAGCATCTGAGTAGTTAATCCAAGGCCCACCATAGTTCTGCCTCAGAAATGTCCCCAGCTGTCTCTGTACTGCAGAAGGCCGATATCTATACAATAATAATTTTTCATGAATATATATGTACATATAATCATTTGAGAAATATTTATTAATTAATTAACTTACTTCATAGGCCCGTCCGTCCAAATCTCCATACGCGTCTCGCCCGGGGGAGCGCATGGAGGGTTACTCTCACCTCTTGCCTGGACAGGATCAGTCTGATCGCCGTCCTCCATATGCTCGGCGTCGGCTCCCCCCATAGAGCCGTCGACAGGAGGAATGCTGGACGGGGGATCAGGGATGCTGGATGAGGGATCAGGACGGGTGGACGACGAGGGAGGAGTCAGCAACCTGCTGGAACTGCCTTGTCCCGGTAATGGACCAGGAACAGAACGGTACAATGGCGTACTCGGAGATGATGATGAGGGTACAGAACTGCCCTCTCCATCTCCAGCCCGAGGCTGACGGGATTGGCTAATATATAATCCTCCGCGTCGTCCTCCTTGTCGAGTCATACCTGATAATAACATATGACAATAAAACAAAAATACATATTTATATGATAGATATCACAGATTTTTGAAAAATATCATGGTCACAGATAAAAAGTGTCACTAAAGTGTCACAGATTTATTATTACAAAAATACATATTTATATGATAGACATCACAGATTTTAATCCTCTTCTGAAAATTCATCTAGTTCGTTTAGTTCATCTTCTTCTTCTTCTTCCTCCTCTACATCTTCACTTTCATCTGCATCTTCCTCTTCAGATAATTCTACTTCTTCTATACAATTAGATGTGTAATGAGGAACTTCCGTCGTGTCCACTTCTATAATATTTGTTACAAGAGGTAGTTCATCCTGTTGATAAGCTATATCGTCAACCTCAAATGTATTTCTAGCTTTGGTCTTGCATACTGCCCACCAGTCTGACCTTGTTATTCCCCGTTTAGGATAACTTGTGAAGTACACGAGCTGAGCCTGACTTGATAAGATAAATGGTTCATAGGCTTGATATCGACGCCCATAGTTTATATCAACAAGACCGTGCTTGTCTACTTTCCAACCCTGACCTTCAATCGGATCGAACCAATCACACCTGAATAACACAATCTTAGCAGGCTTTATTCCATAATTATATGTCAGCTCCACGATCTCCCGTAGCACGCCATAGAAATCGTTGCCCGCATCAACATCTTTGTAGTTCGAAGATCTGATACACAAACAGCTGTTTTTGGTGGAGTCGAGATCCACAAAGTTGTCTCAGATCGGGCAAGTTGTTGACTTGAACCTAAACCCATTAACACAGTAGCTTGGCCATATTTTTGCAGCATAAATTGGTCCCTTGGCTAGCGTTCTAATAGACTCATTCTCAAGTCTTGCGTATGGACGATCGACCTAAATACCACGAAAGAAGCAATTAAGCTCATTCTCAATCAAGTGCATATACAGAAAGGTAATTACAGAGTTCTGAAGTCTTATATATGCACTCAACCATGATAGAAAATAATGCCTTATTTCTTGTTCTAGTTCTTCTTCTGTTATGTGTGGCCTACCTGACCTCACATCATCATTAAATATGCTGAAAACAACATCGTGCAATTAATGTAATAATATCATTCTCAACACTATTAAAATAATGTAGACATATTATTTACTTACCCTTCCAGTTTCTCTACTTCCTCCTCGTCGCAGTTGAGTAATACATACACCTGAGCAGCCCTTAGCTTATCATCGTTCAGATATCTCTTCTTCATTTTACCCGATGGCTTTCCTGGAGCGTTGAATACCTTCAGTATTGTATCATTACTTTCATGATCTCCGTCGTCGTTTCTGGAAGCTCTCGTTCTATTAGTTGCAACATGAGGCTTGAAATACATCGAACAAAAGTTTATAATCTTCTCGAGAACATAGGCTTCACAAATAGAACCCTCGACCCGTGCCTTATTTTTTACCTTTCTTTTTAGGTGATTCAAATGTCGCTTGAACGGGTACATCCATCGATATTCGACGGGTCCACCAACACGTGCCTCATAGGATAGATGAATCGGCAAATGCTCCATAGAGTCAAAGAATCCAGGAGGAAACACCCTCTCTAGCTTGTATAGTGTTACCGCAATGTCCTTCTCTTGCTTTTCTAGACGATCAACGAGCAATTTCTTGGAACAAAGATCCTTGAAGAATATGCTAAGCTCCGTCAATGGATCCCAAACTGCCTGTGGTAAGAATTCTCGAAATGCAATCGGAATTAACCTCTCCATGAATACGTGACAGTCGTGGCTCTTTATACCCGTCAATTTATTTTCCTTCGGATCGACACATCTTCTCAGATTTGACACATATCCGTCTGGAAATTTTAGGCCCTGGATTCACCGACAAAGTCTCTCTTTATCCTCCTTGTCCAGCGAGAAAATTGACTTCGGCAGGAACTGTTTTCCATTCTGCTATATCAAATGCAACGTAGGGCGTTTGCATATTTCTTCTAAGTCCAACCTGGCCTTGGGATTGTCTTTCGTTTTTCCCTTTACGCCCATCATAGTATTAATTATGTTATCAAACACATTCTTCTCAATATGCATGACATCAAGATTATGTCTGATCAGATTGGTACTCCAGTATGGCAGATCCCAGAATATGCTCCTCTTTGTCCAGTTATAATCTCTACCAAATCTATCGCACTTGTACCCAGTTGTAGGATCTTCGATAGCACTTGAAAAATCTTTAACCTCCTCCCATATCGTGGCTCCGCACCACCTTGGCGGTGGATCACCCTTCTCTACAACGACGGCACGGAATGCATTCCTGTTCCTTCGGAATGGATGATCTTTTGGTAGAAATTATCGATGACAATCAAAGAAGCACGGTTTTCCTCCGTATTTCAAGCGGAAAGCCTTACTACAGTCCATGCAATACGGACATGAGAGACGGCCATGAGTGCTCCATCCAGATAATATTCCATAGGCCAGAAAGTCGTTGATGGTCCACATAAGGGTTGCCTTCATCTGAAAATTCTGCTTCCTGGAAACATCGTACGTGTTAGCGCCTACTTCCCATAACTGATTCAACTCATCTATCAAAGGCTGTAAGTACACGTCAATGTTCCTCTTGGGATTGTTCGGACCAGAAATTATAACGGTTAGAAACATGTACTGAGTCTTCATGCACATCCAAGGCGGTAGGTTATACGGAGTGACAATCACAGGCCAGCACGAATACTGGGATCCCGAAAGACCAAAAGGAGTAAAATCGTCAGAAGATAGTCCCAACCTGACATTACGCGGATCTGAAGCAAAATCAGGATACACTCGATCAAAGTGCTTTCACGCTTCTTCATCGGATGGGTGATCCAACACTCCTTCAATCTGTTCTCGCATGTGCCAACTCATATTTTCGGCCGTCTCTTTCACCATAAATAATCTTTGCAACCGCGGCGTTAAAGGCAAGTAGTGCATTGAATCGGTCGGTCTTCTTGTACCGGTAGACCTTCCTGTACTAGTTGTCTTATAGCGATCAGCACCACAAAATCTGCACACATCTGCGTCCTTGTCATCTTTGTAGTATAACATGCACCCATTGCGACAGGAATCGATTTTCTCGTATCCCATCCAGAGCGATCTCACCATCCTCTTAGACCGGTAGAAGTCTTTAGGCAACTTAGCATCCGCCGATAAGATCTCTATAATCAACTCCAACACTCAGTTGTAGCATTCTTGCGACATGTTAAAATCTGACTTAATGCTCAACAGTCTTGTAACCACCTCCAACGGTGAATGATCCTCACAACCAGGATACAATGGAGTCCTTGCATTCTCCAGCAACTCCATGAACTGTGCAGCATCGGCGTTCGGTGCCTCCTCAGGTGCATCATGAATGAAACTAGGCCCCGCAGCATCGAAAACCATGTTCACGCATCCGTCGTCGTATGCATGATTATCTGAAACAAAATTAGGTCCCGCATGCATATATGGCTCAACATAAGGCTCCGGCTCTGATGCTAAAGACACAAGTTCTCCGTGTGCGGTCCACTGATAGTAATTAGGCGTGAAACTCCTCGAGTACAAATGATATGTCACTTCCACTTCTGGATAATATTTCACGTTATGACATTTCACACATGGACACTTAATTTTGGTGCCGTCCATGTACTGAGGGAACGCCTTAGCAAACTGCAGAAACTACTCTACTCCCGCTATATATTCATCCCGCACACCACACATATCATCAGGACGACGATTATACATCCATGAACGATTCCGCAAGTAGTAATTCATATCCATTTGGAAATAATTCTGCAAAGATGGACACACATTATCCAACAGGCACAAATTCGTATATTATGTCTTATTAGGGACACACATTAGTAGCGGACAGTTACTAATAACAATGATATGCAATCTAGGTCAAATTAGGTTGTACTAAGTCAAACAAAGTCAAACAAGGTCAACCTAAGTCAAACAAAGTCAAACAAGGTCAAAGTAGGTCAAGGGTTGACCTATAGTTGACTTTGTCAACTCTTAGTCCAATCTAAGTCAAATATCCTATTTCTAGTCATTACCTACCAAGGTACCGTTTACCTTATCGCTATTGGTATCCCAATACCAATACCTTAAGTTGGTACCCTTTACCTTATCGCTATTGGTACCCTTTACCTTATCGCTATTGGTATCCAAATACCAATACCGCGGTAACATGGTTGGTACATTAAGGGTCTTTGACAAGATGACATTGACATATTGCGAAAAAATATATCCTTATATATACTTCTCCTACGGATATATCTTTTCACAACATGTCACCTCCTCAAAGACCCTTAATGTGACAACCATGTAACCCTCTCAGTCATATCCCAACTAATAAATAGTCAACCTTGGTCAAACAAGGTCAAATCTAATATATCCTTACTAATTTACAGTTTACAGGAACCCAATGTTAAAACATTCATTCAACTCATTAGGAAGAACAAAACTCAGGTATAGGAATTAAACCATTCACTTGGTTAACAGTCAATTCAATTTCAGTTATTCAAGGTAATCGGTTGACACATTCAGTGGATTTATCTCAGGAATAGGAAAACCAATCTCAGTCCTATTTACAGTTTAAGGAAAATGAAATCTACATTTCTTTTGAAAACAGTGTATACAAAAAGGGAAATCAGAGTCTCAGGTTTAACACAGAGAAGTGATATATGTGTCAAGAATATTATTGAATGTTAAAGGAAACAGTGGCAGATATTTGTGTTCAAGTGTCAATGCAAACAGTGAGCTAACTAACATTAAGAAATCTGGAATTATATTAACAGTTGCAAAGGAAAGAAAATTCAGTGAGCTAATAACTGGAATGGAAAACAGTGAGCTAACATGAAATCAGTGAACAAGAAAACTGAGAATACATCTCAGAAAAATAGGAAGGGAAATCAGTTCCCAGTCCTGCATGTCTTCGAGAACCAACACACAGTCCAATTTCTCATACTCAAACATATAGCCTATTCTAATTAAGCAATCCTGCAGTAAACACAAACTAGAACATGTGGGGATCATTATAACTCATCAAAAGGAATCAGTTCAATTCAGTTCAAGGAAGAACAACAAACCAAATTCCTGAGTTTTCATCAAACCAATTTAAATCGAACCCCATGTCCAATATCCTATTCTCAAATCACAAGCCTAATCAGAAATGAAAAACTGATTCCTGAAGTTCAGGGGACAATCAAGTTCAGGGGACAATCCAATTTCTCATACTCAAACATATAGCCTATTATAATTAAGCAATCCTGCAGTAAACACAAACTAGAACATGTGGGGATCATTATAACTCATCAAAAGGAATCAGTTCAATTCAGTTCAAGGAAGAACAACAAACCAAATTCCTGAGTTTTCATCAAACTAATTTAAATCGAACCCCATGTCCAATATCCTATTCTCAAATCACAAGCCTAATCAGAAATGAAAAACTGATTCCAATATCCCCATGTCCAATATCCTATTCTCAATTCAGTTCAAGGAAGATCAGCAAACCAAATTCCTGAAGTTCAGGGGACAATCAAAACTGATTCATGAGTATCAGTCAACCCATTGAAACCAACTCGAGTCCAAATTCCATTTCCATATCATAAAACTTAATTTAATAAGTAAAGATCAATCTATCATAGGCTAATACACATGTAGGAGTAATATTGGTACTTAAAACATTAGTTAGAATCAGATTAATAGGATTGACATAGGAAAAACTTGAAACGTATCATGTATCAGTCATGTAAAGTCAACCCACATATGTTCGAATCCCATATCACAGCAACGACCCAATCTCAATGTAAATATCAACTAACATAGATTAACAACATGTCTAGGAATCAAATCTAGCATTTAAATCATAATTTAAACCATTTAAACTAGGAATAAATCTGTGTCTGTGTGTGTGTATGTGTCTGTGTCTGTGTGTGTGTCCGTGTCCGTGTGTGTCTGTGTGTGTATGTGTGTGTGTGTGTGTGTGTGTGTGTGTCAGTGTCCGTGTGTGTCCGTGTGTGTATGTGTGTGTGTCTGTGTCTGTGTGTGTGTGTGTCCGTGGGAGAGGAGGAGGAGGAGGAAGAAGAGGAGTTAGGTTAGGGTTTACCTGAGGAAGAGGAGGAGGAGCTCGGATTGGGGGAGGAGGAGCTCGAGGAGGAGGATCTCGAGGAGGAGGTGTCACGACCCGCACCCTGATTAGGGGCACGAGAACGTGGGTATGTCCAGCCTACGCCGCAGTGTCGGCGGTAGAATGATGTATAGGTCATCTATAACATCTAACATCTAACAAGATATATAAACCTGTCATCTCCGCACGGAGGTGTAACATAACATCTCAACTCTATATCTCAAACACAAGTCTAGGAAAGATAGAACATGATATGGAATCAGATGAAAGGAAGAAACTGAATATAAATAGAGTTATCACACCACATAAAGTAGATGTCCAACACAAATAAGTACAAGACCTGAAATATAACTAAGTCACAACTAACAATCGAAACAATCCGATACAAAATAAAAACTATAAACACTAGACTAGACTAGGCACCTTCTACTGAGCTAGATGCTCCTCAGGCTCCTGAAGCCCACCCTCATGTGTCCCATAGAAGGTAGGACAGTCACCATCATCATCTGTAATTTTTTCAACAGGTCCAGTCAGGACAGGAACGAGCACAATACATCTCACGCAGTTCATATCATGTTGGGAAATGTAAAGCATGCATAGAGTAAGATACATGGACTGTAAGAATGTATATAAAAACTGTAGAAGCATGGAATTTCACAACCAGAAAGCCCATGCGTCGGACACTACATACGCCAGAGCTCGGACAAAATACTTCACAACAAAAGCAGCAAATATAGACATGGAAAGAGAACTTTTTATTTTCATATAAAAGTCTATTACATGTCTAGAGAAGGCTGTACAAAGGAAAAACTTCTACAAAGGAAGGATCCTAAGTCTACGGGCAGCGGCCACCATGCGCCTCCAGTCAGGCGCAACAGCCATCATACAGGCGCAGCATCACCATACGCCTCCAACCGGGCATATCTCACCATACGCCTCCAACCGGGCGCATCCCACTATGCGCCCTCAGCAGCCCAGTTATGTACCGCTCTTCCAGCCAGGCTCACCTGATAAATACTTCGACTAATGAAGCATTTAACCCTCTGGCTGGAACCGAGAAAGTGAAGAGCACCGCAAATCTGTGGCCAGGAAAGGCTTCGAAAGAGCCTCCAAAGACCAAGGAAGACCGTAATCGAAATACTGCTAAAGGAGCAGCTTTCAACACAACCAGAGTGGGCAACACCCACTTTGAAGGAAGAAAGAGCCTAGCACCACCATTCTGATCAACGGCTCTTCCTGCACAACAGAGACGAGGCCCGAGCATCCCTATCTTTGGATGCAATAGGCACCTTTCGCCTGCCTCAGAAGCCCTCGACTCCGTCTTTTGGATGTAACAGCCACCTTCAAGTGCATCAACAACGACATGGCGTCTCATCTTCACCATCGTGAGCACTTCGTCAACAGGATGCATTCGAGCACACAAGTTCATGTCGGAAAGACGTGAGAGAACGAGAGGCCAACCCTCTCTCCATACCACTATTTATAGGCCGGGCAAATCAAACCCATGCGCCAAGTGGATGGCTCTCCGAATTCCGTGCAATAAATTTATATTAAATGGATGAACCAGACGCTTCGAATTCAGCCAAGTCAAAATGGCTATTTAAAGCACTCAAAGAACGTAACAGTTGCACCATCAAAGATGTCTCACGAAGCGGATGCGCCGGCCAGACCGCACATCACACAGACGCGCCCTTCAACATCAAGCGCATCATACAGACGTGCCCTTCAGAACCGAGCGCATCACAGAGGATGCGCCCCCATGCATCCCCATACCCGGTGGAACGCCAATCGATGCGCCCCCTCAGCTGTCCATCGAATGTCACAAACATTAAATACTAAACTGACAGAGTTGGCAGCACGCCTCCCAAAGTCTGAACGGTCGACAGCTTTTTCAGAAGGCGAAGTGTCGGCAACGTCAGCATCATCATGACTTTACTCCGACGGCTACTGCCACGTGTCCACTCAACCACCCGCATGCGCCTCTGCAGCCATGCGTCCAAATCTGTATACGTCTCAAAAGCCATGTGCCCCAGACTGCTCTCTGATCCCAAAAGACAGAAGAGAAGTCGCCTGCATACGCCTCAAAAGCCATGCGCCCAGAATGGTTCGTGACTCCTAAAGGTTACGAGCCAAAGTCTCCTCATGCGCCCAATCTTAGGCGCATCCTACCAGTTCATTCTTCCATCAAATCCGAGATCTCCGAGCCATGGGTCGATGACACGCGTCCTTTGACTCAATTCACCCAAGATCTCAGCAACAGAAAGATCTTCTCCTCTGCTATGTGCCGGCTCACAACAGCAAGATGAAGAAGTCAACCCCTCGATCAGGGCGCATCACCCATGCGCCTCCATCAGCGATCAACACGTGGCATCCCTACGTACCAGCGCATCCTACATATGCGCGCATGAGCAGCCAACCTGCCCAGCTATAAATAGAGGAATCATTTCCTTCTTCGACACACACACAGAGAGACGAACGAACATACCACCAGAGAGGCAGATACAGACACTCAATGTCTTCCTTCTCTCAGCAAGCTCCAGCACCCAGAGCAATTCAAACCTTCAGAGAACCGATAACCGTCGTCAGCTCGTCAACGGAGTCAACGCATTACCACTCGCTCCATCGGCACAAGGGACCCACATAAACAAAAGTGTACTCCTAGGACTACGTCTAAAGTCCTATATTATAACACTGTTCTGTTTGTATTGAAATTACAATCAAAGAATTTTAATGGCAAACAAGCTGGCGACTCTGCTGGGGACCTCTTTCTTCTCCACCGAGAAAGTTGTGTCGCAAGCCGACGACGTGAAGGTGGGCTCCTCCCACAAGACGCTGGTCGTACGCCTCAATCAACAGGCGTATGAGGAGTTCATATCTGAAGGCAGTGCGAGTCCTTCGAAGTGGCTGTCGAAGCCGAAGAAGACCCGTCGAGTCTGGGTGCGCAAGGTCGACGCCTCGGGCACCACCACCGAAGGGGATGCGCCGATCCAGCCTTCCCTTCATGCTGACGTCCTCAGCAACCAAGATGCGCCCGCTAGTGCAGCGCATCTCTCCGGGAAACATGCGGCTAACCACGTTCCCCATCCATCTCCCTCTCAGGCGAGGAAGATGCGTCGACGGAGCAGGGGCGCAGCCAATGTCCCGCACATCACCTCTGATGCGCCACAGAAGATCTATGTCTTTGACAGACTCACTCGCTGTAGTGGCGAGGAGAATTTGGATTCTGAGTACTACGAGCCCCAGCGGCCTGGTACGAAGAAGTCCAAGGTAGCACGGGCCATGCGTCCCAAACGTGCTATGCCAGCAACGAGCCAGAAGCATGCGCTCACAATCATGCACACTGCTGATGGTAAGTTGTACAAGGTCGACTCGAGTGCTGCGGCACCGAGAACGAGCCAACCTTCAAAGCCCTTGTCTCACTTGGGTGCATCTACTGCGCACACAACCAAGTCGAGCAAGACAAACAAATGTTGTGGTTCTCCCACTACTGATCGGGATGCTTGTTTGGTATCAGATCAGGGGGCGCAGCACTCACCTGACCACCCCAGCGCTTGGCCTTGCCATGCGCTTGAAGGGGGTGCGAAGGTAGCACTCTCCTCCAACGACCTGCGTAATGTGATCAATCACAAGCGTCGGTCAGGAGAGTCGACCAACAAGCATGATGCGCCTCTCACGGGGCATACCTGTGCGGTGGTCACCATCAACTGCTGTTGCAAGGCGGCAGTACCACCAAGGCAGTCAGTCTTTCAGCGGCTGTAATCATCGACACCCCTCCGACATCGCCTTGGGATGAAGGTTTCAACGGAAGAGGAACCAAGGGTTGCTTCATGCAACGTGATCTCCAATTCCTCGTCAGTCCGAAAGACGACCGGCAATTCCTCGTCCTCATCCAAAAGCCAACCAAGGAAAACCAAGGCAGCTGTCTCGGCCTCCGGAGTGTTCGAAGGCACTCGGTCGAGGAAGAAGTTCTTGGAGGAAGCAGTGGGTAGTCAGACCCTTGTTGAGCCTCCTTCCGAAGACGAAGATGTCCAAAGCACAGCTGCGGCGGATCTTCATCCTCGAGGCGAAGTCAGCCTTCCGGAAGCCCCTCAAAACGAGGATGTCCCCCAGAACATAGCTGGGGGTAGTTCTGGAGACGAAGAGACCCTTCAAGACGGAGCTGAGGGTAATCAGACCCTTGTAGATGAGCCCGTCGAGAATGACCTCCAGAACGTGGCTGGGGGTAGCCCAGACGAAGCTTCAGGGGAGGCAACTCCCTTACAAGGGAGTGAGGCCGAGAGTGAGGCCTCGACTCATCCATCCACTCCCGGCCGCGTCATGACAGTGAACGTGACTGAGGTTGATGTCGATTCTGATGCGCCGTCGCATGACATCGTCTAGCGCATAGACACATTAGAGGGAGGACTCAAAACCCTCTCTGCTTCCATACAAACACTGACTCAGGCGGTGTTTGAAATACGGTCGGCCTTGACCCGAACGCCTTCGACCGGTCCCGACCCAGGGGCCAATGGGGAGTCGAGTGTACCCCTTCAACGGGTATCCTCTGTAGAAGCATGGAATTTCACAACCAGAAAGCCCATGCGTCGGACACTACATACGCCAGAACTTGGACAAAATACTTTACAGCAAAAGCAACAAGTATAGACATGAAAAGAGAACTTTTTATTTCACAAATAAAAGTCTATTACATGTCTAGAGAAGGCTGTACAAAGGAAAACTTCTACAAAGGAAAGATCCTAAGTCTACGGCCAGCAGTCTCCATGCGCCTCCAGTCAGGCGCAGCAGCCACCATGCGCCTCCAGTCAGTCGCAGCAGCTACCATGCGCCTCCAGTCAGGCGCAGTACCACCATGCGCCTTCAACAAGGCGCATCCTTCAACAGCTCAGTTATGTGCATCCCCAGTTATGTGCATCCCTTCAGCAACCCAGTTATGTGCTGCTCTTCTAGCCAGGCTCACCTGATAAGTGCCTCGACTAATGAAGCATTTAACCCTTTGGCTGGAACCGAGGAAGTGAAGAGCACCACAAATCTGTGGCCAGGGGAGGCTTCGAAAGAGCCTCCAAAGACCAAGGAAGACCGTAATCGAAATACGGCTAAAGGAGCAGCTTTCAACACAACCAGAGTGGGCGACACCTACTTTGAAGGAAGAAAGAGCCTAGCACCGCCATTCCGATCTACGGCCCTTCCAGAACAACGGAGACGAGGCCCGAGCATCCTTATCTTTGGATGCAACAGGCACCTTCCGCCTGCCTCGGAAGCCCTCGACTCCGTCTTTTGGATGTAACAGTCACCTTTAAGTGCAGCAACGACGACATGGCGTCTCATCTTCACCCTCGGGAGCACTTCGTCAACAGAGTGCACTCGAATAAAGTTCATGTTGGAAGTACGTGAGAGAACGAGGAGCAAACCTTCTCTCCATGCCACTATTTATAGGCCGGGCAGATCAAACCCACGCGCCAAGTGGACGGCTCTCCGAATTCTGAGCAATGAACTTACATTTAATGGATGAACTGGACGTCTCGAATTCAGCCAAACGGCTATTTAAAGCACTCGAGGAACGGAACAGCCAGACGCGCCTTTCGACTTCAAGCGCATCACGCAGATGTGCCCTGCAGAGCCAAGCGCATCACAGAGAATGCGCCCCCATACCCAGTAGAACATCAATCGACGTGCCCCCCTCAGCTGTCCATCGAATGTCACAAACATTAAATGCTGAACTGACAGAGTTGGCAGCACGTCTCCCAGAGTCTGAACAGTCGGCAGCTTTTTCAGAAGACGAAGCGTCGGTAACGTCAGCATCATCATGACTTTACTTCGACGGCTACTGCCACGTGGCCACTCGACCACCGGCATGCGCCTCCACGACCATGCGCCTAAACCAGTATGCGTCTCAAAAGCCATGCGCTCCAGACTGCTCTCTGATCCCAAAAGACAGAAGAAAAGTCTCCATCTGAAGCTCCGCATGCGCCTCAAAAGCCATGCGCCCTAGACTGCTCTCTGATCCCAAAAGACAGGAGGAAAGTCGCCTGTATATGCCTCAAAAGCCATGCACCCAGAATGGTTCATGACCCCTAAAGGTTACGAGCCAAAGTCTCCTCATGCGCCCAATCCTAGGCGCATCCTACCAGATCATTCCCCACCAAATCCGAGATCTCCGAGCCATGAGTCGATGACACATGTCCTTTGACTCGACTCATCCAAGATCTCAGCAACAGAAAGATCTTCTTCTCCGCTACGTACCGGTTCACAGCAGCAACACGAAGAAGTCAACCCCCTCGATCAGGGCTCATCACCCATACGCCTCCATCAGCAATCAATACGTGGCGTCTCCACACACCGGCGTATCCTACATATACGCGCATGAGCAGCCAGCCTGCAGACGATATAAATAGAGGGATCATTTCCTTCTTCCATACGACCTACACAGAGACAGATACGAACGAACATATCACCAGAGAGGCAGATTCAGACACTCAATGTCTTCCTCCTCTCAGCAAGCTCCAGCACCCAGAGCAATCCAAACCTTCAGAGAACCGATAACCGTCGTCAGCTCGTCAATGGAGTCAACGCATTACTACTCGCTCTATCGGCACAAGGGACCCAGATTAAACAAAAGTGTACTTCTAGGGCTACATCTAAGTCCTATATTGTAACACTGTTCTGTTTGTATTAAAATTTACAATCAAAGAATTTTAATGGCAAACATCCTCAGACACAGACCGCCGAGAAGTACCCCAGACGTCTGAGCCCTCAAACGCTCAACTCCAGGTGGTACCGCCTTCCCCGACTCCCAGCTCCACGGAGGATGTGGTCGAAATAATCAAGGACTTGCGGGAGCGCTTTGAGTCCAAGAACATACAAGAGGAGCGCCAGAAGATGGGCATCCCCCAACCCTATCCCCTCGAGTGGAACAAGGTGGTTTATCCTCCAAAGTATAAACCACAAACACTGACGCCATACGACGGGAAGGACTCTCCGCGTCGCTACCTGACGTACTTCCAGTCCCAAACGGGACATCTTTCGAAGGAGGATGCACTCCTCACTAGCATATTTGTCGGAGCATTGAAGGGAGTGGCGTATGACTTCCTCGACCGCTTCTACGACGACGGGAAAGACATGACGATGGCGTCCCTCATAGAGATACGCCAGAAGGAGAAGGAAACGGTTCGGGTGTTCATCGAACGCTTTCGACAGGCCTCCTTCAGACTACCTGCAGGCAGCCGGAACATGCGCTCCTCTCCTCTTGCAGCATGAAATGCTGCCTGCAGTCAAGCTCTGGCTCAACTCTACTCCCCCTCCCGACTGTAGCTCCCTGATCATCGAAGCAGAAGCCGCAGAAAAGAAGGCGGCCAATGCACGTCTTCTGGGGGTCAGCTTCCCTGCCTTTGATGACAAGGGGAAAAGGTCTACAGCCAACAACCCCGGGCGTGAGACAAATGGGAAGCAGGCATTGACTGTTAATGTCTCAAAAGGCGCATCTGCGCCTACTCAGAAGCCTCCACTTGCACCAAGGCCCAAGGAGGTTTATTCATTCAACGACGAAGACACCTTGCAACTTTTTAAAATACTGAAGCAGGGTGACAAGATCAAGCTACCGGACCCAAAGCGGTCCGATAAAGTTGGAAAAGTGGACAACCCGAGGTACTGTCACTACCATCGGTTTGTCGGACACCCGACCAAGGACTGTTATGTCCTCAAGAATTACATCCAGTGCATGATCAATGCGGATGTAATCTCCGTCGACTACGAAGAGAAGACGGTGTCAGCCAATATGGTGTCACTCCAGTTTGGCACCTTGCCGCCAACTACCTCACAAGATGGTGTCGTCCCCATTCCTAAGGCGACAATGGAGGTGGTTAACTTACCACCTACCCGTGACAATGTGAGTGGACTCATCCCACTCACCACATCTCGAGGAGAGGTCCTATGGGTCCACCCCGACCTCATCTCCGAGGTGACTCAACCGGAGGTACGCCCTACCTCCAAATCCAAAGGCAGGAAGATCAAGTCTTGCCGCATGGTCTCTTCTTTAACAGAAGAGGCGCTTCCTGTGCAGACGCGTTCACAACAGAACGTCCAACCCGACGAAGCTGCCGCCGAGGTGGTGCCTCCTTGCACCGTCCCTGCTGTCCAGGAAGAGGGCCCGTCTAAGCCCTCAGCAGCCAATAAGCAGAAGCAGGTGGAGGCTCGTTTCGACAGACCTCTACGAAAGGAGAGTGCTTCGGGGTTAGCCAAGCCCCACAACTTCGACATACTGGCACAACTGGCCAGTACCCCTGCCCGTCTATCTTTGTTCGAGCTCCTGCGTCTTTTCAAAGATTCCCGAGAAGCTCTCTGCGAAGCTCTGAAGGATGACGAATCCTTTCTCAGTCAGGTCAAGCAGCCTGAAGACCTCCCAACTACTTATGCGCACTGTCATTGTACGGATGAAGTTATCCCAAACATAACTTTCATCCAACAAGACATGCTGCTCAAGCACCACCGACATAACCGACCACTGTATTATACAGGGTATATCGGTTCAGTCAAGGTGAACCGGATTCAGATCGATTCGGGGTCTTCTCTCAGCATCATTTCGAAGGCGCTATTATCAACATTAGGGATCCCAATGTACCGGCTGGCGCCCTCCAATACAACTATCAGCGATTTCAACGCAAGCAAAAGCGAGCCACTGGGAAAAATTCGACTGAAGTGTCACATCGGTAACCTCAAAACTGAGGTGACCTGCTATGTTGTGGATGCCGAAGTCAACTACAACATCCTGCTCGGTCGACCATGGCTACATGAGTACATGGTGGTGCCATCCATGCTCCACCAATGCATGAAATATGTATCCACCAACGGCGTCATCAGGACGGAGTTCGCAAACATCGATCCTTTCAAAGGGATTGAAGCCTACTTCACCGATTCCGACTTGTACAAATCACTTGACGAGGAGGAAGCCAATGATGCTAATGACGAGGCAGAGACGGCAGCTGAGCCGGACATGGAGCCTTAGATGACTCTCGGCGCCCCTTTAAAGATCAAACTCAATGGCAAACCGCCCCAGAAGGTGCCTCTAATGAGCATCAAGCTACCAGGAAAAGCACCAACTCCTGAAGCTCCCCTGAAGATACGCCTCAAGGGAAAGCCGCCTCAAACATCGGCTCCCCTGGTGGCAAAATTACAGGGGAAGGCACCAATCACTGGAGGCGCAGTTGAGGCACCATTGAAGGTGCGTCTTAAGGGCAAACCCCCGCAGTCATCCAAGACGCCAGGGAGGGCTCACATAACCCTCTCGAACCCTAAAATCTAAGCTGTGGTGGACTCTCCTGGTCCAACCCCAGTACTTACAGATGAGGAGCTTGGCGAATATATCTCTGCTGATGTAGATGCACCCTCCTTAGACAATGTAATCCCACGGGATAAAATCTCGTATTTTATCAATAATAGAGTGTCTTTTAATTATTCTTGTCTTCCACATTGGAATGCTATGTATACATTAGATAACGCTCTACGGTCGTTGTAAACACAAATAATGACCGTTCATCATGTAAATCGAGTAGTCCTGTCTCAAGGAGTCTGTTACATAGTCCCTCCACGAAGTCGAGACGAAGGATCCATCATCTTCGGTAAAGTTGAGTGTCATCAAGACCTCCTGCCACTCGAGCCAGAACCAGATGTCGGCAGAATGCAACTCTATCGGTACACGAATAAGGCAAAGTATCTCATCCAAAAGATGGACTACGATCTGGAAAGCGACAAAGGCCTAAACTACGGCAAGGGTCGGCGTCTCCCTCTCAGGCTTCCAACACCTAAAGGAAAGTGGTAGGACTATTACAATCGGACTCGACGGGGGGTAGGCTATGTCACGCCGCCATCAACTCCAGAGAGTTCAGACGCAGAAGACGTAGAACATTCCCACTCGTCCGAAGCATCAACTTGGGATTCCGATACCAGTATCGGATCAGTCTTCAGGAAAGTGCTGTCAGCTAACATGACATCAGCACAACCTTAAAAAGATGAAGGCGAAGACCAAGCGCCGGAACCCTTCGAAGAAGAATCCTGGGCTCAACGCCTAGGAGAACAATGGGAGTCTCGTTTCGAGTTACGCGAACCTCCTACCGAAGACGAAGTCGAGCAGATCGACCTTGGGGACGGGTCTTCTTCCAAACCCATTTTCATCAGCAGAAGCCTAGAAGGAGAAGACCGAGAGTCTTTAATCCAACTGGCTAAGGAGTATATCGACGTCTTTGCCTGGAGCTACGAAGATATGCCGGGACTTGATCCCCAGATTGCGATGCATAGGTTGAATATATTGCCTGATGCCAAGCCTATCAAGCAACAACAGCGGCGCTTCCGTCCGGACATCATGAACGCCATCGATCAGGAGGTAGATAAACTCTTGACTAGCGGCTTCATCTGTGAATAGCAACACCCAGATTGGGTAGCCAACGTCGTACATGTCACCAAAAAGAATGGAAAGATACGAGTCTGTATCGACTTCAGGGATCTCAACTCTTCTTGCCCGAAGGACGAATTTCCACTTCCAATCACTGACGTGATGATCGACAACACGTGTAGCTTCGAACGCATGTCTTTTATGGATGGGTATTCAGGCTACAATCAAATCAAGATGTTTCTCGATGACGCAAAACAAACGTCATTCAGGACTCCAAAGGGCATTTTCTGCTACACAGTGATGCCCTTCGGCTTGAAGAACGCCGGTGCGACATACCAACGAGCTATGAGCACCATCTTCCGTCAACATCTTCGTAAGACAGTCGAATGCTATGTTGACGACATCGCAGTCAAGAGCCGCCTTAAAGGAGATCACCTACAGGACCTGAAAACAGTCTTCGATCTCATACGGGCACATCAACTCAAGATGAACCCCGCTAAATCCTTCCTCGGGAGTTTCTAGCAGAAAATTCTTGGGCTTTGTCATCACGGCGAAAGGCATTCATGTTGATCCCGAGAAAACCAAAGCCATCCTCAGCATGGACCCTCCGAAGAATCTTCGAGAACTTCGAGGCCTACAGGAACGTTTGGCGTACATCCGGAGGTTTATAGCAAATCTTTCCGGTAAATGTCACCCCTTTACTCAGCTCATGAGGAAGGGAGTCTCTTACGTCTGGACAGAGGAGTGCCAAAAGGCTTTCGACGACATCAAGGCTTACTTGACAAGCCCGCCAGTCTTGGTAGCACCTGTCGCCGGCAAACCGTTTCTCCTCTACGTTCGTGCCATGGATCATTCCCTGGGCGCTCTGCTGGCTCAAAATAGCGATACAGGCTACGAGCAAGCGATCTACTACCTCAGTCGAACACTCATCGGGGCTGAACACCGGTACAACCCCGTTGAAAAGGAATGCTTGGCCTTGATGTTTGCCATCCAGAAGACTCGTCATTATGTCTCGGGCCAAACAATTCATGTCATCTCCCGAGTCAATCCACTTAGAGTCCTCATGACGAAGCCAGGGTTATTAAACTCCGGCTAGCTACGTGGGCGATCCTGCTAACACCATACAACATGGTGTTTGTGCCACAAAAAGCTGTTAAGGGTCAGGCTCTGGCTGACTTTTTAGCTGTACACCCCATTCCGGGGTCCTCAAGACTCTATGAAGACATCCCAGATGAGGTCCAAGAATCAAACGTCACTGAAGGAAGCTCCGTTTGGCGGATATTTTTCGATGGCGCTTCAAGAACAGGCCCCAAAGGCCAGATTGTCGCAGGAGTGGGGGTAGTCTTAGTCTCCCCCGATCAGCTAGTCATCCAGCGTGCTTACTCTCTTTCGAAGCCGTGCTCCAACAACGTGGCCGAGTACAACGCGCTCATTATGGGACTCCAGCTGGCACAACAGCTGGAGGTAGATTATCTGGAAGCCTACGGCGACTCAAAACTCGTCGTAAACCAGATCCGAGGGCAATACGAGGTTCGCCATGAAGATCTGATCCCTTACCATGAAGTTGCATTGAACATCGTTTCAACCTTCACCGGGTTCTTCATCGAACACGTACCTCGCCTACAAAATCTGGAGGCTGATGCTCTGGCTGGTCTCGCGGCCTCATTAGCAGCACCTCTTGGGACTCAACACTACGTCACGGTAGCTGGCCGAGACTTGGTTTGTCCTAGAAACAACCTATGCTTACGAGTGGACCATGCCATACCGACAAGTACTGGTGTTAATGTCCGAGATTGGAGGTTCCCGTTCATCGACTTCGCCGTCTACGGAATTCTCCCAGAGGACCCGAAGGAAGCCGTCTCAGTCAGGAGACGTTTTCTTCGATTCTACTATGATACAGCCACTAAAATGCTGTACCGACGCTCCTATGATGGGCTTCTCCTTCGATGCCTGTCCAACGAAGAGGCGACCGAAGCTCTTCGAGAAGCTCATGACGGAACTTGCGGAGCTCATCAACCTGGTCCTAAGTTGCGGGATCGACTGCGACGTATGGGCTACTATTGGCCAACCATGGCCGCTGATGCTGTCGACTATGCTAAGAAGTGCCATGCGTGCCAACTTCACGCAGACTTCATTCATACGCCGTCAGAACCACTACATCCTACAGTCGCCTCCTGGCCCTTCGAAGCCTGGGGCATGGACATTGTAGGACCGATCACCCCTCTTTCATCAAGGGGGCACCGCTTCATCCTGGCCATTATCGATTACTTCTCCAAGTGGGCAGAAGCAGTCCCATTGGCGAAAGTAAAGAGCTCCAGGGTGGTCAGCTTTATCAAACACCACGTTATCTACCGTTTTGGAGTACCCCAGAGGATCATCCACGATAATGGTCCTCAGTTCATCAGTCATGTTTTCAGCAGATTCTGTGACAAGAATCGCATTCAAAACGTGGCATCAACCGCCTACAATCCGGCAGCAAACGGATTGGCCGAGGCGTTCAACAAAACTATCGTTAGGCTGCTCAAAAAAGTCGTGTCATCCAACAAACGCGACTGGGACGAAAAGCTTGGCAAATGTCTTTGGGCCTACCGTACAACGGTACGAACCCCAACAGGCAACACACCATTCTTCCTGGTCTACGGGAGCAAAGCGGTACTACCTCTCGAGATCCAGATACCCTCACTCCGCGTGGCAATCACAAACAAACTCACAGAAGAGGACAATCAACGTCGTCGTCTGCGGGAGCTGGAGGCACTTGACGAAAAGCGTCTCCTAGCTCAACAACGTATCGAAATCTACCAAGCCCGTATATCACAGGCTTTCAACAAGAAGGTCAAACAGAGAACTTTTCAAGTTGGCGACCTGGTTCTGGCAGTCAGGAGGCCGATGGTGTTAACTCACACGACACCAAGAAAGATCGAGCCCAAGTGGGAAGGACCTTTCATCATTGAGACGGTATACTCAAACGGTGCTTACCGCCTCGCCAAACCCAATAGGGACTTGTTCATGATGCCCATCAACGGAAAGTTCCTGAAGAAGTACTACTCTTGACACCTTTCAGATATGTGCTTCCATAAGGGGATCTATGGACCCAATCATCAGGATTCACAGACAATTCCCTTCCAACAAAACCATACGCTTCCGGAACCCAGCTGTTCCGTAGCATCTTCCAGTAGAAAGACAACCACGTCCACATCACCTCTGAGTTGTCCCTCTATACCCTGCAAAACGAAATCTTACACTTCGTAAGCCTATGCTACCTTTCATGTTTACCACGTCCACATTACCTCTGAGTAAACATCTCGTACAAACAACCCTTGCGTTGTCGTACATTGATCGCAAAACTTTCACATCCACATCACCTCTGAGTTGTTCAGCGTATCCCCCAGGATCACTCCTACCACGTCCATAATACCTCTGAGTAGGAAGATTCTATCATTTGAACCTCAATAATTGCCACGTCCATATTACCTCTGAGCAAACATGTTGGTTCCTTCAAACTTATTATCTGTACCTAAAAGCCAAGGTGCGCAAAAGATAATAGGTCCACACAAATCATCAAGTTCATGATAACAAAAATGAACACATCACAAAAAGTTGCATACTTCTTTATTTTCTAAAAAAAGGAGAGAGTACAAAACTACACTATCCTCCAGTAAGAGTTGCAAAAAAAAACATAAAAATGAGACGCTACAGTCCCTAAACATCTCCAGGGTTGGTTGAGAGCTCTCTAACTCGACGTCTCAAGTCGGCTGTATGAGTCTCCACAGTCGCCAGGACTCGACGCTCAGCTTCTTCACGCATCAATTCAACGGCCTCAGCAGAAGTATCACTCTCATGCTTCTCATCAAGCTGTTGTCGCTGCCGAGCCAGGGCAAAAGCCCGGTGAGTGAAGGTTGCTTCCTCCTTCTTGAATGCTACGTGTTCAGCCTGGACACGTTCGGCATCTAACTGGAGTCAGGCCCGTTGGTCCTCAAGACGGCGCATCTGGGCGTTGATCTCCGCGATATTAGCGTCCAACGCAGCTCATATTTCCATTGTCTCCTTCATGGACTGAGACAACTGCCCCACCGCAGTCTCAGTCTCAGCCACCTCGTGCTCCCAGATGCTCACAGTGGCCTGGTAGGAAGACTCAATCTCAGCGATCAACTTCTCCTTCTCCGCATCTATCAAGACGAAAAGGTCATTTCGCTGGATGCGCTGAAATTCCGTGAGCCGCTGGTCCAGCTCAATCACCGAGGCCTCCAGGATCTCGGCCATATGGTCGTGGCCTTGGTGAACGCGGATCAGCTCGACATAAGGCATTGCCAGAGTTCTTGCCGTCGCAAAACTCCCGTTGGCATCCATCTCCACAGATACACCCCTCTGCAGCATTTTATACACCCCCTCGACGATGAATTTCACATATTTATCTGCGTTCGCCAGCACCTGCGGCGTCATAGCAGGAATTGGAGGGGCTGTTGTAGTTAGCGGACCAAAAGAAGATCCCCCAACCTCAACCTGCGAGACTGGAATCGCGGTATCAATAGGCTCTTCATCAACATAGGCCGGATTGCTAGCCCGAGAAGCCGAAGGAACAGAGGAAGCCGGCACAGGCGTCGAGATAGTACCCCAAGTAGGAGGAGCAACAGAGGGTTCCACACCCTTACCCTTCTCAAGTTCGGAGGAACCACCGACGTCAATGGCCACCTCTTCTGCCCCCAACGTCCTATCAACGGTCAGTACCTCCCCCGGCAGAACGGGGAGATCAACACTCATCTCCTGGCCCGCCCCGGAAGATAGGACTGGCAGATGAGTCTCATCCTTCTCAAGTCCCTCTATAGGGATAGGATCTATCGCTACCGCCTGATCGGTAGCCACCTCAACTTCTACGGGTGAGGCTGGGGTAGGACTCGGCAATGAAGCAGCCGATCTCCCCTTATCATAACAAGAAGGGAAATCAACCCTCTCCTCTGTTCCAGCCATCTCTTTGCCCCCACAACAGGCTCTTACAACGCTTGAGGGACGTCATCGGAGGGCGACGAACTCCACCCCACATCATCACTAGGAAGCCTCGCGTCTGCTGGACCCTCGACATCCAAGGCCCCAGCCGCGGCCTTTATCATCTCGGAGGCCGCTGTATCCTCAGTTTCCCTCCTGACATAATCCAGGGACGCTGGAATCTCCACGACAACGGCATCCTCCGGATTCTCCTTCATAGGAGACATCATAGTCGGTGGGATGCGCACTTCAGACAAACCCGCCATCTCCTTTGGCCTGCTTCCACCAGATTTTGGAGTACGAGGTTTTCTTTTTAGCGACTCCTAAACAAAAGGGGAAGCATTGATTGCATAAAATCCCAAACCAGACTATGTGGGGGATCCTTACCTCTGCAGATGCTGAATCCGATGATACTGTCGGTGATGATGCCTTCTTTGGCTTCTTTGACGCAGGTGATCCAGCCCATGCATCTGTACGTCGTCTCGGTTGATCAACCGAAGGTGCAGCTTGACTCACCCCTGGTGGACGATGTGTTCGAGCCTTAGCCGATACAGGCCCAGTTACCGCTAATGGGGTGCCTGCAACGAGACTCGTCTCCCTATCATACTCGGAAGGCACGGCAGCCATAACACAGTAAAACTTGGCGGCTGAGTAAAGAATGGGCGGCCGCGGATCCTGGGCAGGCAGCGTAAAGCGAGCTCCGGTACATCCGGCATTATAGTAATGCCAAGCTCGTGCGCCATCCAGCAAACTTCCAGCATACCCCAGGGTGACACTGGAATTGTCCAACATCAGCTGCGCATAACCGAATTGACGTGCAAAGCGGCTCGGCAAATACGGTTCCAGGAAGCACTGATTCTTGTTCCGGTACACCAGGTGGGATGGCCGAATACTTTGCAACCAGCAGAATCCCCATGGAGGCAGGGCGGTGGCGTCTTCACCTAAATCCCTTAAGTCTTCGTTGGCCTCAAAACCCAAGAAGATCGGACCAACTTTGGTGATCTCCCATCCCTGAAGATGGGATAACACCCTTCTGCAAACAGGGACGCCAGTATGCGACCAACTCCTCTGGTGGAAACGACGGAGGAATACATCTCCGGTCCTGTAGTCTTCTTCTGAACCCGGACTCATTACGTTGGGATGGTGTAAAATTAACCACCCCATCAAATAGTGAAATGGCAGTTCAGTATGCGGGAAGTTATCCTTTCGACCTCGGTCATGAATCACATTTCCCGCGAACTCGCGTAATCCTCGCAGTAAATTACATACCATTGCGGGGAGTAGAGCCAGGCGTCGGCCAAAGACCAACTTCACAGCTGGCAGGATCAAGTGCCGAGTCACTCTCTCTACAGAGCCAGATCCGCCCGGGAAGATATAATCCCGAAGCCAAACCATGAGATACGCGACCAATACTGCTTTTGACGACATTCGATGAGCAAGATGCCAGAAACAGCTGTAGGAGCGTTCATCAGACTGCTGGTCCTCGTTTTCCCGGGGATTCTTTTCATCTGACCTGCTCATCTCAGAGAGCACCTCATTACGAGAAAGCGCCAGTAGAGTGGAGAACTGCGAGGGATCCCCCTTGTCTTGCCTAAAGACATAATCTCTCCAAACGGTCACATGAGGCTGCAATCCGCCCTTATTCCTCTTCTGCATATAGTAATGATGACTAGCCACTTCCTTAAAGACGGTCGTCATCTCTTCAGCCTTGTCCTCCAGGACTTGAAATTCTTCGTTGGTCGAAAAATACTCTTCATAGGGTTCCGATCCCCAAGGGAGCTTTGATACCTCATACATCTCATGAAGTGCGAGCCCTAACTCCCCCGCCGGAGTAAAAAAGGTCCCGGTATGGATATCAAACATCTCCAAAAGGGCGAGGAACATATGCATGTTAATGTCAACACCTGCCTGGGTGGCACGAATCGCGACAGTCAGTCCAATTTCTCGGAGCTCAGTCTGGAACTGCGACAAAACCCGGAGTGTCAGTTTATCCCATTTGGAAACGTAATGACACCAACCCTCTACCCGAAACTCCCCTTTCGGGTATGAGCGTTCCATCAACAGCATGCGATGTGCAAAAGTCAAGGCACTATAAGCAAATGTATCAAGGGGAACATCACTGTAAATGCTCCCAGGACGTAGCGTCCGCCAGGTGAAAGAAGACCCAGACCGTACCACGGTCAAAGTATCTCTCTGATCGGAGGCAGAATCAGTTTTGATAATGCCAGTCACCGCTCCCCCCTGAGAGGGGGTAAGATCCCAAGACATCATCCTCTTCGAAGCAAGACGACAGAAGGCCATCAAAGGCCATTGGCGTTCAAGTTGCTTAACGGTCATATGCACTCCTTTGGCTGTAAAAAACCAGTCTTCCTTGACCTTTAACACTGTTGCTTCAGTAGAAGTGAGGCGGTCCCCGAATAGGAACTCAGGCTTCAAGAAGGTCACTTTATCAGATGCGGCAGACTTCAAAACTCCACGCTCCATCTCCGTTTGAGGAACCCATACTTTTGTTCCCGAATGTCATTCCTTCCTCGGGATGCTGATCAAGCATAAGAACATCTTGAGCATAGTTTATCACTTCCTCGTCATAATCTACCCCGTCTGACTGAGGGCAGTCTCCAAAAGCACTTCATTCAAGGGTGGGATAGTCATTGACACTAGCAAAGATTCGAAAATGTTAGAAGTAACAAAAGAGTCTAAGACCCATCAGAAGTACATAATGTGTTCGCAAAAAAATTGTTGCGGCGCATCATCAGGGTTTAAACCCAGGCGCGTCAGCAGTGTTTCGGCACATCATCAGGGTCTAAACCCATGCGCGTCAGTGGCAGTGCTTCGGCGCATTCAGGGTCTAAACCCATGCGCATCAGCGGCAGAGCCTCAACGTATCATCAGGGTTTAAACCCATGCGCGTCGGCAGGCAAAAACCGTGGCACATCATCAAGACTCAAGGTCTATGTGCGTTGGTGTACGTCAAATGAGACTCACCAATCACCTCCGCCGAACTTCGACATGTCGACAGGAGACGTCAGCCGCCACAACTGTCACAGGCTCCTTTCCTTTCTCCTTTCCCTTGCCGGCACCGCCACGAGGAGTCTTGGGAGCCATTCTCTCAAAAAGAAAAAGTTAAGATTTTTGAAGAAGAACTCTGAAGAAAGCAAAAGCAAGGAGAAGAAGAACTCTCTCTTTCCATCTCTTACCTATTTATAGGGCTTGGTCACACGCGTGACCCGATGATGTGTGATCTCAGCCGTCGCCTCGGGTTCTGTGAAGAGATAACAACAAATAAAACTAAAAGATTATCATTAATCTTTTCGGTTACCGAGGCATCATCATATACATTAACTGAGAGGAGCATGCGCCCGAACAGGCATGCGCCCCAACAGTCATGTGCCCTGATCTCCATGCTTCTTATTCAAAGTATTCCAAAACTTATCCAAAAGTTTTGAAAACTTTGAAGGAGGTCTTGTTGAAGCATGGAATTTCACAACCAGAAAGCCCATGCGTCGGACACTACATACGCCAGAGCTCGGACAAAATACTTCACAACAAAAGCAGCAAATATAGACATGGAAAGAGAACTTTTTATTTTCATATAAAAGTCTATTACATGTCAAGAGAAGGCTGTACAAAGGAAAAACTTCTACAAAGGAAGGATCCTAAGTCTTCGGGCAGCGGCCACCATGCGCCTCCAGTCAGGCGCAGCAGCCATCATACAGGCGCAGCATCACCATACGCCTCCAACCGGGCATATCTCACCATACGCCTCCAACCGGGCGCATCCCCCATGCGCCTCAGCAAGGCGCATCCCTTCAGTAGCTTAGTTATGTGCATCTCTAGTTATGTACATCCCTTCAGCAGCCCAGTTATGTGCCGCTCTTCCAGCCAGGCTCACCTGATAAATACTTCGACTAATGACGCATTTAACCCTCTGGCTGGAACCGATGAAGTGAAGAGCACCACAAATCTGTGGCCAGGGGAGGCTTCGAAAGAGCCTCCAAAGACCAAGGAAGACTGTAATCGAAATACGGCTAAAGGAGTAGCTTTCAACACAACCAGAGTGGGCAACACCCACTTTGAAGGAAGAAAGAGCCATAGCACCACCATTCCGATCTATGGCTTTTCTTGCATAACGGAGACGAGGCCCGAGCATCCCTATCTTTGGATACAACAGGCACCTTCCGCCTGCCTCAGAAGCCCTCGACTCCGTCTTTTGGATGTAACAGCCACCTTCAAGTGCATCAACAACGATATGGCGTCTCATCTTCACCCTCGGGAGCACTTCGTCAATAGGATGCATTCGAGCACACAAGTTCATGTCGGAAAGACGTGAGAGAACGAGAGGCCAACCCTCTCTCCATACCACTATTTATAGGCCGGGTAAATCAAACCCATGCGCCAAGTGGATGGCTCTCCGAATTCCATGCAATGAATTTGTATTAAATGGATGAACCAGACGCTTCGAATTCAGCCAAGTCAAAATGGCTATTTAAAGCACTCGAAGAACGTAACAGTTGAACCATCAAAGATGTCTCACGAAGCGGATGCGCCGGCCAGATCGTGCATCACACAGACGCGTCCTTCAACATCAAACGCATCATACAGACGCCCCTTCAGAACCGAGCGCATTACAGAAGATGCGCCCCATGCGTCCCCATACCCGGTGGAACGCCAATCGATGCGCCCCCTCACAGTCCATCGAATGTCACAAACATTAAATACTGAACTGACAGAGTTGGTTGCACGCCTCCCAAAGTCTGAACGATCGGCAGCTTTTAGAAGACGAAGCGTCGGCAACGTCAGCATCATCATGACTTTACTTCGACGGCTACTGCCACGTGGCTACTCAACCACCCGTATGCGCCTCTGCAGCTATGCGTCCAAATCTGTATGTGCTTCAAAAGCCATGCGCCCCAGACTGCTCTCTGATCCCAAAAGATAGAAGGGAAGTCGCCTGCATGTGCCTCAAAAGCCATGTGCCCAGAATGGTTCGTGACTCCTAAAGGTTACGAGCCAAAGTCTCCTCATGGGCCCAATCTTAGGCGCATCCTACCAGTTCATTCCTCCATCAAATCCGAGATCTCCGAGCCATGGGTCGATGACACGCGTCCTTTGACTCAACTCATCCAAGATCTCAGCAACAGAAAGATCTTCTCCTCTGCTACGTGCCGGCTCACAACAGCAAGATGAAGAAGTCAACCCCTCGATCAGGGCGCATCACCCATGCGCCTCCATCAGCGATCAACACGTGGCATCTCCACGCACCAGCGCATCCTACATATGCGTGCATGAGCAGCCAACCTGCCCAACTATAAATAGAGGAATCATTTCCTTCTTCGACACACACACAGAGAGACGAACGAACATACCACCAGAGAGGCAGATACAGACACTCAACGTCTTCCTCCTCTCAGCAAGCTCCAGCACCCAGAGCAATTCAAACCTTCAGAGAACCGATAACCGTCGTCAGCTCGTCAACGGAGTCAACGTATTACCTCTCGCTCCATCGGCACAAGGGACCCAGATAAACAAAATGTACTCCTAGGACTACGTCTAAAGTCCTATATTGTAACACTGTTCTATTTGTATTGAAATTATAATCAAAGAATTTTAATGGCAAACAAAAATGAGAGAGATTTGATAACTGGAAATATTATATATATGATAAGTAAGAACTGTAGGTAACCTGTGATTTAGAGCATGAGATGGTTATATAAACGGGTTAGGACAATGCAAGGGTAACTCCATCATACGTGAGTGTACAATGGACATATACATGATTTCACAAAATTTCACAAGATGGGATTTTGATCACATAACCATTTCCTACTCACCCTCCCCAATCAATACACAAGGATCCAGTCAAGTTACGTTACCTTGCACAAGAGGTTTTTATCATATTTGCTCACGTGATCATGAGAGTACAAGATTGCACAAGAGTATACATAAATAGAGGTGTACATGAAATACAAGATGTTCATGAAAAGCACATGACAACTGTATTTCATGCACCCCGAGGGGGATAACATCGCATGACAAGATCCATATAGTACCAATCCGTGATAATAACGCGACAGCATCATGTAAAGTAATCTAGAGCAAGAATATAAATCCTAACAAGTATGAAATGATCAGAAATGTACTCGCCTGCCATCCTGTATGACTGATATGAATAGATGTCCGAACTGGTATCACAGAGTCCTATTCAGAGTAAAACATGTCACAATATATCCACAATGGTAAAAATAGAGTATACAATGTATACTACATGATTTTAGGTCAATCTGGTCAACAGTCAACTCTTGGTCAACTCTAAAAGTTAAACTAGGTCAAACTAAGTTACACCAAGCTAAACTAGGCCACACTATGACAACCAAGGTCAAACAAGGTCACAGGAAGTCAATCCAAGTCAAACTAGGTCTCACTGAGTTACACTAAGTCTTGTCAAGTCAATCTAGGTCAAATCAAGTTATATCAAGTCAATCTAAGTCAGACTAAGTCAACTCTAGGTCATACCAGTCATCGCAGGTCAAAACAAGTCGGAGAAAGTCAAACGGGTCAAGAGTTAGCCTACAGTTGACTTTTGGTCAACTAGTCAACTCTGGTCAACTCTAGGTCAACTCTAGGTCAACCTAGGTCAAACTGGTCAAATGTTGACCAACCGTTGACTTTTGGTCAACCGTTCAAGTCTAATGGAATTTGGGACTAAATTGGATAAAGTGTTGACCCATAGTTGACTTTTGGTCTAAAAAGTCAACCATGGTCAACCAAGGTCAAGACTAGGTCTAGGCGACTATTTCTAATTATTACCAACCTCTACAACCCATATCCAAGTCCATCTTGGACTTCGAAACTCATATCTTGGCCGTAGGCCAATATCCTATTTTACCCTTAAAAAGGATAAAATTCTAGCTTAGACAACTATCAAGTTAGCCTACCTACGCTTGGTATTTTGACCCGAGCTCCCTAGGGTAGAAGATACTAGCCTATACATATATTACCTACCAAGATACCTAGGGTAAGTGGACAT
The DNA here is from genome assembly GCA_029216955.1 of Iris pallida. Lineage (NCBI taxonomy): Eukaryota > Viridiplantae > Streptophyta > Magnoliopsida > Asparagales > Iridaceae > Iris > Iris pallida. The sequence continues at coordinate 14,442,214 of JANAVB010031417.1, read as the reverse complement.
TTAGTCCACGATACGGTCCATTGCCGATATCTTGAATATTTCAAGATACGAAATGGTACGGCGCGATACCGGCGCCCTACAACCCCGATTTCCACTCGGGAGCCTACCCACAAAATCTAATTCACGTATTCTTGCCCCACGCCAAGTTTCAACTCATTCCGATACTCCGAGCTTCGTTTCGCCCTCTAACTCGATCCCCTTTATTTCCTATTTCTCACTTTCTTCCTATTCTTCTAACTTCTTCTAATTCTTAAACTTCTTCTAATCTTCTCTATGTATCTATCTATATATAAACACACATACACTCTCCAATTTCCCTTACACACGCACATAAAGCACAAACACACAAAATACTCAATTTCTCGGATTTTAGCACACTGGGACAACCTGCACACCTTTAAGGCTCTCATGCTCACCCTTAAGGCACTTCTGCTCATTTTTGAGGCTCCTATGCTCACCTTTAAGGCTCTACTGCACAGTTTTTTCCTAAATAGCATTCTGCACACTTCTAAGGCATTCCTGCACAACTACAAGGCTCTTATGCACTCTAAGGCTCTAATGCACAACTATAAGTTCTAATGCACAACTCTAAGCATTGATACATGCATATACAATATATATATATACATACCTATATAAAAACACCCAAACATGCATAAATGTATATATATATTATATCTAAATATATATAAATCTCACACATACACACAAATATACATATAGATACATATACATACACATATTTACACATGTATATATATATATATAATATATATATATATATATATATATATATATAATATATATATATATATATAGATATATATATATATATATATATTATTGTATATATAATATATATATATATATATATATATATTTATATATATATATATATATCTATATATATAATATATAAATAAATAAATAATAATATATATATCTAGATATATATATTATATAATATATATATATATATATATATATATATATTATATATATAATATATATATATATATATATATATATACCACTCTCAAAAGGATTAAACCATAATAAATCCTTAACCTATATTTTAAGGGAACCTACAAAGGCTATAGTCAACTTGTAGAGAATGATCCCCTCTATCATTTATGAAGGAATAATGCAAAAGGAGGAATTTAAAAGGGTTTAAAATCATACCTAAAAGTGGATTTGAAAAGGAAGAAGGAGTTGGAAAGAAAGTAATGGAGAAGAAGAAGAAACTTAGTGAGGAAGTAAAAGAGGTGGAGGGGTGGCCCTATAGGTGGCCGACCATGGTGCCAAGGGGTTGGGGCACTTGTATTTACAAGTTTGCCCCTCCCTAAGCCTAATGCGAAATTAATCCAAAATGGGTTTTGGAAAATACTAAAAATAAATAAAAATCATACTTAAACTTAATTACTCATGGGGAACTAGTCCAAACTCCTAAACCTAAAAGTTTAGTGTGGTGGGACATGGTTAAATAACAGGCTAATTGCGACTCAAGTCGAAATTCACCGGGGTCCCGAATTACTCGAAATACGATAAAATTCGAACCCGACTCCTAATATATTTAAATAATAATATTCATGAAATAAAATTTCCAAAAAATATTATAAAATATAAATTACTATTTTACCCCCAATTGGGAAAAGTGAGGGTGACAAGTCTATCCACCTTAAAAAATTTTGTCCTCGAAATTAAAACCAACAATAGTAAAATATCAAAATCACAAGTCATGGCTTAAAATTTAAAATGATTAAAATCTCAAAAATCAAAGCATGAATTAAATGACTAAAATTATAAATTTAAAATTACTCTCAAATAGAAACTTGGTGCTATAAGTCTATCCACCTTAAAAGAATCATCCCCAAAAATTAAAACAAGTAAACACACAAAAAATCATACAAATCGATAATCGTATGCGTCTGTCCAATCATCATGATACTCAGAATCTCCGTCATGGCAGTGAGCAAGGCTACGATACACAAGTCCTTGACTAAGGTACATACCTCTAGAATTATGGTATTTAAAAATTTTTGCATTGCCGCTAGCTTGGCAGCGAAAACCTTAAATTCCCACACCCGAGGAATACGTCCATAGTCCGACTATATGTCCTCACTCTGCCTGCTAGCATGACCCTAGAGGATTCTAAATCTCATAATAGAGGCGACCTAGCCTATACGACTTATCTCAGAAGAATATTACATCACAAGGACAAAATTTCATCCAACAGATCAAGGAACAGATAGAATCGAAGTTCAAGACAGTTTATAAGGAAGCAAATACGGAAATGAGATCGAAATTGGAACCTGCTATCAGCTCTCCCTCTGCCTGTGCATCATCGACTGCCATGGCGAAAGCTCACCCCGGCTGGCCTCCCTTGGCCTGCTGCTGATGCTGGACAAACCTCTGCTGCTGATCTGCAACGGTGGTCCCGTCTGCTGTCCTGTCGGAGCCCTACTCCTGCTGCTGCCTGAGCCAATCGTGCCAAGTTC